>CM075021.1:13372702-13420904 GCA_037576675.1 Pangasius sanitwongsei
ATTTAATTTCTGTTCTTTTTTCCTCTTAATTTTTGTTTTTTATAACAAATTTTTTTTTTTTGTTGTGCCCCTCCCCCCCCCCCCCCCCCCCCCCCCATTTTGTTCTCTTTATATCAGTGTCCCAATGTTGAGTGAGGTTAGTTTAGAGGCAGTGTCTAGAATTAATTGTACCATTTTGTAGACAGATGTAAGTGGAGAGGACTGAAAAATTTAAACTTATCTCTTTATTTATTTTTATATATATATATATATATATATATATATATATATATATAAAATGGACAGAGTTCCAGAGCCACTATTTTTGGACAGGTTTTTTTTTTTTTTTTTTTTTTTTTTTGAGAAACTCCCCACCTGAATAGACTGATTGTGCTGCATCGGAGTGTGTGAGTTGAATTAACTTTAGGTCTTGGATATAACCCTGGGGTGCCCATTGCCTTCCCGGAGTTTAGTTAAATGACCTCTGTGTAAAGGATGTAATGGCATTGTTCTTGTTTTTTATGTTCCAAGGCATTATATTGTGTTGCTAGCAAGTGCGCCCACTGAGAAGCAGCACCTCGAGTGGTGAGTAGACTATGTTGAGTCACACGATTGGTATGATGAGCCTTGAATAATACCTTGCACACAGCATCCAGACAGCCTGTGCAGTAACACTCTTTATAAATAGATTTATGTGCAGACTTTTAAGGATCTAATTTCCAACAGGGTCGGCCTTGTTGAGTCCAAGATCCGAATCTTGGTGGGAAGCCTGGAGAAAAATGAGTTCATCACTCTTGCACATGTGAATCCACAGTCGTTCCCAGGACCCAAGGAAAGCGATAAAACGTGAGTGTAGTAGATTAGCTTTACTGCAGATAAATCTCAGAGCATGTTGGAACGTTACTTTTTGTAATTTTTGTGTACAGGCCAGAGTTGAGCACAATGTGGGTCATTGGTATTGAGTTCAGAAAAATGGAGGGGTCTGAACTTCTTAATGTTGACTTGACATACGACATCCAGTCATTCACAGACACCGGTAGGATATCCTATTTTACAATTTACTTTTTTCTTTTTTTTTGAACTGTGTGACAGCCATCTTGTGCACGCATAGTTAAAAGCATGCTGCTGTGTTGCCTCTGGCAAAAGAAGCTAGCAGAGTCACAGGTGATACCTATGATAGCAGACTAAGAGTTGCTTTTCCAGTTAGATTTGTGCAAATATACTAATTGAAGATAATTTAGTTTTAAATTATTCTTGTTAAATTTCCTGGTCAGTTTTAATTGGAAGAAGAAGAGCTTGGCGCAGTGTTATTCCCAACCTGAAGCCTTACTTATCAGTAAGTTGTTCATTTTTTACCTTATAAATGCAGTGTACCGTCAAGCCATCAGCAGCAAGATGTTTGAGTCTGACATGAAAATAACGGCGATGCATGTGAAGAGGAAGCAGCTTCACCAGCTCCTGCCGGACCTCGTTATCCCGAAAAGGAGAAAGGCAAGCAAAATTCTGTTCAAATCTTAACCATATGGTTTTATCTGTCATGTCAGCGTTAAACCATTGCTGTCATCCTCTGCACTGTAGCATTCGACTGAAGGCCTGCGAGCTGTGAATGAGGGCAGTGTTGACTTGTTGCTGGACAGTGATAACAGCATGTCCATGCCCTCACCCACCGGCACCTCCAGCGCTGCCAGGGCACCCTTCTCTGCCAGTCCTCACCGGTGAGCTTCTCACACACTTGCCAGAGATTCACAACCAAGTCGTTTAGTCGTTTCAAACAACTAAATGTAGAGATCTGAGTATTCTTTTAATAGGCTGTTTTTACTCATTTCATACTCATTTACTCATTTTATACATTATTTTCTAAAATGATCTACAAAAATTTATCTTCAAACTCAAATATTTTATCACAATACCTCAATAATAATTTTACACTCTGTAGAATTTGTGTACAAATGTGTTGTTTCAGAGTCAGGCGTATTTTATTATCCAGCTTTCAATAACTCGTACTGTCTCTTTAAAAATTACATTTTTCCAAAACTTTGTATAGATATGTAAGTAAGCCATAGTTATTTCCACAAATGTACAGCTCCACAGGGACCACTGCCAGCTCAGATTCTCAGGGGAAGACAGACACCTCAGGAGGCACGCATCCTGTTGCAGGTATGTGTCCATGTGTTTTCTGTCATTTCTTATGCTGGCTGTATACCTCAAATGAAGATATGTTTACTCACTAATGTGTTTTTAGCCAGATAGATGCACATCTTGGAAAAAAATAACCATCTCACCGATATACACCAGAGTGTTTGTAGTAAAATTCTGTTTTGTTTTCTTTCTGCCCACTAGGATTTTCTTGTTAGCAGTGTTGGCATATCTGCACCTTTAAACCATTTACTGTACACGTTCAGCCTCTCTGATCACAGCACATCTATGTGATGCTTTGTCCTCTGTTACAGCGTGCCTATCGGAGCCGAAGACCTCCGGCAGGAGCAGTCCTCCTTGTGCATGGAGGAGACCGGGCTCACCCCTCCATGATGAGAACTCCAAGAAGCTCAGATTGCAGGAGGTACACGCAGAGTGCTCCTGCTTGAATGCTTGAATACTTGAATACATTTCTTTTGCTTGCTTGTATAGAATATTGATTTTGTGGGAAAGTTTCCTAAATTTTGATTCTTTGATTTGTGCAATATGAATAGATTTTCAAGTTATTTTATCAGTATACAAGACAACTAATGGTCTAACAGCTGTCTATTTCTGTGGAGTTCAGCCACCCTCAGTAGACACATTTAAAAGCAGTTGAAAACACATTTGATTTTGCTTGCTTATTACAGTTTTATTTTTGTTTCACCATGTTTAAATGTTGCTGTCATCCTGTGATCTGTAGCATTTGACTGTGAATGAGGGCAGCGTGGACTTGCCCGTGGACAGGGATAACAGCACGTCCATGCCCTCACCCACCGACACCTCCAGGACCGCCTTCTCTGCCAGTCCTCACCGGTGAGCCGTGTGTGTGTGCGCGTATGTATGTATGTATGTATGTATGTATGTATGTGCACTAATACTCACAACCAACTTTCAGATGACAAAATGTAGGGATCTGAGAATCCCACTGGACATTTGCTGTCTTTTGTGTCTTTTGTTCATTCACAAAACATTTATGTTAAAAAATGTAAAAAAACAAACAAACAAAAAAACAACTGTTTTCTGTGGTTAGTCGTGTGAAATATTGTTGGTGGAAACAATATAACAACTGAAATAAATATGAAATATTTTAGTGCGATACATCAATAGTGATCGTGATAATTAGAAAGAATTTGTTTACAAATGTGTATTTTCTGAGTCTGACTCACTTTAGGATGCAGGGGATTTAGTAAGCACTAAATCACAAACGCTGCATTTATCTGTTTTAAATTTTCTGGTCTGAGAAATAGTTTGGTTAAGGGAAACTGTTGCTCTGATTGGCTGCTGCAAGATTTTCAGAACTGAAAAGGGTAAAAATTTTGAGAGGATTTATATTCATTTAACAGTTTAAATAAATGAAATCGTGCAGGCATTTTTAATACCAGTTTTTTTTAATTCTCTGTACTGAAAATGACTTTGTACTTCATATTTCTTTTTAGTGAAGTTTAATTCTTTTTAGTTTAATTATCCTTAAAGTGTTTTGAGATGCATTTTAATTGTATGAAGTTGCAATATAAATTACTTTCTCATTATTTCATCATGCGTACAGCTCCACAGGGACCACTGCCAGCTCAGATTCTCAAGGAAAGATGGACACGTCAGTAGACACACGTACTGCTGCAGGTATGTGTGCACACACCTGCCTAATATTATTTGTCTGTTTAATACAATATATGTATATATTGTGGCTCTGTTCGTGTCCTAGGAAGACGGATAGCGGTTAGACCACAGTGTAATGCTCAGTTCTCTGTTACAGCGTGTCCATCAGAGACGGAAACCCCCAGTCCTGCTTGTGCAGGGAAGAGACCGGGCTCACCGCTCCATGATGAGCAAGCCAAGAAGCTCAGATTAGAGGAGGTAAGGCCAGAGAACTTCATTTTGAAATTTTTTGGTACTACAGAATATGCTTCACGTGATGGCAGTAAATGCCAGTTGATAATTAATCAATGTAATTCATTATTATAAATCTTTTTTGCTTATTTTTTAAAATGTATTTTTTTTTAATGTTCTTTTGGTTTTTTTTTTCTAATCCTTACTTTTCTGGCTACGCCTTAATATTTTATAAATATTATTTCATGCTATTTTGTATCATCCTTTCGCTCTAAATACAATAAAATCCTTTTGGCTGTAGGATTCTACCTCAGAATCGGTGGACCAGGCTGCTGAATTTTCTCAGGTAGGGATATCTGTTCGTTTTCTCAGGAATATCTCGCATCGTTAACAAATGTGAAATATTTCTCAGAGCCATATTCCGTATCTGACAGTGCTAATTGTTTATTTGATGCAGGCTAGCGATGTCACTGCTTTAGACGGAGAGGTGAAAATGGAGACACATGCAGCGGTGAGTGGAGATGTGTGTGTTTTTCTTTTTGCATGTATGCGCTTATATGAAGGCTTGACTTTTTGTAGGCTGCATGCACACATTAAAAGCACTGATATATCGTTGCACTGTGTTGCTTATGCACAGGAGTCGGATGCAGAAGGGAAGATACCACCATCTCGGGTATGGCATTAATTAAGTGGAATGTTGTATCTTAACATTTATTGAATAGGCATTCTATAATTTTATTCTGTGTGTAAAGTAGAGCCCAATTAATTTTTTTTTTTAATCATAATTGGCTGTCAGTGTAAAGTTGTCCTACAAAGGTGTCTGTTTGGTTGTATACATATTCCTGTATTGTCTGTTGGTTTTGGTTGAGTTTAATTGTTTTTGTATTTAGTTATTTAAATGATATACTCAAGTTATGCAGCTCAGCCTTATTTTAACTTTTATATTTAAAAAAAAAAAAAATAGGTTTATAACCTGCAATATGAAAGACATAGCCAGTTTTGCATTAAAAATTAGCTGAATAGTTTGGATATAGTGCAATTGTGATATAGATAAATTATAGTTATTAATTATTGTGAAGCCCTATCACAATGAATCAGCATCCAATGCCTCATCGCTTACATGATTTCCATTATGTTTTTCAGAAAATGTCCAGTACTGATCTTTCTGATGTTCCTCATCCTCCGGCTAACCCCATCCAAGTGGTGAAAAACTCCATAAAGCTCAGACTGAGTAGGTAGAATCAGTTAGGCCTCTCCTTCAACCTGCCTTCACAATAGCAAGCGACAAACTGACAGTCGATTATATATTTGCCCTGAAAGTGCATGACATTGAGTCGCAGTTCTGGCGACAGGGTGTAAATCATTGTTTTAATTAAGATTTTCTTAATTGTATGCAATTTAGTTATGACAGTGTAATGAGACAAACTCAAATGATTCCTTGGATGAATCACATGGTGTGGACAGTACGAAGTCCCCCTTGCTCTCAGAACTTGATGGAAAAAAACTGAAGGTCTCGTACTTACCTCAGTATTAAAATGCAGAAATAACAAAGTGATGTGTATAAATTACACAGTAAACTGTTTATATCTTGGCAAGAGACAGTTGATATAATAACTGTGGTGGTTGCTACTCGCCCACTAGAGAAAGCCGAAGTGGCATGAGAGACTTGTCACTTGCTAGTGTAAACACAGCATCAGAGAGGCCAGACCAAAGCCTGTGGCATGCTAGTGTGGAGACAGCATTGGAGAGGCTAGACCAGGGCCCCATAGCTGCACCGTGTCATGTACAGAGCACCGTTTCAACCAGTCTCGAAGACTCCCGATGCAGTGTTTGACTTGATACACCAGAGGGCGACTCTGCACTTCCGTAAACTCCCTGATGACTCTACCACCACTCCTTGCCTCCACGGGGAAAATAACTGAATACATTTTTTTCATGTGCTCACAGCCTCATTGTAATGACTAGACTAATGTAATGTATGACTGTGTTTGTGTGAGCTCGTGCGCATAAAACTTTATTCCCATCTTCCTGTATGTCCTCCGACACAGATGACGTTTCTTTAAAATGAGCGTGCTTTTCATTTGTGCTTTTTCATTTTAAAGAATGTGGCATATTTTATAGAGTGATTGGGTGCCAAGCCACTGTATATGAAGATTATTAAGAGATCAGGATCAATTAAACTGCATTAAGTTCTTCAGAACTGCTAAATATTTTATATGTAAAAAAAAAAAAAATAGATGTGGGGAAAAAATATTTGACCAAAATAATCTCTAACCTGAGATTGTACCAGTTTAAACATCTCTTATCTTGAAAGCATCAAGTGGTCACTATAATATCAGGTCTAACGTGTAGATTTTTTTCTTTTTGTCGTTTTCTTTTACCTTGTGTAAATCCATTACAGTGAAATTGAGGGGAAAAAAAATGCATTTCTTTTTGCTTTGGGCCTTTTTCTTTTTATGTCAGGATTTTTATTACTAATCTGAAATCAGTGATGCATATTTAAATGCATTTTGATCTAGCATTATTAGTACATAAGCCCAAACATTTTCTGTCATAAGCTCTTGGCCATGATGAGATGGAAATCAGAGCAGTAGCATATGAAGCTTGGAATTAATGATAGTTTTTGAAGCAGAAGGATTTAGTTGATTTATGAGATGTGCACAGGTTTTTTCTTATTCAATCTTTCGCTGATACGTTAAGAGATTTGTTTGTCTTAATTATCTTTGTAAATTGTGTGGAGACACAACAGGACAGCTGCTCCAGGAATGCTGTTTATTCCACTATGTGCAAAAGCAAAACTCTTTGGTTTCATCATATCCTCAGTTCTTACTTCTCTTCTCACAGGCTTATTTGTAAAAACAAGCTGTTATTTTTTTTTTTCACCAATAAAGTTCTACAAAATTACAAAGGAATGATCTGGTTTAACACCTGCTTTAACACCTTAAAAACGACACACATCACTAAAGACTCGGCTTTGTGAGAGGAAAGTTTTCATCCTTAGGGCACCTGCTGTGGATGGTTCCACATGCACTTCCCAAAAACACATTGTGCCCAAATCTCGCTCTTGCTTCAGTGGATAAGCTCACCTGGATACTGTAAATTTGTACCTACGAACTGCTGCTGTAATCATAATGCCTGTCTTGTGCTCAACCCCGGACCCTTATTCACAATCTGCTCATACAGAACATCCTTTCAACACATTTGCTGTTGCTTGTCGTTACACTTATACATCTGTATACTGTAATGATTCTCTCAAGATTTTCTTAAGTCACCTCAGGGAGATTTTCCTTACCACTGTTGTCTCTGGTTTGTTCATTAGGGATCTAAATCTACATCTGGATTTCTGTAAAGACATTATTCGAGCGCCATATGTAGTTACAGTTCAGTGAATGATCAAACTTATAAATTTCCCTTTAAAAGGAGTTCATCAGCCTCAGGTTTGCACTGAAGCAATGTGGAAGTAATATAAGTGCCTCCCACAAAGCCTAGACAGATAACATATGAAATAAGAGTAAAAACAATGTAAATTTCACCAGACCTTTTAAATCTTAATTAAATAAGGGCTCCTCGTACTGGTGCTGAGATCACAGATCATACTGTACATAGTTACGCTCAACTGGAAAAAACATTGCCTGATTTCCCCCCCAGTCTTAAACTGTCAAATTTTGGTGATCCTGTGCCCACTGTAGGCTCAGATTCCTGTTCTTGGCTGACAAAGAGTGGAACCTGATGTTGTCTTCTGCTGTTGTATCCCATCTGCCTCAAGGTTTGATGTGTTGTGTGTTCTGATGTGTACAGGTGTTCCTTTTAAAGTGGCCAGTGAATGTGTATTGTATTAAGGGTTAACATTAAAATATTGTGTAATCTGCATGCCCACCAGGACAGAAGCTACAGGTCCTACCTCCTGCACATTTCATTTACTTTTTTTCTTAAATGTTCTTGGCCATTCACTGAAAAGTTTTCAGTGGTCCTGAACAAAATACTAGAAAGTTCCAATCCTAAACGTCCACTCCTGCTTTAATTAATCACTGTTTTTCAAAGGCCTTTTAACATCCTTATGATGTTTGCATTGGGATTGCATTGGGATTGATCAGTGTCTTTTATTTCCAGTGTTTCTATGTGGATGTCTACATGGCTTACTAGGGTATTGTCCAGTCATTTCTGCTGTGCAGGACAGGAGCAAGAATTTATATAAATTCACCTATAACTCGTTACAAAGCCTGTTTTTTTATGATTAAATAATTTGGGGAATTAGGTTGGGTGCACTGATTGGTCAGTATGCAAAAATGTTTTTAAGAAACAAGGAAATCTCCAGAATTGAATACAAATAAACAGTCTGGAAAACAGAAACTATCGCACACCATTCAAATGGTAAATGACTGAAATCTAATCAAGGAGATGGCAATCAAGATCATGGGTCTCTACAAGATAAAAAAAAATAATAAAATCCACTCAAATTTCTCTGTTCAATATGATTTCATAATGTTCTTACTACTCGGGGCAAATGTGCAACTTCTAAAAATCCAGATATTATATTATTACAATTAGAATATAATATAATACCATTTCCATAGCCCAAAATGAAATAGAGCTCTATATTGCGTTTCAGATTGTGAAACTTTGTGCATGCTGAAAAAAAGATCTAATTGGATAAGGAAACTGTCTCAATTCATTCTGAAAAAGGCATGATGATCTTCCATCTGCAGCTTCAGAGACAGATTTCTTTCTGAATGCCTTTTAAAGAAGGATTGGATTGTTGCTAAGTAACGCCTCTTTTTACATCCTACTTGGCTGGTTTCTTAAAATGTTATGGTTGAGGAGTGATTCTACTGTGCCACTCTGGATTTATTTGCTGGTGAGGTTTTTTTTTTTATGGATTAAATTATTCAGTGGTCTTTTTTGCACCCTTCAGCTGCCCAGTTTTTGTGAGTCTGTGCCCACTATAGCCTGAGATTCCTCAAAAGTGGGACCTGATTCCTTTTGTAACCCATTTGGCTTAAGGCTGTACGTGTTGTTCATTCTGATATGCTTTTCTGGTCACTATGGATGTAAAGAGTGGTTATTTGAGGTACCGTAGCCTTCCTGTCAACTTGAACCAGTCTGGCTATTCTCCTCTGACCTCTGTCATCAATAAGACTTTTCCTCCAAAATTACGACAAAAGGCAGCATGTTCAAAGGGATTGTTTTGGGTCATGGCCATATCCAAGGAAATGGCGTTGTGGGGTCGTAGTTAAACCCTGAACGTCTGGAACTGATCTCTGCTCTCATAAACGTTCTTCTTCAGAAGTATAAAATCTGTCTCAAACTCACAGTGAGTAACACTTGCCTCTTGCCTCTTTTCTGTATACCAGTTTTTTGTTCTCTATGCCTGTTGTCATGGTTGTCTTTGTATACTGGCAGCTCCGAAACAGGTGATAAAAGAGTAACCTTCACATTAACGAACCAGTCGACACTAAACTATTGGTGTGTTCAAAGAGACATGCCATGTTCCTGAAATGAAAGGGTTGTCTCTTTCCTCATCCTGATCAAAAATGTGGCGTGTCTAAAAACACATCACACCCGGTGATGGACTAAAGCTGCTAATGAGAGCAAAGGATCATGGGTAGAATAAGTGATCGCTGCAATCGTTGAAAGCAGGACTTCATGAGTATCTAAAGCATCTAACAAGCACACTTCTATATGCCGTGAGTGTCAGTGTCCTAAAAAAAAATGGCTAGCTGTTTGTAGTCATTGCTAATAGAGAGTGTGTGTTAATATTAGCTCAAAATGACATGCAAATTATTCCTTGTTTGCCCTCAAACATTCAAATGAACATATCCCAAGGCCTATGAACTCGGTGAGACCTGCTCTTCAGTTGCTTCATTAGAACAACATGGCTTTAGGAGCAAGTGTGTAATTGGGGCTTGTGACTTGATCACAGTGTGACCTAAAAATTCAGCAGTTGGTGGGAAACAAGTGACTCGTGAACCTTGTTTGCTTTACAATGTATGTGCGTGGTGTCTCTGCTATGTTGAACTCTTATATACACCGTATAGCATACAAGGCTTACATACCTATTAGCTGCTGGCCAAGTCGGAATCAGAGTGAAATTGATACTTTTGGTTTGTTTGCTACCTGGTTTAGATATGCATCACACTGCACATGATTAAACAAATCAAATCCTGATAGTGCAGTTGGTAATGTTGCTGCTTCAGAAACCCCGCAACCTGGGTTTGATCCTGAGCTTGGGTGAGACTGCTGGGTTTGGTTTTATTCAGGACTTTGATACTACATGATCAAATCACGTTGGATGTATGAAAACAAATTGTGTTAATCTCAGCTCAGTTCATTCATGTGGAACCAATGTATGGATTTGAATTAAGTATACCCAATGATTTTTTCAGTGTGTAGGGATTTGCCCGTTCAGCCGCAAGAGCATTAGTGAGGTCAGACACTGATGTTGGGTGAAGAGGCCTGGGACACAGTCGGCGTTCCAGTTCATCCCAAAGTTGTTCAGTGGGGGTGAGGTCAGGGTTCTGTGCAGGACACTCAAGTTCTTCCACTCCAACCTTGGCAAACCATGTCTTCATGGAGCTCTCTTTGTGCACAGGGGCATTGTCATACTGGAACAGGTTTGGGCCTCTTAGTTCCAGTGAAGGTAAATTGTAAAGCTACAGCAAACAAAGACATTCTATACAATTGTGTGCTTCCAATTTTGTGGCAACAGTTTGGGGAAGAACATATGGGTGAGATGGTCAGGCGTCCACATACATTTGGCTATATAGTGTACTCATAAAACTCTTTCATTCACTGTTCAGAAAAACAAATCTCAGAAATCACCTGAGCACCTGAGCAGAATGGAGACCACAGAGTCAGTGCTTAATAAATTACTAGATAATTCTATAAATAACTAGTTCAAAACCATGTGTTTCGCAGCCACCATTTATTTTCTCTTTCTCACTGTAAAACATTGAATATAAAATTTACAGTAGTTTACTGTCAGCAGTAATTTACTGCAAATATGCGATTTGTACAACATACTGATAGTAAAGAAGTGTAATGTATTAGAATACTTTTTACTGTACATTCCAGTAATATATTGTAGATTTAAAACAAAATATAATCCACAACATTTGCAGTTGCTTACTTGGCTGATGCTTTTATTCAAAGTGACTTACAGTTGAGGGAGGATGCAATTGAGCAGTTGAAGGTTGCTCAAGGACCCAATCATGGAAGCTTGGCATTGGTGGGATTTGAAAACATGACCTTCTGATCTGTAACTCAAATGCTTAACCACTGATCCACCACTAATTCTCTTACTGGGCTTTTGGAAAATCTACCTTTGCCCCAAATATAATTACCAAAGCTTTTGTGTTGTGTATGTCCAGTTAATTTTAAAGGTTTTAGGTTAACATCAGATTTGTGCAACAAAGCGAAAACAATGAAGCTCAAATTCTGTACTTTTCTTGTACTTTGCTGCATGATAAAAGGAAGGTTCCATCTAGCATCCTAAAGAGTTTCTCTCTGTGGGGATAAAAGCCTTCATTATAAAATCTTAAAACACAGGGTTTCCATATCAGAATTAGTTCCATGTAACCATTAGATTCTTACAACAAAGGGTTGCTTTTTCAGAAAGCGTTCCAATTAGAACCCCTTCAGAAAACTCGAACTATTAAACATCTTGAGAACCTAAGAGCAGACAGTTGTCCTTTCAGAAAAGATTTCATGTAGAACCCCTTAAGAATGATAAAGTCATTAAACATTCACAGAACCTTATGACAAAGCATTGCCTTTTGAGTAAAGCTTCCAAGCGGAACCCGTTTAGCATGCTAGAACCATCCATAGAACCTTATAACAGATGGTTGCTCATTTAAAAAAGATTCCAAGTAAAGACCCTTTTAGAGAGCTAGAACCATTAATTGATCACAGAATCTTTTAACAGAAGGCTGTGCTATAAGGAAAGTAGAGTCAAGTAGAGTCCATATAGAAAGCTAGAACCATTAATAATCTAGAAATAAAACCTAATAAAAGAGAGTTGCATATTCAGAAAAGATTCTAAATAGAATCTATTTAGAAGCATAACCCACCTATAGGACCTTAAAACAGTGGGTTACCTTTTTAGGAACCGTTCCAGTTAGAGTCTTTTTATTAAAGCTAGAACAATGAAACATTCACAGAACCTTACAACAGCTGAGAAAAGGTCCTAAATGCAATCCTTTTACAAATCTAGAACAGTTAAGAATTGAGAAACCTGCTCTGTGTTTGGTTTCACTTCTGTTATTTTTCATAATGCTCATTGTTTCCTGTAGTGGAAACACAAGCCAGTGACTGGTCTCAAAACTGTGTGGTTCCTGTTCACAAGAGTTCCACAAACAGTTCCAGAACATCATCCTCCATCCTGTGCGCTGCTGATCACCTCCATGCTCCGAACCCCATGGTCACACTCTCCCCACTGCTCACACGGTCTAATTAATGCCTCAATATGCAAATGAGCACAGCTGCCAAACTGCTGTACATGATTTTTCTTTTTTCGGGTCATTTGTCAGCAGTGCAATGAGGCTCCGAGCTGGATGATGAAACAGACTGAAGCATCACTGTTTAGTTTCAGAAACCTGAAAGCAGGCATTGCTGAGACTCTCAGGATCATGACTTAGAGACTGCTCATGTTGTGTTGTTGTATAACAGTCTAGACCAACAGAAGTTCGTCTCAGTGCTCTGTTAGGAGAGGGAAGCATTGGGGCTGTGAGTTGCAGACACCTCAGTGGCTCTGAACACACAGTCAATTAACCAGGCTCTCCACTTCAAACCAGTCTCCAATCAGTCCAGCGGTGCGTTCGGGTCACGCTGAGGCACAAGAGAGGAGTGTCTTGCTATTTCAAAATTTCTCTTTGTGGATAAGAATGGTTAATAACAGTGCTTTCAGCGTCATATTTGACATGACCAGTCACTGCAGTAATTACAATCATTACCGGTCAAAGGATGTCAAGTTATCCCTCTTTAAACACAGGCCGCTCGAGAAAATCAATTATTCAATCAAGACGGACCCCCCTCCTTCACTGCATTCAGTGGGGTGAATGAAGTTGGTTCACTTAATTTTAGGGGCCATGGTGAATGTGCCACAGTGTAGACCTTTAATTTCCGAGCTCTCGCATTCCATTCAGTGGAATGTTGAGTTAATTGTGTCGATCAAATGAGGAAAGCTGAGTCTTTTTGTGAGCAAGTTCGTTTGGAGATTAAGCAAGTCACACTTCCTTACATATACCTCCTCTCTCTCTCCCTCACTCTCTATGTCTCTCTCTCTCTCTCTTGCTCACACTCTATCTCTCTCTCTGCTCCTCATGACCATCAGGATTGGCAGGATGTAATTTAAGTGCATAGGCACAAAGACCAAATGTCAAGTAGATGGGCGATGCGTTCAGATTTAAATGTACCAGCACTTGCTTCATTCAGGGTGTGTAATTAGGATCACTGCTACAAAGAGGAGAGTCAAGAGATCACAATGTCTTGTAGATGCAGGAAGAACAAGACAAGCCATCAAGTTTGTTTAAAGAAGCATGAAGGCAATGCAACAATAGAGATTTCCTACCTGTGTGTAGTTCTCAGATAAAGAGAATAGGTAAAAAGGTTGCAGTGTTTCCAATCACCTAAAATACAGATTTTTGTTTTCTTAATCCACTTATGGTTGCCAAATCATAATTTCCAATTCCATCTAGCTGATGCATCCCTTCTCACCTCACTCGAATTGATCAAAAAGTCTTTCGTGGGCTGCTTTCAATCACGTTTTTTTTTAACTCAACCTCCAGAGCACATTTTATATGTAATCCAATGGGAAGAAATTATGCTTTTCAAAAAAAATTTTTTTTATCAAATCAAATCAAGCATTTGAGGACAGAACATGGAGGACAGAGTGCTGGTGAACAAATAGTCTTGTTAGTGAGTGGATATAAGATTTATGACATCATTATTGACATTTAAATCGTTATTGACAATACTTTATAAAAACATCTGTCTGTTTTTGGACATTCACTGGTATGTGATGCATCTTGACATCCCACTTTAACTATGGTTACACATAGTCACACAAGCAGATCATATTTTGTGGTTTTTCTGCCTCCAAAGCCACAGTGAAAGCCAACAACCTCTTTGGATAGCAACCAAATCGAGACAGCAAGCTCGGATGCTTTTTTCCCCCTGTAAATCAAGGTGAAGTGTGAAAGCACTTTTAATTAAGACCAGTAGGTGCTACAGTGAAATGTTATTTATTGTAGACAGACAATACAGTAATGATTCTGAAAAGCTTGAGAGGTACCAGTTTTTCTGGAGATTTTAAACATGAGCATTACTGCTGCTCTCGTTTTTTCTGAAGACAGCTCACACTCTGCTTGTAAAGACACCAGAAACCCAAAATCGACTTTCATATCATAATGAATTTCTGATACTTTATAAAGACTTAGTTAATCACAGAAACACGCAAAAGTTGAAACAGACTTTGTTCCACCAGGGTGTTAGAGTTGTTGCTTAGTGACTTTGTTTTCCACAACCGTCCCTACAGCCATTGTTAAATAAACTGCTTAATATCTGCTCAGAGGTGATCCTACATTAGTCTTTTTCCACTGATGGAGGCGTGAACATGGTGCATAGCAGCCGATGGTCTACAGTCAGTCAGTGTACACCTACAACATTACCTATATTTTAGGGGTGTAATGATCAGACACTTCTCTCAGGATCAATAAAGTATCTATCTACCTACCTACCTACCTACCAATCTTTCCATCTATTTTAAAAAGCAACAATCATCAAAAAAGGACAAACAACTGGTATGTAATAATAATAATAATATATATATTTTTAATCTGATAATAATAATTTAATAGGCAAGCCATTTGAATTGCTCGTAACTCTGATACTTTTGAAATAGTCCTTCTCTAGATCATCGGTGTTTGTGAGGCCGCCAGATTCTGAACAAAGTTGGTCACATATAGATTGGAGGCTACTAAATCTAACTGGATCGTATTGTAGCAGATTCAGTGGTATTGTCAAATTTTCAATTGTTGCCTTGATGATCAGAATCATTTCATATTGTGTGGAAGCTGGAGGTTTACATCCCTATGATACTGTAGGTGGAGCTAATAAATGGACAACTTGATCTTGTAAAATGAGTCAAACAAACCAAAAGGTCTGTGATCATCTTGCTGGTTTTGTGATCACACCTGCATGCATGAACCATAAAAACGAAAAGCAGGCTATGAAATATCGTACACATCATCTTTAAGTGAAATCTTCAGTGCAGTGCCTTTGCCGTCTGCCATGCAGGACGTCTGTGTGCGCCATTGTGCTCCGAGCCCTTTTCTGTTTAATTAGATTTGTAAAAACAATTTTTGGAGAGCTCCTATTCTGTAAAAGCTCTCAGGGGTTAAAATCAGCTGAGCGCTTCTTCTTTTCAGCTTTCTTTTCACCGACGGAGCATAAATTATTTAAAATTGTGCGACCTTTTATCTCGCCCCCTTTGAAGGCAGCAAATTAAAAATGTAAATGGGCTTCCTAATTAATATGCAAATGCATTCATTCCCAGTTAACAATTAGCAATTAAACCTGCACTGTCTAGAAAGAGCACCAGGCGAAATTAGCAACTTATTTTTGCATTTGAAAAACCTGACACAGACACGTTTGGCTGAACAAAGTGACTTTTTGAGAGGGTACGGGATCAGACCTGTGACATCTCCGCGGTGAAAAAAAATAGTCATGCCTCAAACCTTTGTAGCTTTCTTCTAGTGTGGAGCAGTTAAGCTTATGTGTATTTACTATAGGTTTATGATGAAGACATAATAATGTCAGGATGAAGATTAGCCAAGCCTGAGCTCCCTTAGTGAGCCACTCACTGGAATTAAAACATGCGTGCAACATTAAGTGCCTGGTCTCATAACCAAAAATAATACTAGAAGAAGAATTAACACGGGGGTGGAGCATTTCATTAATTTACAGATTAATGATGCAGAGTAGCAGTAGCTTGTTATTAAAGTGCTATTTCTGAATTACAGCTCTGAGAGGAGCCCCTCGGGACGAACGTGTTTAGTCACTGCTCTCTGCTTAAGCTAGCGGAGCTTCACGTTCTCTACAACAGGAGGTGTGTGTGTGTGTGTGTGTGTGTGTGTGTGAGAGAGAGAGAGACAGAGACCCTGGCATTTCCTCTAGTGGATACATGATGTATATATTCATACCATTTCGCCTCGTCTGCATTCTACATATGTCATCATGTTACAGAAATGGAACAGTATACTCCAAAAAAAACATTTACAATAACAGTTTATTTTACAGATCTTCTTGATGTATTTAGCAATTTGTCTTTTTCCTTCTCATGGAAGGTAATATGATTGAATTCACTGGTTTTTATCTACTAATTAGAAATATGTATTTGACTATATCCTGGAGAAAGTTGTTGTAAGTATGTAATTACTCTGTAATAACTCATACACTGCAACTCAAATTTGGAAAGGTTTATTGCTGTTCTTGGTCACATAGCCCATATTTCAGACTATGTTTCATTTCATTATTATTATTTTTTGCTTTTTGCTTTTTGCACAGCAGTTAAAGATTGAGACTCACAACATAGATCTGAGTTTTTTAAATGTTAAAACCTGAGCTACATTGTGAGCGTTTTATATATAAAATATAGTTATATGAAGTATAACCATATGAAATGGTGTTTTGTTATAACCCTCCGAGTATAATATGTGAAAAAAAATTAGACTTGTGTATATTCCATCTTTACCCCAAAGCTAGTCGATCAGCTGAGTGTGTTTACTGCCTACATTTTTTCTTTAGTTGTGCACTGGAGCTAAAAGGAGAATATAGCTAACAAATAAGTGAAGCTTAAAGCCACCAGTTTAGACATGCTGTTTTCCATAAAAATGAACCAAAGTATGTTCAGTAGCTGTAGCGCCATCTCGATGCTGGATCGCTTCCATCATCGGCATCAGACTCAGGTCGGAGGCGTGGCCTAAAGCTTGAAGGCAGTGTTATATGTTAGAATATGTTAAATCACTTAATTAAATACAGATTTTACAATAAATACTATAAGTAAGAAATAAAACCCAAGATTTACATCACATTATCCTGTCACAGATTTTTTTTGTGAACATCACATCCTGAAGCGAATGCTTACACTTTATAGAACGACAAATTGTACTTTTTATTCATGTATAGTTACACTTAACGTTGTGGAACATCCGTGAAACAAGTTAGTTCCTGTTCTCTATGGCTTTATAGCACCTTTGAACAGTCGCTCCCTCACAAGGCTCCTTTTTTTCTCTTTATTTTATAAATTAATAAGACAAAAACATGTATCTGAGAAACCGCAAATTGTAAACATCTGTCCTGAAGACTTTCCCATGTCGACATTTATGACTTTATCAAAATTGCTAAATAAACGTCTCCTTACAGAAAACTAGAACATGTCAACAATTCCATGTTTTTTTTTTATTCTTTAATGTGAACCATCAGACTTACAAGTCCCTGTGTAGGTTGTTACTATAGAAACAATAACGTGTTATAATGAGCGCATTAATATAAACCTGTGATTTGTCTCGCAGCCAGTACTATTGTCAGAAGTGCTGTTATAGAAAATTAATCAACACCTTCTCACTAATCAGTATAGAGAATTTAACAGTGCTCTGGCGTAATATTAATCATAATACTGTTGTTTTATGAAACGGTTTATGTACAACGTTAGTCAGGTAGCTGAAGAAAGTGAAGAAGCAAACACCAGTCATGTGTTGGCTGATTGGGTACATTTCTGAAAAAAAGGTAAAATTCTGTGAAAAGTTGAAGATCCTTAACATGTGCCATTAATTGTAATTAAAGTTACAGATTTGAGTGTTGTATAGATTAAAAGAAGTTAAAGGACAGTGCATGGAGAAGTTGTCATTTTTCCATCTTCACTCGCACTGCTGTTGTTGTTTATCCAGTTATGGCTCACAATTCTCTGATGGTTTGCCCTTTGCTGTTGTGTCTTTCAAAAAAAAAAAAAAGATAAGAGTATGTGTGTTTTCGGTACACAGTGGCAGAAGGACTGAGACATTTTGCTCGTAATTAGCGCAGGCCTCTTGATCAGACAATGCGACAGGGTTCATTAACACCGTGCTAATTGCCAGCCTCCTCTTAAAAAGTTTTCACTTCATGTTTTCTTTCTTCCCCCACTTTGGTTCCTGGAGGAAGGAGGGGGAGGTGAAAATGAGCGGCTCAGTCTTTTACAGGAAACTCTATCACTTGGCTGAGATTCCCACTGTGCCAATATGGTGATGCAATGCAAAGCAGAGGCTCTGCCGTCACTTCCAGCATCTAACCCTCCATCAATCTGTTCATTTGTTCATTCAGCACTAATGAACTCACAAGTGTCCTTTTTGACAGATGTTCCCTCTGCTTAGGTCCATTGTAAGACGAATCTGTTTTGTACGCTTTGACATGATGCTGCGTGCTGTTAGGAGCTTCTCTCTCCCTGGACTCCTGGCGTCAAGATGGCAAAACAGAAAGATCACATATCGTCTCTGAAATTCAAATCTCACTACTGTATATTCATAAGAATCCTAAGACAACTTGGATGAACAGTTATGAGCATGGCTTTCACTGTTGTTGCTTTTTTTAAATTTGAAAATCAATGAAATCACATCCTTATTATAATTCCTATGTATAGTCTATTGTAATGTCTTGAACAAACCAGGACATAGACAGCACTGCTTTATTCTAGTACAATAGTATGATTTGGATGCTGGTGTGACTTCATGTTAATTATTTTCTTCTTATTCTTTTGTGAAGAATGTGCATAAAAAACCTGAGCGACATATCATGTGAATCTGCATTCATATGATGAATTCTCTTCAAGCAAACACTGATGAGACAGATGTAGAGATAGGATTGGGACGAGACCCGAACAAACACTCGACCCAAATCAAAAACAGAAACAACACGGAGCAGTTTAAGAATCATCTGGCAGAAACAGTTGCACACTATAATCACTTACTCAGATTTGAATAAGCATGCATAGTCAGGATTTAATACTGAAATTGTGCACATTGATTCAGAACTCAGACATAACTAGACGGAGTTTGCCTAAAACACCGGGGTGTTTCAGTTACGCGCGATTCTGACCTTGAAATCAAGCACAATTTTCTTGCTTGATATTGTTTTGAGCGAGGAGCAGTATTAAGTCAACCACAATAACCATAATATGTCATGCTCAAATTTGTTTTGGGCTGTAAACACACTACAAAACTATAGAATGACATTTGAAGCAAATACTAAATACATAAACATGACGCTATTGAACCTTAATAATTAAATAATAGTATCATCCCTTTAAAGTCAACAAAAAGTTATTTTTCCACACTGAGGACATTGGAGAAGACTGCATCTTCATCTGAGACATTTTTTTTATGGATAAAATTAAATTAAATTGAGCTGTAAGGGTAGCACTTGTATGCTTGATCAGCTTATTCTGCAAACCATGGGCATGCATTTATATATATATATATATATATATATATATATATATATATATATATATATATATATATCCATGCTATCACTTCCACATACTTATATCTATATCCTGTTGTCCTGCTATGCTGAGCCAAGGCAACGTAATCTCGTTCTGTATACATTTACTGTATATCTGAATGACAATAAAGTCTGTCTAAGTCTAAGTCATATTGAATGAACAAAAACACTGGCATTGTTTTATTAATTCAACAACTCAAAATATAGAATACAAGTGGGATAAAATAGTCCATGCACAATGTGTGCAATTAATCTAAGCCCAGAAAATCGACTTGGCAATCAACTCTGACGTTTCAAAAGACTTTTTTTTTTTTTTGCTTTCTAAAGAGGTTATACTCTGTGTTGTTTATATGTTTAGAGTAAAGCAACCATAAAACAACACTGGAGCCCTCACAAGAGGGAGAAACAGGTGTTAACACGATGATGCTGTAATGTTACATTTCCATTCCTAATACTCAGAGAAACTGTAAACTTGTTTGAGAAATGTTTCCTAGGCCAATGGATATCTTGTGAGCCGGTTAATGAGCGATTAGGGTCAGAGCTCATCTCTGTCCCTTTTCCCTCTGCATATTTCTGATCAGCAGCGACGCAGGTGCAAAATTGGCTTCTTCTCGACTTGTTCCCTGTGCACACATCAGCAGGCGAGTCTGTCACACAACACAATGAGTCAGTGCATTAAACAGAGACCAGCTTAGCACAGAGGTGATATAAAAATGATAATTGTGCACAATCTCTAAGGAATCCAGCTGAGTGGCTCTGTAATGATGGTCTCGATAATGTACAGTACACGCTGTCAGATACAGCGCTAATGTACGCGGACTTTTGAATGTACTTAAGCATACTGTTTAGTGGATGAATATGAGGTGGTGGACTCTTAAACACGGTTCTGATAGTTGTGACTATTTCATGTCATTTCGAACTAAAGAAATACAGGTTGGCACAGTGGTACAGTGGGTAGCATTGCCACTTCACAGCTTTCAGGGTCCGTGGTTCCATCCTGAGTTCTCGTTACTGTCTGTGCAAAGTTTCGCATGATCTTTGTGTGGGTTCTCTGGTTTCCTCCCACCACCCAAAAACACAACAGTAGGTGGACTAGCTACTCTGTATTGCCCATAGGTGTAAATGTGTATGTGCATGGTACCTTGCAATGGACTGGTGTCCCATCCAGGGTGTATTCTCGCCTTACACCCAGTGTTCCCGGGAAGGGCCTCCAGATCCCCTGGACTAAGATAAAGCGATTGCTGAAGGTGACTAAAGAAACATACTCCTGACTAAAGAAACACACTACTGACCAGCCTTCATTTTATAAAAACATATAGAAGACAGAAATCCCAACATTTCCATTTGTTTTGTGGAATTTGGATGAAGAAAGCTGTGAGAACATTCCTCAACCTGATTGGCTCACTCCTAGCCATGCCCCCTCCTCATTGCTCTTTTCATTGTGTTTAAATTCAGATTCATAATGTTACCACAGTCATCTGTATAAGTTTTGGAAGTGCTTAAGCTTGGAGAAAATTAAATGTACAATTCAAGCATCTGTTGGCAACAACTTTACTGTTCATCCTCCAGTTATTTGCTCCATTATTTTGTGGCAGTTCTGACATTGTCTCTTCTCTCATGATCTTTCTGTCTACCAATCTAGTTTCTGTATTGTGAATTTCTTGTTCAGTTAAAAAAAAAAGATTTTGTATGTGTTCCTACCGTAATTTAATTTACCTGTGTTGTCTTTTTTTCAATTTTCATTTTCTATTTTCTATATTTTTTTACCCACTTGAAAATGTATCCTTATATTATTTTTTCCCACAAAAGCATAGAATGCCAAAATGTTCAACGTTCTCTTTCTCACTGAGAATTTTAAATTGGTATAAATTTAATTGAAAAATAAACAGAATTTTTTTTAACCTAAATATTTTTGGAAAATAATAAATGATGACATTTAGCTCATTTTGCCCCTGAGAGTAAACAGTCGAAATAAAAGTGTTACAATAACTGTTAAATCTGAAATTAAAGTTAATTTCATTCATGGTTTTCTCTTTTATTTCCACTCCCATCTCTGCACACAAACCTGTCACTGTGAGGATCATCAAGCTAAAAATTTTGTGTGTTTATTTCCATAAAAACTGCTTATGCCTTTAATGATATTTTTGTGATTTGTGGCGAAAATAAATTTTGTTACTGCCTAGTTAAATCAGAAGTGACCGTCTGGGCCAAGAGGACATCCTGCTGAGTAGTGAAGAGGACATGAGGTTAACTACATGCTAATGTAACTGTTTTTTTTCCCTCATGTGTAATAATGATGAATTCTCAGCCGAGCCTGAGTGTGTGTTAGTGTTTGGTGAGTGTGGATATGAAAAAGGCTTCATCTCTCTTCCAGTCTGATGTGCTGTAACGACTTCTAAGCTCTGTCAGACAGCACGCTGCCTCTCGCTCTCCTGAGGGCTCCACGACACCTTCTCTTCCTCATCCAAGGAGAAAGAAGGAGAGACCTGCTTTCCTCTTTTCTTTTAATGTTCACTCTTCCGCTCCCTCCTCAGACATCTGCATAAGCCATGACGACTTTGTTAGCCGACATGCACAATCAGAGCCCAAGGCAAGGCACCTCAGCTCCGCTTTTTACTGCTTGTGATTGAAAATACAGCTCTGATGAGTGTCCTGGTATCTCGAGAAAATAAGCTGTTCTTGAGAGTTCACACCTTTATTTTTACTGTGAACAGAAAAATAGTTGTGTTAAGGTAATTAACTATTAGGTTTCTAGATGTCAAGAAATAATGACCTGTTATAAACCACCCACAAACTATGCTGTCTAGGTAAGGCTAACTCTATAGCAGTTTTTTAAATAAACAGTACCTTCCTAGAGAATTCAGTTCAAACCTGGTTGATCACTGCGCTATGGCTAACACTTTAGTGTTTCATGGTGTCTACAGAGCTTAGGCTGCCTAATAAAAAAACTCTCCTTTTTATTTAAACAGAAAGTAGATATACCCTTGAGATAGGTCTTAAGTAAAAATAGGACAGCTCCAAAAGTTTTTCAAAACAACCCTGTAATAACTGCTTCTTTAACAATAATAATATATTTTTGAAAACTTCTGTAATATTCCACTGACTTGGTGTTAAAATAATAGTCATCCTTCTGCTAGCCCTCAATGAGGTCAAACTTTTACAGGTACAGTTTGTAATGATTGAAAGTATTTCTAGAGTCATATACAATGATAGAATTTCAAAAGTACCATAGAAAATCCTTTAAATGCAGAAAGGATTTTAAAATCTTTTAAATGCAGAAAATCATGTATTTCTCATTATGAGTTTAATGATGAACCTGAAACCTAAGATTATTTTCTAATTTCTAAGGATTGAAATTGTCTTTAATTTTTGGCAGATATTGTGGTTCCTTCTTGAAATAAATGTTTGAAAAGTGAGTGAACATTTTATGTTTGAAATGTTTTTATTGTCTAGAATAAGGTTTAATAATCATAGTTGCTCTTTCTTAATCTCATAATAAAAAATATTAGATACATTCAACTATAGTGGCAGTGGTAGCTCAGTGGTTAGGCTGTTGGGCTACTGACCGGAAGGTCATGAGTTCGAGCCCCAGCACCACCAAGCTGCCACTGTTGGGCCCTTGAGCAAGGCCCTTAACCCTCAACTGCTCAGTTGTATAAATGAGATAAATGTAAGTCGCTCTGGATAAGGGCGTCTACCAAATGCCATAAATGTAAGATATATATAATTTTTTTGCAATGAAGTCACAATATCACCATGTTGTGGATGTTGCATGTTTCAGGCATCACTTTACAACTTTCTGATCTGGAAATTAGCTCCACCCCCAACTGGAACAGAGCTCTGCCCCTTTACCACAAAAGCCAAATTACAAGGCAAATATAGTCACTGTGCCCAACTTGATGACTTTGTCACTAGATTCGTTGATTTTTTAAACCCCTTTAGTGACTTTATTTATTTTTAAAAAAGAGCATAGCGACAAATCTAGTGACTTTTTAAGCAGACATTAGCGATTGTCCTGCACTTGATGCACCACTCCAGCTCACATCCCAGGTCACCACCAGTGTGTAAAACCTGTCTGACTTCCATTTGCATGAGCCAATGTTCAACCAATCACTGCTCACCGTTGTTCCCAATGACCAATCACTGCTCACCGTTGTTCCCAATGACCAATCACTGCTCACCATTGTTCCCAAAGACCAATCTCTGTACACCATTGTTCCCAAGTGCCAATCACTGATCACCACTCTTCCCAATGACCAATCACTAATCACCATTCTTCTTAACAGCCAGTCACTGATTACCATTCTTCCCAGTGACCAATCGCCACTGTTCCCAATAATAATAGAGATTCAAGAAGATTCAAGAACTTTGTCATATGTGCAGTAGGCCCACACAATGAAATTCTTACACCTCTGGGTGCTGCATAAAATTAAGTAAACTGAGAAAAACCAGTGACCAATCACTGACACCATTGTTCACAGTGACCAATCCCTGATCACCAATCTTCCCAATGAACAACCATTGCCATTGTTTGTCCCACCCACACCCACTTCTTGTCTCTCATTAGAGATTTTTGACATTCCAACAGTTCTCATGACTGCAAAGCCATGCAAGCCAACATGTATGAAAAATTATAGACAGCTATAGTGCGAGTTGCTTTGGCTTGTTAGTATTTCTATGAATGTTGTGTAATATTCAGTTGTCCATTGTGCATTATGCGCCAAGATGACCTCGACTTCTCATCCTTCGTCCGTAAGATTAAGGCTAAGCACAACATCACATTACAAACTGTACCACTGTTAGCAACAACTGCCAGCGCTCCCGCAATATTCACCTCCAAATTTCCACAATTAAGCTTTTGTTTACACCCCAAAAAGTCATATTAGGAGCGGGAAATTTAGCGTAATTATTCATAATTCCAACGATTCGAGTGTAGCTACCTCATTTGCCTGCTTAATTCTGCCTTTTAATTTCTTGCATACATTTGCACATTAATTTTGCCCATTGTCTGCTGTGAGGGGTTGTTTATTCTAAAGAAAGATTTCCTGTGCGATGTTTTTCGCCGGAGTGCGGCCCAGTCGGGTGGCGCTCCAGCTGCGAGTGGTGATGATTTGTTTTGTCCTCATTTACAACCCACCGCTTTAACACATTTACTCCCAGCTCTCATTTTTTACACACAGCGAGAGGCATCAGCCACCCAATAATTGTCAATCAGTTAGTCTAGTCAGTCAGTGAAACTGTCAGTCTGTTCACTCACACTCCTTCACTCACTCCCTTTCCCTCATTTTCTCATTTTCTCTCTTTCACTCAGTCCATATCATACTCACATTCACCCAGTCTCGTTTACTGACACACACACACACTTTCTCACACATTATCTCTATCTATACTGCATTCACAGACTCACTCATTTCTCTTATATAAAGTCTATTCAAGTCAAGTCAAGTCAAGTGGAGTTTAATGTCATTTCAACCATATACAGTCAGTTAGTACATAGTGAAATGAAACAACGTTTCTCCAGGACCAAGGTGCTACATAAGACAAACACAGAACAACACACAACTACAAGGGACTACATAAATATACATAAAGTGCACAAGTGCAAACATGTGCAGACAGCACAAGACAGTACAATGACTATTGAGATAGACAATGGGCACAGAAAGTCCCAGTGCAGCACCGACCAGTACACAATTCTATTAGAAAGTGAATCCAGTGACAATAGTGCAAAGAGTACAATATAAGTTGCTGAAATAGTGTAAGCATAAGAAGTAGCAGCTTATGTACAGTATAATAAATATTGTAGCAGCATAATGTAATGTGCAAAAACTTGCAAAAAAAATTGCAAAGAGGATGGAGGATGCGCAGTTGTGTGTGTATATATATGTATGTGTGTGTGTTCTTTCAGTCTAGTTTCTGAGTGTTTAGGAGTCTGATGGCTTGGGGGAAGAAACTGTTGCACAGTCTGGTCGTGAGGGCCCAAAGGCTTCGGTACCGTTTGCCAGACGGCAGGAGGGTGAAGAGTGTGTGAGAGGGGTGTGTGGGGTCATGAGGAGAGCAGCATGAGGAGAGAGACCCCAATGATCTTCTCAGCTGTCCTCACTATCTGCTGAAGGGTCTTGTGATCCGAGATGGTGTCCCAAACCAGGCAGTGGTGCAGCTGCACAGGATGTTTCTCTTACTTGTTCACTTGTTTTCTCTTTTTTTCACTCTCACTCCAAACCTCACTCATTTTCTTTCATTCTAACTCACTCAATATATGACCCACATACATAAATTCTTAACTGACTCACTCACATTCTCATTCACTCATTCACTCTCATGCATTCTTTAAACATCTGCAATCATTCACTCGTTTTCTTACATTTTCACTGGCTTTCACATTCTCATATTCTCATTCACTCATTCACAGTTACTCTTTCACATAAATTACATTCTTCTTCACTCAGTTACTCACTCACAGTCACACTTACTATCTTACATTCTCACTCATATTCTCATTCACTCACTTGCAGTCTCACTCACTCACTCACTCACTCACTCATATTCTCATTCACTTACTTGCATTCTCATTCACTCACTCACATTCTCACTCACTCATCCACTTACTCACTCACTCACTCCTATTCTCACTCATTCATCTTTTCATTCATTCTCTTACATTCTTGCTTGCACACTCACTCACTCACGCACTCACTCACTTTTTCTTACATTTCTTTACATTTTGCTCACTCATTCACTCATTTACATTCTTGTTCACTCACTCACTTATTCTCTTACATTCTTGGTCCCTCGCTCACTCATTTTCTTAGATCTTCACTCACTCACTCACTGACTCACATTCTTGCTCACTCACTTGCTCACTCACCATTTACTTTCTTACATTCTCACTCACTCACTGAATCACCTCTAACTTTCTCTAATTCTCACTCACTCACTCACTCACTCACTCACTCACTCACTCACCACTAACTTTCTTACATTCTTGCTCACTTATTCACTCACTCACAACTCTCTCACTCACCGTCACATTTTACATCCTCACTCGCTCGCTCACTCATTCACTCACTCACTCACTCACTTATTCAATTACATCTTTACAATCAGTAAATCAAACTAATAAGTAAATCAAACTACAGACCTGCTTCTAAATTTAAGCTTGTAATGTAGAAAGATAATTAGCAGGGAGATGACTGATCGGTCCCTGAAGACCTCTTGAGTAGTGAGTGCAGCTAAACAATGCAGTTAAACATCAGCAGCCTTGAAGAACTAGTCTTAGGAATGTAGAGTGAGGGACGTTCTGGCACTAATCCTGCTGGTTTTGGCTAGAAAAAGGGGCATCAGACGGCAAGCGTGAGATGCATGGATTTAGGGCTGATTTCTACTTTTGTATCTGTGAATCTGCAAACGCATGGGTGTGTTGCACCAACAGACCTGAACATAACAGGAATGCCTATTAATTCTGTTATCACTTACATTTCAGCAGTTATAAACTGCTTTCTCTGTCTCTGAAGCTAATATAAAAAGCAACTTCATCTCAAATCTCTGTCTCTTCACAGAAAGCTTTACCAAAACATCTACATACACTGTTCACTGCCGCCATGTGAATTAACTGTAACTATAGAAATGATAATGTATTAGAAAGAGTGCATTAATATAAACCTATGATTTGAATTATTGTCAGAACTGCGTTTAGAGAAAATTCGATCCAATCAGATTTGAGAATTCAGCAGCGCTGTTGTATAAGTAAACGTATCATATCTACCAAATGGATATATACAAAAATACAATGAGTGTTTATTACTTGTTCATTGATCATTTTGTGTATATACCCTGTGGTTTTATTAGTTTTATTAGTTCCTGTGTTTGTGGTGTTTTTACTGGATTTGCCCCAGTTTACTCTTTGGGTGTCTTTATCCTTCCAGTGGACTATGGTATAGATTGTTGGATTGTCCCTGATAAACCTCACAGTGAGCACACAGAAATGCCTCCTGTCTCTCTAATTGTCATCCATCACAAATACAGTACCCTCTGAAAATATTAAGGCTAGGCAATTCTTTTGTATTTGCTATACACTGAAGACATTTGGATTTGAGATCAAAATATGAGTATGATATCGACAGGTCAGAATTTCAGCTTTCATTTACAGATATTTACATCTAGATGTGTTAAAGAACTTAGAGCATGGCACCTTTGTTTGAACACACCCATTTTTTAAGTGATCAAAAATATTAGAACATGTGACTGACAGGTGTTTCTTGTTGCCCAGGTGTGCCCTGTTAGATTGATTGTTTAAATAATTAATAGCTCTGAATATCTACTCTTGTTTTAAGCCCTGTGTTTTGCCTTTATTTGTTAGGGATAAACCAACATGGAGACCAGAGAGCTGTCTATGGGAGAAAAGCAAGCCATTTTGAAGCTAAGAAAAGTGGGAAAATTGGTCAGATCCATTGTGCAAGCATTGGGCATAGCCAATTCAGAATGTCCTGGAAAAGAAAGAAACCACTGGTGTGCTAACAACCAGACAACAGGTTGGCTAAGGAAAACAACAAGAATTGATGACAGAAACATTGTGAGAGCTGTGAAGAAAACCCCAAAAACAACAGTCAGTAACATCAACAACAACCCCCGCAGGGCAGGGGTGAAGGTACCACAATCCACCGTTCAAAGAAGATTTCGAGAGCAGAAGTCAAGGGGCCATACCACAAGATGCAAACCACACACCAGCAGTAAGAATCGGAAGGCCAGATTGGAAATCGCAAAGAAATACAGAGACAAAAATGTTCTGGAGCCAAGCTTGACCTCGACCAAAGTGATGGAAAGGCCATAGTGTGGACTGATGTTTGTATATAATTTTTAAATAACAAAAATTATTAATGAATTATCATGTGTAATACTGTTTCACATCATCATTAACTACTGACGAACTGCACAGTAACACTTCAATAATTACTTATGAGTTTCCATGTGTGATTGAAGAACCACTTGTTTGTTTCTGCTTACTTCCTGCATAATTACCCATGAGTTGTTGAACAGTACTGTAAAGTGTTACTGATACTGTTTATGTTAGCAAAGCTGACTAGGTAGCTGGAGGAGTGTTAGCTTTGCGCTGCATTTAGATTGTTGGATAGCTTACTTAAGTTTGCTAACCTTTTATATTGTCTGGCAAAACCAGTATTTTGTCCTGTAGACCATTTCCAGAGCAGGGAATGGAAAAGTATAGTAATGATGTTGTGTGATAAAGTTTGTGATTGTTTGGTTAACTTAAATTTAATTTAAGCTCTTAAGCAAAATTAATACATGATCTTAACTTGTTTCTGCCAGGACGTGCCTGAGGAACGAGGAAGTGTAAGCATGACACTTTATTGTAACAGTTAACATAATTGCAGATTCATGACCGGGCATATTTCTGTATTTCAGAGCTCTGAGCTCTGCTTCTGGTAGCTTCATGAGACTGCACAGTCTCTGTTCATTATTTGCTATGTTCACATTCTGGGTCATATGAGTATTAGCTGATGACAGCACGAGCTTACAATACACTGCAATGCAATTGCTTTTTCAGTTTTTATGAGTGTGACGGTTCAAATCGTCTTGCCACCAAGATAGGTGTACATGAGGTGTCATGTGTGATGTTTCCAGAGCTGGGGAATAACACGATGCATTTCCCCTGGTCTGTTTTTTTTTTTTTAATTATTATTATTATTTTTTACATTTGTTCAAGCATTGCTCTGCATTTGGGTGAGTGTGTGAATGTATATGTGTGCGTACTTCTACACCTGAGCAGCATGCCTGCATTGCTGCCCAGGTGTAAGCCCATTTGCATATAGAAGTGTGATAGGGGTCCCCAGGGTCCCTTTAGCGACTGCTGAGCGAATAGGGCGTCGGTGGCGTTACAAATGAATTCAGTATTAAAATCACATTCATGTGCATCCAGTTTCATGTACGGAGGCGAGAAAGCATTGACCGGTTAGACTTGAGATGAGAACACTGTCGTATAATGAGGGCATGATTGGTAAATGCTAGAATAAATCAACTGACAAATCCATTATGCCGATTATATGTGGAGGAAAATGTAAACGCTGCGGTTCCTTAATGAGTGCCATTGTACTTTAAATCAAATAGATAATGGATATGAAGTGGTGAACACTTAGCGGTGCAGTTCATGCCCATGACTATGACTTGTTACGTCATTCTCATTTTCCCTTTACCTGAAAAGAACACAGAGTGTATGCTCTGGACATGGCTGGAGGCAGAACCAGTCTTATGCATTACCAAACTAATCAGCTGCTTAGAGCAGCTGGCAAGGTGTGCTATCTCAGACAGGGGAAAAATAGAATAATAATATTATAACAACCCACCTTGATTCTTGAGGACAGGATTCCTGTGAGAGACACTATATATTTATTTTTATATATATATATATATATATATATATATATATATATATATATGTATTAGGTTTGCTCACAAACTGCCAGCCATACAGTAGTGTTGCATTTAAAAAAAAACTGTTCAATTATACTTTATAATATATATTCAATTATAATGTCTACAAAAAACATTTATTTTATTCTTTATACTGAAACATTTTTTATTTACTAAAAATAGTATTTAACACTGAAAAGGAGAAACAATTTTTAAAAATCTGTAAAACAATTTAGCATTTTATCATTTTAAAGATTAAAGGTATATAACGAGTACTGTACTTCTCGCAGCTCCAGGGTCTCTGGTTCAATCCTGAGCTCAGGTTACTGTCTGTGTGGAGTTTCACTTGTGTTTTCTCTATCTGAGATGGTTTCCTCCATGTTCTCCCGTGTCCTCCACCTGTCCAAAAAATATGCGGGTAGGTGCATTGGCTACACTAAATTGCCCCTAGGTGTGAATGCGTGTGTACATGTGTGTCCATGCTGTCATGCGATGGACTGGTGTCCCATCTGGGGTGAATTCTCCTAGCTCATGCCCAATATTCCCAGGATAGGATCTCCCTTACCAGGATAATGCATTTATTTAAGATGAATGAATGAAAGAATAACAAGTACTGGATTGTCATTGTCACTGTACAGTCAACTTGTCATGGTAGCACTGATAATAGTGCTGAACTACAATACCCTTCAGCCACATCATATCAGCTGATTATGGATTGCACAAACCTGGACTCAATTACCACCACACACTATATAAGCACGCTCACATCACAAGGACTTTGCAGAGTATTAGTTCAACAACTGTTGTCATCTCTGCCACTTGACACGACTAAAGTCGTGACAGCAGGCACAAAGAAAAACAACAGCTAATTATTTTTTTAGTTAAGTTAGAAAACAGCAAGGTAAAATCCAGTTTACCTAGATAAAGCTGGCATGAAGTGAAGCGATTTTCTGCCAGGAGAATTTTATTCACATTTAGTCTGACCACTGCTTTAGCTGAAAAAGTGTCTCATGTATTTCTGGAGCAAGGGGTGAAAAATGATAAATGCTAAGGCTATTCTGTAGATGTTGGTTTTGCTGTGACAACTCACAATCTCATGATTTTCAGAAAACTACCTACATTCACAGTAAGCATTATGTGTTAGTAAAAAGACAAAGGTACCTGACTAGTGTATAGATTGTTCTGGATAGAGATTAGTGCCTATGACCTGCTGTACTATCCAGTGAGCTGAAAGAACAGAAGCATCTTAAATCAGGCAAGATTTGTTGTGTGTATTTTTATGGTAATAATGATGTTCTGTTTAGACCCATATTGTTTAGAAAGACATAAAAGGACTTCTGTCTGTCTAGGCCCGGGACATATGCGCCTTCTCACTAGGCATAATGCTCACTACAGATGTAAAAGGAATCATGCACTTTGTCACTTGCCTGTCACATGCCGGTTTTCCATGGCATGCTGGCCACGGCTCTCGGAATCCTTGGAGGATTACCATTTAAATGTTTATCCTGATTCCTCTCTCAGGAAATGTAGAATCATTTCATAGATGTGCTCATTAGCAGACGTATTGTACCCAGCCGGTTCAAACAGCTGACTGTTCCCATATTGGCTTTGGGAGACGCCGAAGAGCTGAGCGTGCCAGCCGGAGCCGGAGGTTGTAGCTGCGTGCCAGGCGGGATACCCCACGGAGCCGCTCTCAGATAGGGGCCGATAAGTGTCATTAAAGCCGACCGACCCATTATAACCCCCACAACCAGCATGGAAATATTCCGTAACGTAATTACACTGAGTTTATTAAGTACCATGACATGATTTAGAGAGAAAACCTGAGAACGGAGTGGCATATGCAGCATGGGAGAAGGAAAAAGAGGCTGCTTGATTGCCCTGAGAGTATCGAAACGGCGAGTTATAGGCCGAGGCATTGATATTAACAACATCAGTCTCCGAGTGCGCCTCTAAGCTCGTGTTATTTGCTTAATATGTTCTGCTCGAAATCTGCATTGTCTGGGGCCATTCAAGTGCGCAGAAAAGAGAGATCAATATAATAGGTTTGGCATCGAGCCAAAACGATCCTGACAATACGAGAGCTGGGCTTTTGGAATCAGCCGCGCATATCCATGCATTTTTTTGGGGGGAGGTAGAATGGGGGTGGGGGTGGAAAGGATGGAAGGAGGGAGGGAGAGGGATGAAAATAATTTGGTGTGCAATGCCAGAATGCAGGAGGCACAATGCCCAGGTCTGATGGGATGGGTGCCACATGAGCTGGCAAATTGGCTCAGGCGATCAGACGCACAGCTCCATTCAGGAGGCGAGATGAAAGTGAGCCAGGCTCGGTGATTTCCCTGAACTGATGAGCTCGCAGGGATAAAGCACAGCCGACGAACACCTCAGAGAAAACTTTCCACCACACACACTGATGTTACCTCTGCAACATGCCATCTTATCTTTTGCAGATGTCCCACCTATTAGTAATCAGTCATGTTCTTCTAAGGATTATCTATGTTCTGTAATGATTAATCAAATTCCTCTTTACCTGAGATTTTATAGTTTTTATGACATGATTGTGATATTTTGATAGTGGTCATAATTGACCTGTCACTGGAATTGAATTGGTTTAAAATGATGCCTGTTGAAGAACTTCCTACAGGAAGTTGCTCATTTTTAAAACAAGAATATAAACTGCAGCTTGAGTCTAAATGTAGTTCTAAAGAAAACAAGCTATAATAGGCAAAATATGTTTTTAAGATGATGCAAAGTCAAAACTTTTAACAAAATGTATTTGGTTTGGGGTGGAAGACTTTAATATCTCCAATACATTAATTTGATGGAACATCATTTTAATCATTTATTAATTGATAATTGATTGAAGAGTTGGATTATACTCACTGTACATCACTATACTGTTCTTTACATGTAATTATTCTTACACTGAAATGCATCCCTGGATTACAATTACTGAGATTACTATTGAAAAAGAAATAGTATGAAAAAAAGCTAAATGTGATGTAAATATTGATGGTGGTGGTGTTGGTCATTTTGTCTCATTATGATGTTTTTAAAGACCATTTAAATCTCATTTTAGTTGGTAAGGTAAATTGAACATCCATTCAAATCCCAGGTTAACTGCTGACCTTCCAAAATTCTCCCCCTGCACTCTTCAAACGGTGATGTGGACTCCATGGGAAGGCGGCGATCAATCGGTGCAGCGGGGGGTCGGGGTGTGTGTGTGTGTGGCTCCAGGCCACTGTGGAGCGCTGGGTGAATTTTCATTGGCATGTTCAGGGGCCCCGCGGCCTCCTGGAGAGCAGCGGCGAACGCCACGGGAGGAGCAGATTAAAAATGACAATCACGGCATGTGTGTCGTTCCCCTCTGCAGGAAATGCAGGTGTCTTTGTTGAAATATGCTCACGCTACAAAAGGTTCTAATTATCTGCAGTTATTTTGTCAGTTGCTGGCGCAACGCGGCTCCCCCGCTTAGCTCATCTTCTGCCCACCGAATTTTACTCATTCCTTCCACACGTTTTGTTGTAATCGAAAACGATTCAAATGCACCGTGTATCTTGACAGAATGTATTGCTCAGTCTTTCTCAGATGCTCATGCATACACACACACACACACGCACGGTTTTTCATAGTTGCTGTGTCTTTAGCCTGGAGATGGGTGGCACTCTTGGTTGTAATTTTATGTTCGTGCTCATGCACAGATGAACAGGGAAACATAAAAACAATGATGCATGGGTGCATCATGCCATATATTACACAAGACAATTTTAACAGTAGTGGAAAGCTTTCTTTGCTTTGTATCGCTCAAGCAAACTGAATTTTATCACAGTCCTAAAATTCTGAGGTCCTGTGTCCTTGTACTGCTTTATTTCTTGTCTAATACAAATAAAATATTAAGAAATGAGAGAGAGAGAGAGAGAGAGAGAGAGAAAGAGAGAGGAAGCTCAGCTCTTGTATTTAAGTTTGTTTGTGTTTAGTTTTTTGTCTCCTCTGGGGTGATGTTTGTATTAATTTGGCAAATGGTTTTTGTCCAGAAGTAAGAAAGTATCCACCCCATTCACTGATTTGTTTGGATCAATGGCATCTCTCTTAGGATCTGGTTGCTTATCTGCTAAGCTAAGACACAAGTCAAAAAAGCATCACTGGACAAAGATCATCATTAAATGCTAGAGCTGGCATCACAATGTACACTCGCCCTATGATTATTATTAAGATGATCATGTTTCTCGGAAACTGGGCTGTAATTGGATAAGTACATTACCTACAAATGTAATATGTTGGTTTATCTGCACCTTAAACAGAATTTCTCAAGGTTTCCTGGGAGAGTTAACAGTTTTACATTTCATTTAGAGCATTTAGACATTAGACACCCTTATCCAATGTGACTTACAGGAGTGCGTTGAATCTTTGTAAAAAAAAAAAAAATCATATCCTCACACCAGAATAAATAGGTTATGGTCTAACAATACCATCAGGCTAAAACCCTGATGTTAATGTAGGGGTTAGTGTGAGAGTTAGTACAGCAATGCACTTTTTTTTTAATTGAGTGTAGACTTAGTGGTTGTTTACATATTTAGTAAAGAGTCTTTAGCCCTTGTTTGAAGACAGACAGGTGGAGTTCACGCCACCACTGGGGTGTCAGGACAGAGTCGAGTCTTCATGCATGCCTTCCTTTTACCTTGAGGGACGGCAGTTCAGGTCGAGCCGTGCTTGTGGCTTGAAGGGAACGTAGTACTGAGTTTCAGCTTCCTAAAAGGTTTCTACTTAGTATCTTTAAAGGGAAACTCTCAGTTGTCGTGTTCTACATAGATGCTTTAACTGTTCTCACAGAGGGACAGACTGAAGAAATGTTTACAGTGCTAGATGGAGATTGTAGTTATATACTGTAAACATGTAAAAATACAATTTAAAAAAAAATTCTATTTAACATACAATAACATTTCTAATTAGTCCCTTCTTAACCTCTTAATTTCCCAGCTTATTATTTATTATAGAAACATCACTCTCTCTCTCTCTCTCTCTCTCTCTCTCTTGCTCAATCCTCCCATAGCACCTTAATGAATCCAGGGACTTGTCACTTTTCACAAAGCATTGTTGCTCCCCTCTTCAAATACAGCTGGAGATAATGGAAAAATTAAACAACATGCCTGTATGTTAAAATTGATTTAATTTGTTTAAATGTGGTGTATCCCCAATAAGTTTTGCTATGATCGCCTTGGTCACCAGAGCTGTTTTGAAGAGGGCAACAACTGAGAGGAATCTAAAAGCTGCTCAGAGGATATGAAATCAGTTATATAGTGTGTGCATACAAGTTATTAGAGCATATATACATCTCCTACAGAAAGAGAGATGTAAACATTCGAAATTGATACTAGTTATTTGTAAAAACGTTACACTAAATGTCCTGTTGCTATAGATTATGTTTCTTTGTTGCTTCATTCTGTCCTAGCAGTATGCAAACTGTAGCAATCAACTCAAGAAAAGAACTCATGAAAAAAACTTCAACAAATATATCAATATCAAGGCACATTTAAATGACTGTTATTTTCTCTGCTTACACACACAGCGCTGCTGTAATCATTTACATCTATGCATTTGTCAGAAGCGCACACTCGACAAGCGAAGCAGAATTCAATCCAAGTGCAGAGCTGTTAAAGCAGCACTTCAGTGAAAAAAAAATAGTCAAACACACAATTTTCCAATGCAACCTGAATGACCTGAATGTAATCGATCTGCCGAGACATGTTTCATGTTTAATGCACTAATGTAGCTAACAAATAATAATCTCACTGAAAATCTTTCCCATAAACACATAAAAAAAACATATAAAACAACAACAAACACCCCCCCCCCCGGAAAAAAAAAAAAAAAACACTGTAGGAAGAGTCAACATTTACAGATGTTAAGATAACCCCTTTAAGTCCATTGAATTCGAGGCTTATTTATTTATTTATTTATTTGTTTACTTGTTTGTTTGTTTTGATTCATCTATCTATCTATCTATCTATCTATCTATCTATCTATCTATCTATTATATGGTATCATTTATTTCAACACAAACTGAAAATCGAAATCCAAAAAAATTGTCATAGCTGAAAGCAAAACTTGCACAAATGAAAATGTACATACTAAGGTTTCTGAGTTTGAAAATCAGTAACAAGCACAAAACAAGCACAGACTCACTCAAAAAAAAATCTCACTCAACCTGAAAATACTGAAATAAAACATATAACTACTATTCCTGTCTCAGATTTTGGAGTTGGCACCTAGAGGGTGGAATGAAACCAAACTACACTACAAGTGATTCCAGGTTCCCAAGATGGCTGCCATTAAAATACAGCTTTCAGCTACACAGTGAAGTTTAGTTCATGTTTATACTGTAGATTACTTTAAGTCACACAGTGTCCTAAACCACGTCCGCAAGTCAGAGTGATATCCCTGAAGAACTCGGTGTGGTTTGAGGCAGGTAGCTCCAGAAGAAAAAAAAAAAAAACTTGACTGTGTACTGTATTTGGTGTAAAATTGTGTAAATATGAAACCAGCTCCTTTAAGCTGACAGTCATACAACTGCTGACTTCTAAAAACAGACCAGACTTTTAGTGGACTTTAGAGCTTTTCACTCTCTAGTACTCTCTCTCTGTGTGTGTGTGTGTGTGTGTGTGTGTTACTCATCAGAAAAGATCCAGTCAGGTGTAACTGAGGTTCTTCAAGTATTGAGCAGTGTGTTTCAGTTTGAGAGGATGATATGTGGCCCATTGGGGGCGCTGCAATACACACTTTAAGTGTCTGACACCTCTCACCATACAGTCGTTTCAGTTTGTACAGTACTGATGAGCCTCAAACACACCTGCACACACACCCACACACGCACGCATATGTTCATATGTTCATCTTGTTTTTCCTCAAGCAATGCTCAGTTTTACCCCATTGCCACGGTGAGCATTTACTTTCTTTACATTTGCAAAACATACATTAAATATATACATCCAGATTGTGCATTTCGCAAATGCTCTGATTTGGTCTGCTTTCTGAAATCATATATAATAAGATGTCAATAATAAGTGTGCATACTATATGGAGAGATATTACAGCTTGCTTTCCTTGTGATTTTAAGTTCAGTATTTAAGGGTTTAATTTTAGGGATTTTTACATATATGCTTGAATACAAACTCTCTTGACTTACAGTTAAAAAAAAACATTATTGCTGTGCTGATGGCCTTCAATAAAGTAGTGTGTTACATTTTAAGTCATTATCACTTGATTAGTCATATTTCTAGTATGTTCTAATATGTTGCGATATATCAAGTACACACAGCCATTGTGAAAATCCTCAATTAAACTCCTCTACTCCAGGCTGATTATATTTTATTTTCCACCTGAAGTCACATCCTGAAAACGACCAGCTTGATCAATCTGAATGGAAAGTTTTATTAAAAAAAAAAAAAGTTCTAACTTTAACATGACACCTCGAGTTCAAGTTTGAAATAAATATATCTAATGAAATATGAAAAGCTACGAGAGCGAGGATTGAGAGTCTGGAATCAGCGATGGAGTTCAAGAGGTTAAGAACAGACAGAGGATAAGTGATCAAAATAATAAAAATAAAGAAAGAAAATGAATAAAAATGAACTCTTAAAGGATTTCAGACCTTAGGAAATTGTAAACGTAAATATTTAATATGACACCTTAATAATTATCAATTAAAAAAATCTGAAAGGAATCATAGGTGGAGGATCAATCAGAATAACTAAATGAGAGAAAGAAATTTACTTCTAAGCAAATCACAGCCTTAAAAGCATTAATATACCACCTTTTTATGATACCTCAATCTTTATGTATGTCAAGAAATATGAAAGTTAAGAGAGCAAGGAATGAGTCTGAAGTTTAAAAGGTTACGAAAAGGCAGGGAAAGTTGCTCATTTAAAAAAAGAATACAATTAGAAAGAAAAGACAGAAAAGAGAAAGAAAATAAAAATGAATTGTGACTCACAAAAGATTTTACAACCTCAGCAAACGGCAGCCCTAAACATTAACGCTGTGAGTACATTAAGCCAAGGCGTTTAGACACTCAGGCCAAGACGGGGGTGATAACGGCGCAGGCTGTTTGCTGTTTACCACTTACTGCAGTGTGAGGAGCCGCCGAGCTCCTGCCTTATTTAACATCAGAACGAGGACGTGACGGCTGTGCCTCCAGCAGAGTGCTCTCTCTTTCCTAGCATTTGATCTCATATTGTAATCCCAGGTTTTTTGAATAATTTATGGGAGATGGCGTCTCGTTAAACACTAATTTATACATGTCTCTGTGAGTGGAGTCCGGATAAATGCAGACACAATACAGTGGAATTCAATAATAATAATAATAATAATAATAATAATAATAATAATAATAATAATAATAATAGGCTTTAAATAACACAAGCCCTCCTGTAATGTAATAGTTGTACTTGTGGTTTGAGTTATAATGAGCTATATTTAGAGAGCTGCTGCGTAAGTGCATACATGTGTTTTTGTGTGTTAACTCAACGCTCACAGCAGACACAGTGATTTCAAAACTCACAGATTCACTGACACATGTCATGCGTAATAAATAGAGTAATCTTTTACGTCTCAGATTTTGACCGCTTCATATTTCAAGGTGCATTTGCATATTAGTTGAAAGAGAGGTTTGATACACAGCGCATTTCTTCTAAAACATTTTCGATGAAGCTCATGCATATAATGACCTATGAATGCATTCATACCATGTCATAATGCATTCATAAGGCGTTATACATGTTGTTACAATGAGATGATTTAGGAAAAAGGCATTATAATGCATTCATAAACATTGCTACACACTCCAATACATTTTCTAATGCATTATAACCTGTCTTGAATGCATTCATTGGTGATTAGACAGCCTGGTAAATTTAAATTATTTAAGAAAAGGCATTAGCCATGTGTATAATGCTTTTTAAACTGGTAACAGAACACACTGAGTAGTGCTTATAATAATATACTGTTTCGCTAATATCAAAGAAATTCAGGCTCAGTTTGCTTTGTGTGTTATGTTTAAAATGATATACTTTATATTTCTGAGTGTAGATTACTGACATACATATAATATCATAAATGTAATAATTAAAAACTTAAATCAACAGCAATGTTTAATTTCTCATGATTTATCAAGGCCAATGCTACACTGCAGTAGAGCACTAAAAAGTGTTTTTAGAAGCTGTAAAGATTTAAGGTATGATTTCCTGATAATCCTTCTGTGTTACTTATTTATTAAAGAAAAAAAAGCTAGGTGTCATAATTTACTATACAATGTGTGGCTTGGTTTCTTTGGTACTGGTGATATAATGTTATAAACACTACTTATAATGCATCATCTTAACATAATGCATAATAAATATAGCACTCAACTGTAATAAATAATTACAAATAATTATATCATTATGTATAACAGCTTATTAATACATTATATCATGACATGTATGTAGCCATAGTGTTAACACTATGTTTTCTGCATATTGTTTACACAATATTCACATTTATTTGTCAAGCTGATTTGAAAAAAAAAAAAAAAAAATGCAGGCAGCACGAGCTTCTTAATCACTAAAAGTAAATTGTGTGCTGTCTCTCCTCACTTCAAAGCATCTATTTTTATTTTTGAGATCCACAAAGAATCCAGGAATTATTTATAATAAAAAAACACCCGGCTGAACTCATCTTGTTTTATAACGATGCCACACTTACACAGATTTCTCATTAAATAACATTAGCAAGATCACAAAAGCACACAACGATGTGCATACAAATGCTGCACATCATAAACACCTAAAACTGAAGGATTTACATTTGCACTCAACATCCAGGGATTATGGGGGGGGGGAGCTCTTGATGACTTTTCACAGCTCTGTGCTGAAGATGTGAGTCAATGGTGCCATGCATAGGGTTTTACTCTTTGTTAGCTCTTTGCTAACTCTTTGTGGTGGCACATGCTGTCAAATCCGTGCAGTGTATTAAAAAATGCTCTTCCGTATTGTTTCTTCAGACTTGAAAAATTATGAGATTATGTGCAGGGAAAAATAAGACAGATAGCGTTCATGTTTAAATTTCACGTGAAGACCAAAAGAAAAAAAAAGGAAGAAAGAAAAAAAAAATAGGAAAGATCTTTGTTGGAAATGTACTGCTAGGTTGCACAAAAATCAAGAGTAAGATCGAAAAATAATGAAATCTAGATTAGCATTTTGATACAGGCTGTTCTTGCACATCATTTTTGCTTCAAAGAAGGGAAAGATAAATGATGGTGCCATTAAAAGTGAACTAATTAAGGAATGCTTCTTTTAAAAACTCATTAACGGCCATCTCATTTACATAATGATGCATATTAATTAAGTTTTAATGAATCCGAGCTTCAATCAAGTCACTTTTTGGCTGCGGAACAATTTTGACGAATGAAAAAAAAAAGGTGACAACAATGCTCTCAAATCTGTTTTTCATGTCAAATAACAGCAAATATCTTCATTTTTTGAAACATGACATTCACGTCTTGTTTGTTGTCATGTTTTTAAGGTATTGTACAAAGCTGCATGTTAATTACTCAAAGGGAAAAATGTTCAGAGCCATACAGAAGATCCTGAGGGATAATATATAGTGTGTATGCTTGTGAACACATGTGCAAAAAGTGTGTAATTCTTACACTAATGTTGTATAATATGAGGGAAGAGGTTTCTGAGTGTAAATTCATTAAGAGGGAAAATAGCATTTAATTACACTGACAGCTAAAATCCTAAACGTTTAGGTGGTGTGATGTTAACATCATTACTACTTATACAATTTTAATTTTTCTACTGCTCTTGAAAATGTGTGTGTGTGTTTTGATGATTAAAAGAGTCTAAATCTGTAAACATCAGTCATCTGCATCTGATTTTAAGCAATTAAAAAAAAATACACACACACACACACACATATATATATATATATATATTTTTTTTTAATTGAATAACATTGATTATCTCATTACAATGGCAGCTGTCAAGGGTTGAGAAAGTCGATGTGTTGGAAGCAGGAAAAATGAGCAAGCGTAAGGATCTGAGCAACTTTGACAAGGGCCAAATTGTGATGGCTAGATGCCTGGGTCAGAGCATCTCCAAAACGGCAGGTCTTTTGGGGGGTTCTTGGTACGCAGTGGTTAGGACCTACCAAAAGTGGTCCAAGGACAACCAGTGAACCAGGGTCATGGGCACCCAAGGCTCACTGATGCACAAATTGCTGAAAAAGTTAATGCTGGCTATGATAGAAAGGTGTCAGAACACACAGTGCATCGCAGCTTGATTAGCCACAGACCGGTCAGAATGCCCATGCTGACCCCTGTCCATTGCCAAAAGTGCCTACAATGGGCACATGAGCATCAGAACTGGACCATGGATCAATGGAAGAAGGTGGCCTGGTCTGATGAATCACATTTTCTTTTACATCATATGCATGGCCGGGTGCCTGGTGGCCGGGTGCGGGTGGCCGGGTGCGTATGCATCGGGGTGGGGGGTGGGGGCGGGGAGAGATGGCACCAGGATGCACTATGGGAAGAAGGAAAGCCGGTGGATGGCAATGTTCTGCTGGGAAGCCTTGGGTCTTGGCATTCCTGAGGATCTTACTTTGACCTGTACCACCTACCTAAACACTGTTGCAGACCATGTACATCCCTTCATGGCAACTGTATTCCCTAATGGCAGTGGTGTCTTTCAGCAGGATGTGCCCTGTCACACTGCAAAAATCGTTCAAGAATGGTTTGAGGAACATGACAAAGAGCTCATGGTGTTGAGTTAGCCTCCAAATTCCTGAGATCTCAATCGGATCGAGCATTGTCAATGTGCTGGACAAACAAGTCCGATCCAGGGAGGCCCCATCTCGCAACTTACAGGACATGAAAGATCTGCTGCTAATGACTTGGTACAAGGTACCGCTGCACACCTTCAGAGGTCTTGTGGAGTCCATGCCTCAACAGGTCAGCACAAGGTGGACCTACACAATATTAGCCAGGTGGTTTTAATGTTATGGCTGTTTGTGTGTATATATATATATATATATATATATATATCTCCCATTGGTGTTCAGTTAGATTGAGATCTGGTGACTGCAAGGTGTCCTGCCCTGTAGATGGGACGGGGTTATCCTGGAAGAGACCACGCCCATCAGAATAGAAATGTTTCCTCAAAGGTTTCCTGAAAGACTTTGAATGTGTACAGTGATTGTTAACTTTAAGGGGATGAGTAGAGCCAGACCCCAAACCATGCCAGCAATATGATGCCCCCAGAGCCTTCTCTCTCTCTCTCCATATAAATATGTATATTCATTATTCATTATACATATTATATATATATAGTTTTTCTGATCAGCATCTCATCTAATGACATGTCTTTTGTCACAACCTTGACATAACCATTCACTCCTCTGCATCTCAGCATCTACTCCGTGGGTTAGGGGTCAGTGACAAGCGTGTAAATGAAACGACGAAACAGATGCTTGTTAATTAGGAAAAATGTGACTGACACGATTTGATGAGTGTGGCTACATTCGTCCCGTGCCACACAGCAGCTGTTGTCACAAACGCCATGCTGTGGGCTCCTTTTTCCCAGAATCCCACTGGGTCGCTGTGCCCTGCCAGGCTCGAGCGGCGCCAAACCCATGCTGCATGCAAACACTGAGTACTCCTCCTCTCTCACCTTCAACACCACACTCCTTCCCTTTCTAATGTGTAGAAGTGGCTTCCTGTCTCTCTCTCTGTGTGTGTGTGTGTGTGTGTATATTCGCACTTTACTGGATAACTGTGTGATTTTGCTTGTGTTTTTTCAGTGTGCTTGTTTTTAGCCAGAAATGTCTGTACACAAGCAGATGATTTTGGATTCCTCACTTATGCGCAGGGATTTTATTGTCCTTTTCAGGGACATTTTATAAGAGTCAATTGTTTTGATTCAGTAAGGATGAAATAGTCAGACTAGTGCATTATGCTTATCCTTAATTTTAAGGAGTTCATTTTTTACCAGAATGTTCTATAAGGCCTACAAATGCAAATGCTGTTTGAAAATAAGAGAAAGGAAAATGGGGCCTTGCTATTTCATATATTCAGTTCTGCAACAATGGAAACTTTCTTTAAAAGGGAAAAATAATCAAATGGAGGAAGTAAGCATCACAGGTAGTGCCGTATCTGGGGGCTCTACCATACAGATGCTCCTCGCTTGCCTTCTTTGAAGCATTTAAATAGGGCATGAGTGTATTTCAGTCCGGCATCCCCCCTCCTACACCTGGGACTTAAGGTGTTTCAACAATAGTGTTTGGCACTTAGGGAGAGAGAAAGAGAGAGAGAGAGAGAGAGAGAGAAACCAAAACCACTTTTCTCTTCTGCTCAAATCCCACCAGAGCACACTAAAGGTATCAAAACAAAGAAAAAACAGAGAGAGAAAGGGAGAGAGAGAGAGAAATAAACCCAAACGCTTGCCTGATGAATAATTTGAATGAGGAAATGAAGCAGTATGAAGTAGACACTAGGAAAAGGATAAGACCAGATACAATTAGGTCAGCATACACAATGCGCAGCTTATCTCCCGCTTGTATAAGCTCTTTTTCCTATCTTATGAGCAGTTAAATCTTAGATACACTATATATTTCCTTTGGCACAGTTTGATTGCCCATGAGTTCAATTCTGATCATTATTCGAGAGATGATATAGTTCCGAACAAATAATGTCCAATTCATGGCATCACTTCTCTCACTTAGTGATAAATAAATAAGAGCTTTTAGATGTAGGATAGCTGGGTAAGTGAGTCTCCAGCTAACTGATCTATACTGAGTTTCCCAAAAGCATAGCAAAGTTAAGATCATGTTAACTAGGAGAGAGAAAGTGCTTGCTGTAATGCTCGCTCTACCATTTAATGATCTTTGTGCTGTGATGCTTTTGGAAAACTCGATCCAGATTGTTCAGCAGTGTCGGAGACACGTTTAAAGAAGGTTAGACTGTAATGTGTAAGGAGGATAACATGACAGGGTGTGCTGTGTCATTGAGGAAAATAATCAATGACAGTGTAGAGTGATGTGGTCGGACATAAAGCAGAGTTACTGTTATTACCCCGAAGCTGATTAATTTTCAATTTTGGGGTGGTAGTTTTATTACTTTTATACCACTTCGTAATTAATCAATGATTAATCAATCAAGTTTAAATGTATTATTCAACAACATGTCATACTTTCCATCCTTTTATAGTTACATTTAATGTTGTGGAACATCTGTGAAACAAGTTACTTCCTGTTATCATTTCCATTAAAGCAGCTACAAACAGTCGTTTCCCCACCACCTCTGTTTTTTTCCTCTCTTGAAGTTAATAAGACAAAACAAGCAACTTGTCATGTTACAAAACCCTGTTACAAAAGAGAAAACCGAAAGTTACAGCTTTACTTCTGACTTTTGAACAGTGCTGACAATGGAGACTCCTTCCATAAATTATAAATAAACATGTTCTCACAGAAAATTTCACCATATCAAAAATCCCTACACACGTCCCTGTGTAAGCTCTTACTATAGAAGTGTTAATGTATCAAAGAGAGTGTGTTAATATAAACCTATGATCTGCCTCGCAGCTGGGACTATGGTCAGAGATGCTGTTATAGGAAATTAATCAACAACTTATGACCAACCGGAATCAAGAATTCAAATGTGCTGTGGTATAATGCAAAAATTATATTGCTCTAACAATGTTCCCACTTTGACCAAAAACAAAATAATGATTTGTACTAAAAGTTCCTAATTACAATGTTGTAACAACATTGAAACAAAGTTTATATACAGTGGGGGCCAAAGGTCTGAGACCACATTGAAAATCTGTTTTTTTTTTTTGACATATTTAAAACTAAGAAAGTCAATGTGCAAAATCTTGAATATTTAATATGTTAACTGCTGTACAAAAGGTCAGATTTTCCTGATATATAATCTCTTCTATTGAAGCACGTGTTCAGACAACACTGATGAATTTGATCTAAAATGGATCAAAGGTTTTGCACAAACTTGTGGAGTCCATGCCAGCTCGAGTGCATACTGTCATTAAAGCAAAAAAGGGGACATACCAAACACTAAGAAACTCTGAAATTATTGTAAATATTTCAAAGATTCTACTTTTCAATCAAGTTGTTGCCAATAATATAATTTGTAATGAAAATTGTTGTATTAAATTAGAAAAGAATACAAAATAGAAGCATTTTCACTAGTGCTCTCAGACTTTCGGACCCTACTGTATTAACATCCAGAAACTTTGATACAGTGTATGTTCTAGGAATCAAATGTTTCTAGAAGAGTAGTGTTCAAAAAACGTTCTGTTAACCTAAAGTTGTTAGCTGGGTGCACTTTTAATATATATATTTTTTCCTTTTTGAATGTTTCTATAGATGCACTCTTAAACTTCCATTTAGGACCCTACATAAGGAGGTTTCCCTTTCGGAAAATGTTCTTTGTAAAACAACTTTAAGCTGAAACTGTAAACCATTGCTTGGTTAACGATGCTTGAGCGAACTAAATATGTTGTCAAGTTAGCTTTACAAGTCCTGTTCAGGGTTCTAAAATTCCCATGCTTAGAAAAAAAGGTTAAATCTAAATAAAACTCTAAAGGTTTCTTTGGCTTGTCTACATAGTTGAGCCCTTTGTAGATGTAGGTTAGAACTTTATAAAAGATGGCTTCCTTTTCAAAGTAGAAGCCATTTACCAAGCTCAGATCTGTTAATTATCCAAAGAACCCTTGAGGAACCCTTTTTAGTGTATTACTCAAAGAATATTTAGCAACTGTGAAATAGTTTGGGACACTCTTATGAAAAGAGGTCAATCTGTCCCTCTGGAGGACACTTAGGAGTTTGAGGTAGACCCGTATCACATAGTGTTTCTAGCTCAGAAAGAGATTTGAAGTTAAGACATTTTAACTCTCCAAAGAACCACTGAGGAACCCTAAGAGCCCTTCAGTGTAGCTTAGCAGCTAAAGTTCTGTACTGACCAGAAGGTTGTAACCCCAATGCTGTCAAAGAGTCATTGTTGGGATTTTGAGCATCTCAAATCTGCAGAGTTCTATACTCAGTTTGAACTCTCACAGTCTTAGAAAAAGGTACAATGTAGGCCTCTTTAGGCTTCTGTGGTTGTCCCTCTGGGGATACTCTTGAAGGTTCTGTGTATGACCCTACAAAACACTGCTTCCCTATTAGAAGGGATTTCAGTTAGAACTGTTTTAAGATGCTAAGAACCCATAACTACCAAATGAAATGAAATGGTTTGAAGAATCATTATATCTAAGAATGCACTTATAATTACAGAAAAAAAAAAAAAACACTGGGTAAATGTGTCAGCCAAATGATAAATTAGAAATTTAAGTCATTTAAGATATAAATGAAGATCTGAGGTATCTAAATAACATGGTACATGATAGAACCTCTCGTCTGCTGGTCCATCTCCATCTCTGTATCAAGTCGATCTCTGCTCAGAGCTGTGTGGGGAAAAGTTGGAGGCGAATAAAACTTTTCCAAATTGTCAGTTCCCTGACACAAAGACAGAAAGCAGCGAGTCAACAAAGAGCCTCTACGTATTGAAAACCCCAAACAGGAAGCAGGGCCTCGTCTCAAGATTGCAGTGGCACATCTCCAGGTGACAAATATGTCAGCGTCGAAAAACCCTGTGGCACAATTATGCCGCCGTCGCTCTGAGAGTGGGCGATAGAGGGAGGGAGAGACAGAAAAAGAGAAAGAGAAAGTGAGAGGGGCGCCGCTTTGGTATGAGAAAGTCATCACAGCCCATGGCTTACGCTGAGAGACAGCCCAAGGGATGCAGCACACACGTATAACAAAGCTTTCCTCCATTTTGAATACGGCTGAGAGCGTTCCAGCTAAATCTGCCGGGCACGCTGATCCCTTGGCGGATGCAACTTCCTCGGGGAGCTCATAAAAAGACATTCATTACGGGCAGTGTTTGCACATATAATGGGCTTCTGGGGGCAAAAATGAACAGGAACAAACTCAATGAATTTAGTGCTAAACACACTCCAATAACAATCTGTTTCATTTATGTTGGTAATGATAATATGTGCAATATATTAGGAATATTTGAATCTAGTTACACCAAATCAGCTCCATATTGCTGGTTTGTTTTAGTGTATTGTGATTAACAATAAGAAGGGAGCGTTTGAGACACCGGAGAGAGAGCAAAAGGCAAGAACCGGAGTGTGTGTTCATCTGCAACTAGGTCAAACCAGCAAAGGAACAAAACACAACAGACCAAGAGTTTGTAGAAATCATTACACGAAAACAAACTTGTCACTCACTTGACATTCTGTTTTGCCTCCAAAGCAAAGAATAAAAAAAAAAATGCCGAATCTCCATTGCAAATCAGCAGCATAGTTGTGAAGTTGGCTGTTTGAAATGCACATCAAATCAGCAGAAAAAGCCAGCGCGTACCTTGTCACTGACATCTGGGGACATATGAAGTTGCGAGTCTTTGTTTTCAGCTTGGCGTGGGGGTGGGAATGGTGGTGGTGGTGGTGGTGGGGAGTCTAGAGACATTCATAAAAAATACATACGACTTTTAACTTCTAAAAGAGCATACACAAATCCGTGCATTGCTAGAAGGACAGGGAGAAGGTTATTGAAACATTTTGCAGGAAAAAAACATATAACCTAGGTAAAGTAGCGTGTTATTTATAAAAAGATGTCCATTAATAAAGATATAGATCTGCAGGTGCACTAGAACTTTCTCACTGTTAGAGTATTTGTTTGAGCTGATTGATTTTTTTCTCACTGGATCAGAGATTCATGGATAACTTACACTGCTATAAGGTATGTCTCAATTGAAATATCATTTATTCATTTATTCATTCATTTTCAGTAAACACTTCATCCTGGTCAGGGTGGCAGTGGATCCGGAGCCTATTGCCAACATGCACACACGCAGAGACACATAAATATATATAAATATATATACAAATAGGTCTGGAAGTATTTGGACAATGACAGAGTTTTTGTGATTTTGCCTTTATATACCACCACAAAGGATTTGAAATAAAACAATCAAGATGTGATCGAAGTGTTCAGCTTTATTTTAAGAGGTTCCACAAAAATATGGCATTTACCATTACCATGAATTACAGCCATTTTAAGCAAAGTACTTCCATTTTCAGGGGCTTAAAGGTATTTGGACAATTGACTGACAAGAAGTTAATTGACCAGGTGCAGTCCATTCCCTCGTTACTTCAAGACAAAT
>CM075021.1:13421004-13441297 GCA_037576675.1 Pangasius sanitwongsei
GAACCTCTTAAAATAAATCTGAAAGTCTACACTTCGATCACATCTTGATTGTTTTATTTCAAATCCATTGTGGTGGTATATAAAGAAAAAAATCACAAAAACTCAATAAATTCACTAAATAACCGCAGAGGGACATCTAACATATTTGTCTCAATCTCATACAAACCTCTCATAGCTTTCCATTTCATTCATTCATTCTCTGTTGAAGCTCTAGAAATAGATATTTAAAGCAATTTTCCAGTTTCCATCCTCAAGAAAAAATGTAGAAATACAGTAAAGGACTTGTTCAATCAACATTTATGTGAATAAAAGGTACAATTAACATACTTATATACAGGCATATGATTGTCTAGGTAAGGAATAAAGTACATGGTGGAGTGCTGTTATAGGAAAATAATCAACAACATTTTCCTATAACACCAAGTCCCAAAGAGTTTTCTTCCTCTTATACCACAGCAAATTTCCAATGATTACAATTTCGAATTTAGTAAAGAATGACACTTCATATTTATTACTTTATACTTCCATTTAATGTTGTGGAATGTCTGTGAAACATGTTAGTTCCTGTTATCACTAACATTATAACAGCTATAAAAAGTTGTTCACTCACCAGCCTCTCTTTTTTTCCTCTCTTGAATTTAATAAGACAAAAAACCCCACACAACTTGTCATGCTACCAAGAAACTGGAAAGTCCCAGGTCCTCTGTCCTGAAGACTTTCCCGTGGTGGAAAACTTTTTATAACTGATTGTTATAATGTGAGGACACAGGAGACTCCATCCATACATGTTAAATAAACATCTCTTTACAGAATGCTTCATCATATCAGTGATTATACTGTATGTTTTAATTTTCTAAACAACAACATATTTTAATCGTTTATTGTGCCTAGATAATGAGGTGCGTCCACCGTAAAAATCCCTGTGTAAGTTGCTACTATAGAAACGAAAACGTATTAAAACAAGCACATTAATATAAAGCTGTTGATTGTTGGTTTTCTACAACAGCAGCTCCGACATTTCCGGCTGCAAGACAAATCACAATCAGGTTCAAGAATTCAACAGCATTGTCGTATAATCATAACATTTTTTTCGTCTCATTCTATTTTTGTTAACATTTATAGCAAAACATATATGAGGAAATTGAAATCTAAATGACATTAATGACCTGCCAGTTTACTTTAGCTGTATTGTATCTGTAGTGTTCAAACATATGTGAGGAAAAAATAAGAATAAAGGATGAGATAATCGGGTTTTGATCAAGTAAACCATTAAGGGGGGATGACCAGGGTGTCATGGTGACTCACCCATCTATACCTGCCTCTGCATGAAGTACCTCAATTGCCTCAAGTGCCCAAACTACTTTTCGGTGAACTCCAGCTTATAGAGTTGTATCTCACTGTCCACCATGTTATATATGGAAGAGAAAGAAGAAAATAGAGAAAGCTAAAGCACCTTGAAGTGATTGGCGTTTGTAGGATAAAGTGACTGAGCACCTCACCAAGGTCATATCCAAGGAGAGCACAGCCAATTACTATGCAGATCAGAGCTGGATGCAGTTTAGGGGGATTGCTCCGATGCAATCACATTAGCTGGCCAGAGAGGAAGCGGCTGTCTGACCTCAATCACTGGCGGCTGAAGAAAAGAAGAGGGGAGGAGAGGGGAGGATGGAGGAGTGTGAGGGCCGTTCTGTTTTCTCTCCCCTGAACCACTTTTCTGTCATCTTGGCCATGCACGTGATTAACAAACCAAACAATACAGCCGAGCTTGTATGCAAATTCACGACAATGGAGGGGAGTGTACACCGGGACTGATTTAGCTTACAAATTTTTTTCTGGCAAAGTAGAAAAGCCTCAGTGCAGCAGAAAGAGATGGTGTAAAATGGGTCACACTCTAAGATTGCATTTAGTATGTTTATGGGGCAATTGCTTAGTCTAGCACTAATTTAATATAGTTCTAGGTTGTGATATCATTCAATCAAGGGAGCAGTCACTGTACACTAGGGATGTAACTGAATACGAATATATTAATCCATATAATATTTTCTAAATGGGTACATATACAGATATGAATAGGAGGTGCACTGTTTTGTTTTGTTTTTCCATCAGTGAGAGGATTTTACTTTCATATGGTGAGTGCTCAGATATGAGGCTAGCAGGACAAAGAAATACCACGCTCATTAATGTGAATGTGTGGCACTACATCATCTACAACATCCTTAGTAAATGCCTGGTCAGGGACACAGTGATTTTAAATTAGACTACTAGTTTGTTTATATGTTTGAAACAAAATTTGTTAGAAAATATCACAGGCAAATACAAACAAAAATGCACGAATGGTGAACTTGAATGATGTAGCTGAGTTTTAGGAACTGTCAAAACTAGAATTCATACACCATGCTAATAGTGCTGCTATTTCTACCTTTGTATGTTTTCAGTGTTTTTTAGTTTCTGGGGGCATAGTAATAGATTTTATAATTAATTTGAAAAAAAAGTGAAAGGTTTAGTCCTGCCCCCTTTGGGCACTAAACAGATACAGGTACAGACAGTGGCATTGTGTTACACCCCTACTGTACACCATGATACTATTTTAAATCTGTTTGGTCATTGATTTACTTTATATAGAGCAGTGTTCAAACCTAAGATTACTTTAAGGGTCATTCTTTCGTTTGTTCGTTCATTCATTCGTTCATTCGTTCATTCATTCATTATTCTTCCGATTTTCCTGGTGGGGTTGCAGGGTCTGCCTACCCAGCCACAGATTCCAGCTCTTCCTGGGGCAAGCTAAGCCAACTCTGAGATATAATCTCTCCAGCAGGTCCTGGGTTTTGTTCAGTGGGATAACCCTGATAGAGCTCTACCAGGAACTGATCAGGGGCATCCTTGTAAAGTGCCCAAACAATCTCAACTGGCGCCTCTCAATTTAGAGGAATAATTGCTCTTGACCTATTATGTAGGGTAAGCCCAGTAAACTGAGCTCCCTGTTTCACAGCAACTCTAACACTTCTGCTGACCTGATCTCTTTTTCCAACTCTCGTGATTAAGATGGATACTATGTGGATGATAATGTAGTTCGCAAGTACAGTGGGGTCTGAGACCATGTTGAAAATCTGGTATTTTAAAAAAAATATAAAACTGGAATCCCATCCATTGAAGTACGTGTTCAGATGACATGCCAATGGATTTGATCTAACGTGGATCATCAGGTTATACACAAACTTGTGGCGTCTGTATCAGCTCGAGTGCATACTATCATTAAAGCATAAAAGGGACATACCAAATACTAAGAAATTCTGAAATTCATGTAAATATTTTCACAAGTTATTGCTGATATTATTTGTAATGAAAACCTTTGTGTTAAGTTGAAAAAAGAATGCCAAACAGAAGCATTTTCACTAGTGATCTCAGAATTTTGAACCCTGCTGTATAGAAAAATTTGGGCAGATATTTATAGAAAAGCTTTTGAATTCGTTTGCTAACAACATTAGCCTCATAGTGCCAGTGCAAAACTTCAGACAAATGTTGGACACTAAACATGTTTTGGTTGATCAACTCCATTTGGGGTAAGTTTATTAAAAAAAAAAAAAATTGCTCCCTCCCCCAAACTAACTCTTACCTGCTTATCTCACTTTTATGTCAATTTGTAGAAGAGCATCTGACACTCAAAAACTAGAGTATGGCTGTATGAGTGAAAAGGTTGCAAAATGAGAAAAGTTTTAAACCAGACATTGAAGGAGGATTTGATCTGAATCTTCAGGGTGTAAGTATTAAATTTATTTATAACAGCAGCTCTGACTGGGGCAGCATGCTGGTGTAGTGAGTAGCATTGCCGCATCACAGCTCCAGGGTCCCGGGTTCTACAATGAGCTCAGGTTACTGTCTGTGTGCAGGTTCTTTGCATATTTTCCCCATAGGTGCATGGGTTTTCTCCTAGTTCTCCAATTTCCCAAAGAAATCCAACAAAATCCCATCTAGAGTGTATTCCTGCCTCACACCCAGTGTTCTCGGGATAGGCTCTGTAACCACTGTGACCCTGAACAAGATACAAATGAGCGAGTGAGCAACATTGACTATAGTGCCGGCTTTAATTCAAATCACAGGATTATATTAATGGGCTTGTTCTAATAAGTTATCGTTTCTATAGTAGCAGCTAAGTCACCGGGACTTGTATGGTGAACACTGCTGCTATTTAACAAAGAAGAACCTTTGCTCATGTGGTGAAGTTTTCTGTAAGGAGATGTTTATGTAACATTTCTGGAAGGAGTCTCCAGTGTCAGCACTTCATAACAGTTGGATATAAAGCTGTAAATCTAAGTTTTCCACCATGGGAATGTCTTCAGGACAGAGGCATTTGCATATTCTGGCTTCTCAGTAACAGGACAAGCTTCTCATTGAGCCTCATCAGACCACAACATCGTTAATGAATTTCCTACAACAGTACTCCCCATCATGTTTTATTCCTTATGTAGACCTTCTGTAGACAATGAATATACAATATCAACTTTAATTTCCAAAAGTTGCCACATGGTAGAGCGAGATATTTTAGCATGATGATCACCTCCCTAAGCACAATCATAATCAGGTTGGGAGTAGTCTATCATTTTTGTTGGGTTCTACTGATGTGTGTGTGGAAATATTCCTCTGTTCTGCTTCTGTGAGGTGTAGCGTAAAGACGTCTGATCATCATGGCCGAAGTAAAAAATGAAAAAAAAATAAAAATAAAAAAATCTCACTCAAGCCTGGTGTCCCGTAATGGAATCTGCATGGCATGCATACATAAATCACAGGGCGTTTTCATATGCATAATGTCTTCTCATCCTGTTTCTTTCCAGGAGATGAGAATCATTGAGGGGGAGGGATGGAGACTGAAGGGGGGAAAAATGGAAAGGATTTTTCTTTTTTAACCCCCTTATCCCCCCTTTCTTTCATATTCTTCAAGAAGAAACTGTCTTTAATGCTTCTAATCTATTGTGCTGACAGCGAAGCAGTGGTGAGATGTTGCGATGGGAGATCGCGAGGTGTTTGGCAGACAGCTGCTCTTACTGTATGTGTGTGTGTGCCAAAGAGAGAATTTGAGAGAAAGAGAGAAAGAAAAAGGAAAGCGGGAGAGAGAGAGAGCACGCCTCGTCTCTAGCATGTCCGTGGGACTTTCGGGAGATTTGAGAGAAGACAGGCTTTTTTCTCCCTCTTTCTCTCTCCTCCCGGGCTTTGTTATGTTAATGCGCCTGGATGTTGCAAATTCATAGTGATTTTTCATCTGGCGAGTGACGGGAGATAAAAGGGAAGTGACGAGGTGTCTTGATTGTCCTCAGTGTTGGGCTGTGACTGCTAACAAGGCTGCACATTGTACTGATGCCATTTTCAACCACCCCCCATTTGCATCTCCAAGTCTGCACTTTATCCTTAACCCCCGCCTAAAAGTTTATGCCCCCTCATTAGACGAAGCAGTGGTGTAAGATTAAAAATGTGGCAATGCTTTTATTTCTGAAAGGCCTCTCTCTTACACTAGCTGTAAAAGCAGATGTTACTGAGTGTCTGATGCTATATTTATTCCTCTGCTCTGGTGGCGATGCTGGCATTTTTTTGAATATGAGCTGCTATATCAGCACAAGGTAACCGTTGCTTAATGACATTTGCATTTTTATCTTGAGAGATTCCTCAAACATTTGCGTTATTGAGGATTTATGGTGACACTCTTCGCCCCATATTCCATCAACTTCAATCATAAAGGCGGCACTCCATAACTCAGCACAAGATGAATCTGCTGGCCCCTGGAATAATTAAATAGTGGATTTTTTTTATGCAGAAGCTCGGGATAAATCATTTTGTTTATGCGCACTTAGGCCTTGAACATAGTGTCGTCTCCAGAAAGGAAAGCTGAGGTGAAAGTTAAGTGGGGTCCATTATCATGCAATGATTTTAATATCGGTAAAACCAACAAAGTGAAGGTGATGGACTATTAGTGACATGGTTACAACTAAAAAATAATTTGTAACCATATGCTAACAGATGCTAATAGGATAACTAATTGTGTGTAAGTGTTCCATAGACCATGTGCGTCCATCACCATTGCCTTGAATGAAGAGTTTAGTCCCCTCTCTGGACTGAACACACAGTAAGTGTGAGTGCAGTGCACTGAACACACAAGAGCTCTCACAAGCAGAATAATTGATGCTACACCCCTGTGTTATTGTTTATGGATGTATAGGAAGATAATGCACCGATTAATAATACATGCAATTTAATTCCTGCTCCCACTGAAAGGCAGAAATAGCAATGGAGAAATAATTAAGAATCCATTACAGTAAAATGATACATCCTCCTTACTATTGAGGACAAGCTGCAGTGCAATAAAGGGAAGACTATCTAAAGCTGAAGGAGGATCTAATCATGTTGTTGTGGAGAGTGAGGCGTGAGGAAGAATTTTAGGAGTAGCTGGGGACAGACAGCAGTTGCTTGAAATGCAATGCTGAAAAAAGCAAGACATGAATGATGGACACATAAACAAAGAGCTAAAATTCGTGTATATAGTCATGCAGGTACCTAGGGTTAGTGTCTGTACACAGAATAGTGTCTGTATGCAGTTAAGCTAAATCCCAAGAGCATTTTGTAGCACTCTTTTGGCCGCTGATTGATTTTCGTACACGTGCAGGCTCTTGTCAGCAACCCCAACACTTAACGAGCTTAATTGTTTTAGCCAAGGACCATTTATTAATTTGCATGGCGGTTTGGACGATTGCCCCCAATGTCCAAAAAAATGCTCCTAAATAAAGTGTGTGAGAGGCGGGCCGTCCAACTGATCTCCCTGGCACCCTTCATCTCTCTTCATCTCGATTCTTTAATGAGAAAAATCATAAAACTGTCCTTCGCATTTGAGAGGATGCCAGATATCACCCTCGCTTTGTGCTTAGCTGCTCGTCATCTGTTCTTTGTTGCAGTGCTGAAATGATTCACATGAAATAACGCAGAGACGTTCTCATGAGCCAGTGGATCTTCAATAACATAAGCAAACATGCAAAAGGTTCATCGGCTGCCACCTCTGAGTACCCAAAATCCCTCTTCCAAATTCAAATGATGATGCCCTCTCAGAGTCTGAAAAAATAGGATGTTTTTAACGATGGGAAAAGGATCAAGCTGGCTTTTTAATAGACGGGGATTTGAATATTCAAATGAACATTTGACTGATCTTTTGTTTGAGTCTCTTTCCGTCTCTGGTTATTAGACCGAGAGCCTGAAAACTTTCTGGTGTTTTTTTGGCGAATTGTTCCACAATTGACTTTACACCATGGGGAACTTTAATCACGGTTTGTTTGCTTTCACTCATTTCCATTTAGTTCTCTCCAAGAAACTGTGAGTTGAGGTTTTGAGCAAACTTTGGGGTCTTACAGCTCCAAAAGGTTTTTTTTTTCCTTTTTTTTTTTGGAAATCATGATTGTGTTTACAGAGATATAATTGGGGCAGCTCCTGTAAAGTTTCAATGCTACAATAAAACTTTTGTTTTGAGTGTTCTGTGGAAACGGTTACTTTTCTCACAAAACTTTCAAGTTTTTAAACAGAGTGTCATGGTTTTTCACCCATTCAGCTTAAAGCATGTGTGTAAAAAAAAAAAAAAAACCCTTATCTTCAGTAGTACAGTGCTGTTCCAGTGAGCACTGACTGACCAGAGACCTTCATGGATGTCCTTTAATAGTCTAGTCTGGTCTGACCTACTAAAAATGCCTATAAAAGACATTATTGGTCTATTTTTTTGGTGAGTCCTGCATGGTTAGCCTTAATTTTCCCCTAAACGTGCATCTGTTTTTGGTCTATATTAGTTTTGTCGGCTTGTATGTGACCACAACAGTCGTACTCTACTTCTTCAAAAAACTTTCCCTCAGGCATTAATCTAGTTTTTTTACAATTAACAAAGATGTTTTTTTTTAACTGACTCTTTGAGATAAGTCCATTCATCTTATGACGTGTAGGTTTAAATAGATATTTTAATACAAACACATGAGAAGTTCAGCGTTGGAGTGGTTAATGTTCTCAGAACACTGTTAGGCCACTGGAAAATTGGGATGGCAAGCATATGCTAGCTACTGTCTGAGGCTAACAATTTAGCTAGCTAAAATATTTCGTTATGTCTTTCATACAGCATGTGACAGTGGAAGCAAGACAAAATTATCTGGAACATCAACATTTTCCTCAGATGGGTTGATTACTGTCTTTTTATGTTATATAAAAAGACAAAAATTACATTTAGCATTAACCGCTAACCAAACTTCTTCCATTTTGAAAAAAAAAAACAACAACAATGTGTCCCAACTTCTGAACTCTGATCTATCAAATTTCCACTTCTGAATTAGCGAATATTAAATGGAATATTACCTTTTAATCAGAGTAAACATAGTGTCCTTAACACAATCTACAGAATTCTCACTGAAAAAACAAGACAAAAAACAAATGACGTGAGTTTGGTCATATTTCCTACCGTACACCATCTTATGAATATATTTATCTTGTGTCATCTGTAAAGCTGTAAAGCCTTAACCTTCATTATTAGTAAGTGCATTTGCATGGCGATATGTCCAGACAGAAATAATGACAATGTCAGGCAGCACAAGGTTGATAATAAAAAAGACGGATCCTGCCGCCTCCCAGCCTTGCTGCTATGATGAGACCAAGTTCAGTGATGTTGAACAAGTGAATTTTGTGCAGTGATTCAAATAAGGACATCTCGCCCTCAGTTCTGAGATGAGTTAAACAAACCAAGTAATAGAAGCAGGCTCTGTATTAATTATGCCTGAGAGCCTGAGAGTCTGTGGAGTCTTGGGTGTTGATGGGGGAATTGCATACTTCACAGCCACTGCCCTTCTGATGGTAGGTTTGGGGGCTAGCAAATTGATTGATGGATCGCTATTTGCATGTATCTAAAAGTGAGAATTCCAGACGCATATGTAAAACTGGAAAAGCAGACTCTTCACATGATTTGTTTTCCCTTAAAGAAAATCCTGATGTAGGTAAGAAAGAAAGCTGACAGTATGTGAACTGCAAACCCCCTTATGGTTATTCTGAGCTGGTCTTACAGAGATACAAACTTTTGTCGTCTTTACATGTGTGTTGTCGGATTCGTGTCTTAGAAATATATTGTGTGTATTGTATGTATGTAACCATGTGCACTCCCCTTGAAACCCTTGAGTATGGCCTTAATATAAATATGGGTTTACATTAAGCAGACAGCCTCCATTATGAGATGAATCCCACTTAGCATATTTGCGAATCTCTATGCATTGTGCGAAAATAAGATTTGAAGTGGTTTTTTTTTTCTTTTGATGCAATAAGACATGACCTTCCAGTGTGACAAAAGACAGAGATGGCAATGAGTTGACAAAGATGCGTGCTGTCTGCTCAGTACTGATCTATCGAGGCGGGGACTTTGTCCCTGGGCAATGCAATGAGCCGTATCTACATAAGTGGTCTGGTCAGAGGGGCTACGCTGATCAACACACACCCAGACACACCCCATAAGGGATATATGGTTTTAAAGGACATGCCAGGTGGTCCTTGGCCCCCCTCCATCTCTACCTCCACCACCACTCCAACCCCAAATCCATTTGAATATGAAATGCTGATTTATGACCTTATTTGGTCTGTCTTCTGTATGCAAATCCTGGAGGCCTCATTGGGCATATGCATAATGAGATTCTCAGGGTCGTCCCTTTTGAGTGTCACCGCCCCTTGGCCTCCGTTTCCTCCTCTCCTCATCCTCCTCTTCCTCCTCTTCATCCCCACGTTGACTGCTTAACAGTTCCTGCTCCGAGTGCATGGGCTTTATTACCATCGCGCTAATTATGGATTTAGTCTGTGTGTGTGTTTAATAATTGCCTGCTCTCGGGGCATTCAATTGCCAGCCCGCTTGGGAATGAAATTGATTTTTAAGACATTAACCGATTGCTTTGAGTGCCCAGATCTGAAAGGATTTGAATAATTGGTGTGCATGTTATCTTTATGAGGCGTTTGTAAGGGGGTATATTCAGAAGGCACTACTTAATGCAGTCAGGAGAAAAGGGAGAGGAGCTAGCTATTTTTTCTCTCAGTTTTTTTTTTAATCAAAAAGAAAATCACAGAGTCTTGCTAAAACATTATAATACTGTACAGTAATAAAGTGCCTTTGTTTCTGGAGTCGCTTTGCACAATTTTCCTTCCTCTGTGGTGTCTGTGGTTTTTGTTGTTGTTGTTATTGTTGTTGTGCTGTTGTCTTGTTTTTGATCATTGGTGGTTTGTTTGCAGGTTGATGCCTGAGTGATTTTTTTTTAGGAAATTCACTCTGCTTAGTCCTTCAACCTTCTGTTCTTCTTCTTTTTCTTCTCCTTCTTCTTCTTCTTCTTCCAATTACCATTACTAATAATACAAAACTATCATTTAGCATTTATGAAAAAACACAGATTTGACTAATTATATTTCTCATACCTGATCTCATCATTCTTTCCAAATATTTGTCATGAATAGTTCTTATACTTTCCGAAATCATTAGGGATGATAATGCATAACCCCTGGAGGACTGTACTATTTGACTCAGCATCAGGTGTTAGTCATTAAGAGATGATAATATTCAACAGAAGTTGCCATTTACTGAAATATGTGTTGTCTTTGACGTTTTTAGCAATTAAAGCAATCAGTGTATGAACTGGAGATTCAAATAGCTTTCAATTTCATATGCCAATTTCTTAAAGAGCTATAAACATATTTTTAATTCAGTTTTAAATAATGCATTCTTGCATGATAAACTTCAGGTGAGTGTTATGTAAGGAATAAGAAAAACATCAGACTTGTTATATCTCTTTTAAGCAGGCGTTAATCTCCTTATTCTTATAAACACTTGATGTTTCAAATATTCATCTCTAAATCTGAACAAACACCTCACATGTTCATATCATACGTGATTTTACTGTAAAATATTTTGTTAATTTGTAACATTTTCAAAAGGCTTAATGCTTATTATCCAGTAGCTACACTGCAAACAATGTGAAATGATTAGTGTTAATATGATGTTATAAGAGTGAGGAGAGGAAGTGTGTAATCATCTCCATTTCCCTGGAGTTAAAGAGGTTAAACACTGCTAGAGGACGCAATGGAGAACATTGCTCTTACAGCATTAATATCTGAGATGACGACTACAGCTAGTGTATCCTGAATGCTGGAACTGATGGATGATTTTTGCTCTTCTAGGAGAATACGCTTGAGGAAACTAATAAACCTCCTTTGATATTCTTGTACAAGTTAAAACCCATTGCCTTTATTTAATTCCACATGCCTAGAAGTAAGATTTAATAATGAATCAATGGAACAGAAAGTCTATTGTGGGATGCATTGAGGAATTCATTTTTTTGTTGCATGGAGGAACATGCAGCTTCGTTACGGATCAAAGTGTTTTTATGCGTCCGCCGTCCACTAACTGCCATGTTCGTGACAAAACTAACGCAGGACAATTTCACCGCCTGCATTTATCAGGCGTAGTGTGTCAGGTACTTAAAATATTAAACGTCCGAATAGCCAGCACCAGGGTAATCTACCGCATCAATATTTAACATTCCTTTATGCATGTATGCTGAATTGTCCAATTTCATTAAGGTCATTTGTCAGGCCTCAGGCTGCGCTGAGCGCCGGAGATTAGCAGGCCGGAGGTGTCCACTTGCTCACTCAGTCACTCACACCTCCTCTCTTGCTCACAACTCCTCTCTCGCTCACTCAGTCACTCACACCTTCTCTCTCGCTCACTCACTCTCGCTCACTCAGTCGCTCACACCTTCTCTCTCGCTCACTCTCGCTCACTCAGTCGCTCACACCTCCTCTGTCACTCACTCTCGCTCACACCTTCTCTGTCTCTCACTCACTCTCGCTCACTCAGTCACTCACACCTCCTCCCTCGCTCATTCTTGCTCACGCAGTGGCTCACACCTCCTCTCTCGCTCACTCACTCTCGCACACACCTCCTCTCTCGCTCACTCACTCTCGCTCACTCAGTTACTCACACCTCCTCTCTCGCTCACTCACTCTCGCTCACAACTCCTCTCTCGCTCACTCACTCTCACTCACACCTCCTCTCTTGCTCACTCACTTACTCACACCTCCTATCTCGCTCACTCTCGCTCACAACTCCTCTCTCGCTCACTCACTCTCGCTCACACCTTCTCTCTTGCTTACTCACTCTCGCTCACTCAGTCGCTCACACTTCCCCTCTCGCTTGCTCACTCTCACTCACAGGCTCACTCACAATCTTACTCAATCCTCTTTCATTCACAATCATACTATCACTCACACAGTCTCTCAGTCACATATTGGCTCACTTCCTCTCTCCAACACTCATTCGCTCACCAAGTCACTCTTAATTGCTCACTCCCTCACACCTCCTTACTCTCTCCTCAGTCACTCACTATCTCACTCATTCAGTCACCCTCACACATTCATTCACTTGCCCACTCACTCTTGCTCGTTTCTGCATTCACATACTAATTTATTTGCTCACTCATTCACTCACTCGCTCACTCACTGGCATTCCACTTCCTCACTCATTGCTGTCTCACTCTCTTACATGCTAACTCACTCAATCACATAGACACTAACATTTGCTCAGTCAATCCCTCACACCTTCTTTCACTCCCTGTCTCAGTTTCCTGCTTTCTCACTTATTCATCCACTCACTCACTCACTCACTCACTTCACTATTTCATTCACTCCCTCTCATCTCTCAATCTTTCACTCACTTCCTCTCACCCACCTTCATTGCTCACACACTTATTCGCTCACCCACTCATTCTCACTTCCTCCCACATACTCACTACCTCACTTGCTCTCTTACGTATTTTCTCACTAACAAAGTGATTCACATTCTCTCTTCCTCACTCATTCATAAACTTATTTGTTTGCTCATTTTCTCGCTCATCTGGACACTTATTTAGTGATTTGCATTCTCATTTCCTCACTCCATAACACGCTATCTCTCTCGCTCATCTGTACACTCACCTACTCACTCACATCAGTGTCACACACTTATCTACTTACTTATTCCCTCTCTTACTCACTCACTCACTCTCACTCACTCACTCACTCACTCACTTATTCATTACATATTTGCTCATTGCTACTAATTCAATAGCTCTCTCACTCCCTCACTCAGAGTGAAAGTTCACGCCATAATACAGGCACTTCTTTCCCGAAAACTGCATAAAATGTCATTGTAGATTAGTCATATTTATGTGATTTACAGTACATTTGTAGCTGTGTTGAGGAGACAAGCAGAATCAGGCAATGGTTTCTTTCACTGAAACAGATATCTGCTGCTATCCTTTTTGTATACACACTATAGTTTATGTTAAAATACATTTACATTTATTCATTTGCACTTTACAAGTGAAACAGGTTCAATCCAAGGATACAGCTATGACAAGACCTCTCTTTGATTTTGTAAGTGCTACATGACTATGTATACAGTCAAGTCCATAAGTATTTGGACAGTGATCCAATGTTCATAATTTTGCCTCTGTACACCAACACAATGGATTTGAATCAACATTTGATTGAAGTGTAGACTTTCAGCTTTAATTCAAGGGGTTTAACAAAAATATTGTATGAATCGTTTAGAAATTACATCCATTTGTTTTTACAGTTCTTCCATTTTCACAGGCTCAAAAGTACAATTGACTGATAAGCAGTTTCATGGCCAGACGTGGCCTTTTTCCTAGATATTTCATGACAAATTAAGAAGATAAAAGGTCTGGAGTTGATTCCAAGCCTGGTCCAAAGTGGTCCAAAGAAATGAGATCATTAGGCTGAAAAAAACAAAACAAAACAGACCTCTCAGAGTGATAGCAGAAACTTTAGGAGTGGTCAAATCAACAATTTGGTACGTTCTTAAAAAGATATAATGCACTGGCAAGCTTAGCAGCACCAAAAGGCCTGGAAGACCATGGGAGACAACTAAAGTGGATGTTCGCAAAATTCTTTCCTTCGTGAAGAAAAACCCCTTCACAACATCTAGCCAAGTCAAGAACACTCTGGGGTAGGTAGGCATATTATTGTCAAAGTCTACAATTAAGAGACACCTTCATGAATGTAAATACTGACGGTTTACCTCAAGATGCAAACCACTGGTAACACTCAAGAACAGAAAGGCCAGATTAGACTTTGCTAAAAAACCTCTAAAAAAGCCTGAGCAGTTTTGATACAAGATTAACTTGTACAAGAATGATGGGAAGAGAAAAGTATGGAGAAGAAAAGGAAGGGCTCATGATCCAAAGCATACCACATCATCTGTCAAACATGTGGAAGAAGTGTTATGGCATGGGCATGTATGGCTGCCAATGGAACTGGATCACTGGTGTTTATTGATGATATGACTGCTGATATATGCAGCGGGATGAATTCTGAAGTGAATAGAGTGAATACTGAAGGCTTCACAGTACAGACAGATGATGACTCAAAACGTACGAAAGCAGCCCAAGAGCTTCTTAAGGCAAAGAAATGGAATGTTCTTAAATGGCCAAGTCAGTCACCTGACCTCAACCCAATTAAGCATGCTTTTCTCTATAGACAAAACTGTAAGCAGAAAGACCCACAAACAAGCAGCTACTGAAGACAGCTGAAGAAAAGGCCTGACAAAGCATCTCAAGGGAGGAAACTCATGATTTGGTGATGTTCATAGTTTCCAGACTTCAGGCAGTCTTTGACTGCGAAGGATTTGCATCCAAGTAGTAAAAATAATCCTAATATTTATGATTGTTAGTTTGTCCTATAACTTTTGAGCCTATGAAAATGGAGGAACTATGTAAAAAAATGGCTGTAATTCCTAAACGGTTAATGCAATATTTTTGTTAACCCCCTTGAACTAAAGCTGAAAATCTACACTTCAATCACATCTTCACTGCTTCATTTCATTGGTGGTGTGCAGAGGCAAAATTACAAAAATTGTGTTACTGTCCAAATATTTATGGACCTGACTGTTCAATGCCATGTGCAACAAGGTAATGTACAGTATGTGAGAGGGAGGCCAATGTTGCCCTAACTTTGAATAACATTGTATGATGTCATTTATTCCATGGTCTTAAACTTAATTGTAACCTGTGATTTCTGCCCCTAGATTTCATCCATCATATTCCCTCACACTTCCTTGTTCACTCCCTCAAATGTTCACACCCTTACCCAGTCGCTGTCTCACTCACTTGTTCACACCCTCTATAATTATTCATTCATCTTCAGTAACTGTTTTATCATGGTCAGGCTCGCAGTGGCTCTGGAAACAATCTTAGCTGTTTTTGGCTGACAGGAGTGGAATGTGATGCACACCTATATCCCTATATTTTGCTCACTCATGTTTTGTGTCTATAGTGCATGTTTAGGCTCCTATTCTTGTATTGTTTATTTTTTTGTTCGTGTCTCACATGGCTTTCCTGTCAGCTCGAACCAGTCTGTCCATTCTCCTCTGATCTCGGGCATCAACATCCTACTCATTGGATGTTTTTTGTTTTTTGCACAATTCTGTGTAAACTCTGTTTGATGCTAACAACCATGCCATGGTCAAAGTCACTTTGATCTAATGTATGACGTGAACAATAAATGACGCTATTAAGTTGTATCTGCATGATTTTTTCACTGAGCTGCTTACACGATTAGATGACTGGATAATTGCATGGATATACAGGTATACAGGTGTTCCTAATAAAGTGGCTGGTGAGTTTATATAATAAGGACCCAGGGACAGAGACAACCCAACTTCAGTAAACCATCAAGAGCTGCAGTTATAATAAGGGCAGATGATATAAATTAAAGCAACTGAGAAAGCAAGTCACAATAGGATTTAATAATTTTAGTAACAGAAGTTAATTGCCATTGTGTGAAGATTATTTTTAACATATGGAAGAGAGCTGTTATCATATAAACCCCAATGGCTCTTCTGTGCTCCTGATGTCTGCTGTATCTGTTTACCCATTAAATATCACTCAGAAATCTTTTTTTGAAAGGCTAACGATTCTGTCCAGAATAGTTTCTCTACAAATATTCCAAGTAGCATTCTCAAAATACAGGATATTTGTCTGCGACGCTTTCTTCTGAAATATGTCTCTTTCATCGAGCACTTTATTTCAGGCCAAGCACCTTCGAGGCGTGACATTTTAACGGCCCTAATTCTCACGACACACATCTCAATGTTCTCTTCACGCCAAGGTGTCATTTTCATTTCAAACCTGATTTACCAATTTGTCTCTGTAACACACCCATTTGCATGAACGCCATTTCTCTATATGCAAAAACGCAATGCAGAAAGGGACCGGCGTCGCAGGGCTATTTTCTTGAATCTAATTTGACGCTTTTGAGAGGAAAAGGGCCTCAGAGGAACAACCGTACTCCTTGTCCTCGCCGTACCTTCATGACGTCCTGATGACAAGTGTTTTTAATATGCATGGGGCAATTTCACTATTTTGTCCACTGATGTGAGGGAAGTCGGTAATATTAAAACACCCCTTCTTTATGATCATTGCTCCACGGAGCAGAATGGGGATCTATATAGCAGCTTTCATGCACTTTTTTTTGTACAATTTGACAAACATTGAAAATGGATGTGCATGCTTGTCTAAGAATGCCTGGGAGACCAAAAGAGAGAGAGACAGAGGAGAGGAAAAAGAGAGTGATCAATGTGCCAGTTGTCAGTGGTGAGGTTGGGTGAGGCACAGGGAGTTGGCATGTCTACATGATTTGGGTGTTTGTGCGCCAAATTTTTCACTCCACTGGTCCTGTCACAGCAGCACCCCATGCCTCCTCGGCCTTGTCCTCATCCCAGCACAGCCCGCTGCCACTCAGCATGAGGAGAAGGGCTTTCCATATTTCCCAAACCTGCTGCTCTGTGGAAAGAGGCTGACATCCAGAGGGCACTGCCTCCTCCCTCCTTCTCGCTTCATCTTTTCTTCTCTCAGGTCTCAGCAACACTCTGAACATCTCCTTCCACACCCCTTCCCACCTCCTTGACTCCTTCACTTTGTTTACAGCTAATCAATCTCGTGACGCCTTTTAATCATACGCACAGCACTAGCTGCCGCTGTGGAGAAGGTGAATCATCAGTGGATCGTTTTACTGTTACAGAGAAAGAGAGAGAGGATGAAAGAGAGAGCTTTACTCCACTGTATATGCAATATAAAGAGCGCAGCAAGTCAAATTATGTAACACAAGTAGAAGAATTGGAGTAGCATTTTTTTTAACATTCAGAGTCAATCACAATATCCATAGTGCATGTATATTTACACTTGCATCACCTGCGATGTGCAGAAATTTATGACCTCTTTAACAAAGCAGTTCGCCTAAAAAATCTTCAAGATAAGCAAGGTACACACATTTTTGTAAGGAGAGACCCCCATTCCTCCCTATTTGCAGTAGCTTATGATTGAATCTTGTTCCTTCCAATATGTCAGATGAACTGATGCAACACAGTAGCTAGAAACAGCAGCTAATGCGGCCACTAATGTTTTCTTATTACTTTAATATAACTCGGAATACCCTACCCCCTACTAGGAAAAGTGCAATGTCACTTAATGTCAAATTTCCCAGCTAACAGAGAATGTTATTAAAACATTCAGCAAAAATTTGAAAGTAAAATTCCAGAAACAATGTTTTTGGTTCCTGGTGGGAAAATGGTTTGTTTCACATTATTAGAATGTTCCTCATACAATATATTCAATTAGATAAAAACTAATTGATATTCATATTATGGAAATGTTAGTGTTAACATTCCAACAACAAAAATGTTGCAGCCATGTTGTAGGAAGGTTAAATAAATGTGGAAACTTTCTCAGAACTTGACAACTTAAACATTCGTTATACGTTCCTATAAAAATAGCATTAAAAAAATAAGTTCTGCTTCTAAGGAGTTCCCCCAATGACTTTGACATCAGTGACAGATGGTGATGTCATGTGACATCCCGCTAACATGCTGGCACACAGGGAGAGTTAGACCACTCATCTTAACACAATTATAAGGTTGCATATTTGAGTCAAATGTAATATAAATATAAACTGTTATGCTTGCAGGTACAATAATCACAAAGCCATACATTCTCTTAGTTAGCAAATAGAACAATATCATTTAGAGATTTTGTAATATCTCATAGACCTTTCAGCTGTGGATTTCACAACTGAGTGGTGTGATTGTTATTCACTCTGATTTGCAGTCTATGCAGATGACGAGATGAATCTGTTTTCAGATGAGGCAGGCTCAGCCATTTTCTTTGTTTATACATCATCTTTTAAAGCTCTGAGCACAGGAACACTTTGTGATTGGAAGCGGGAAATGTCAACAACTTTCCACAGAATGCAGCATACGCTCTAAATGGGTCATGGGTGAAAACTTTCAGGGCCAGGCGCATCTTGGTCATGCTCATTGAAACCAGGGCAATAAAGTGTGTCTGCAGACTGACCACAGAAGGCAGGTCTTTGACGTTATATATATAGAAAACAGTGCGTCATTAAGTCATTAATGTCATTAATACATAGAAATGAGATCACACTGAGGTAGTTTTCCATAGATGGGAAAGAGGACATGCTTTTGAGTCCATATACTGGAGCCAGTATCATTTAAACACATCTATTTTACAGATTTTCTTAACCAGCTAGCTGGAAAGTGCTAACCTGACAGAACTTCTGAGGTATTTATTCGCAGATGTTCATAATCTTCACTGCTACTTCTAATGCAAATCTAAGCTAACATAAAGAAAAAAAATTGAGAGAGTTTTCAGTAATATTATTAACATAGATGTTTATAAGCTTCACTGCAAACACTAGCCAGCTGGTTAATATGTGCTAACCTGATGGGGTTTCTGAGAATCATATTCATTCAAGTGTGAACTTGACAGGATCCTGTAGAAACCTGATTGGAGTGTAAAAGCTAGAAACATTTGTAGAAACTTCTACATTTTGTAGAATAGAAACAACATACATATTCTCAAAAAAATAAAAATAAAAAAGACAGAGTTAATGCAGAAACCTTTCTTCCTCTGATCTATACAATTTGGTCCAAGTTTTTCATGTCTTATGTCTACTCTGTGCATTCCCTTGTTAGTAACCCTGGAAAACAGGATAACCATAGTCTAGTATTATATGTAGTAAAGTTAGAACACATTTGTAGCTCAAACAAACTTTTAGGCTGGTTATTAAGAATTAGCACAAAAGCTAGCATGTTGACTATTTTGTTAGCTAGCGATTTGGTAGTTAGGACACAAAACACTGCCATCTTTTTATGCTGTCTTTCAGATTGGTCATGGTGCAGAGAAAAATGATTCTTTAAAATAATAAAAAATGGAAAGGGAGGGTGCCTGGCGCCTCAGGGGATTCCTGGGGTAGAAATGAAAGCACTGCTTATAGATAGGGATGTTTTCTCCACAGCCCACTCTATTTCTACACTCTTTTGTCTGACTGGCCATTTCATTAACCAGCTCATATCGGCTATGACGAAATTACTGACAATGACTTCTTAATGAATAGTTTTTAAAATTCATCAGGAAAAACCATCAGGACAAAATTACTTAAAAGTTTTATTCTATTGTAACTAATATTTGATGAAAATTTTAGCAAAATGAAACCCCCTAAATACAAGTAAATGAAGCTACCTTAAATTTGGCACCCAACATAAGCAGAAAACATACTGAAAGCATACTGAAACATTTCTCTTCAATTCAGTTTTGTCTATGGTGTGTAACAGGGTGAATGAAAGCAGTTCAAGAAAAACCATGCACTCTTACAAAAACGTAGTTCCACCAGAGCACCTTGAAGTGTTGTTCATTTTGTTCTTCTGGAGGAACCCTTAAAACATTTACAGTTAGGTCCGGAAGTATTTGGACAATGACTGAGTTTTTGTGATTTTGCCTTTATACACCAGCACAATGGATTTGAAATAAAACAATCAAGTTCCACAAAAATATGGCATTTACCATTTAGGAATTACAGCCATTTTAAGCACTTCCATTTTCAGGGGCTCAAAGGTATTTGGACAATTGACTGACAAGAAGTTAACTGACCAGGTGCTGTCCATTCCCTCGTTACTTCAAGAAAAATGAAGCAGATAAAAGGTCTGGAGTTGATATCAGGCATTGAGTTGGCATTTGGCAGCTGTTCGACTGGAGCTACCAATATGAAGTCCAAGGAGATCTCAGTTTTTGTGTCTTCATGAATGTAAATACAGAGGGTTTACAACAAGATGCAATCCACTGGTAACATTCAAGAACAGGAAAGCCAGATTAGACTTTGCCAGAAAACATCTAAAAAAGCCTCCCATGTTCTG
>CM075021.1:13441397-13475554 GCA_037576675.1 Pangasius sanitwongsei
GAAAATGGAGGTACTTTGCTGAAAATGGCTGTAATTCCTAAATGGTAAATGCCATATTTTTGTGGAACCTCTTAAAAGAAAGCTGAAAGTCTACACTTCGATCACATCTTGATTGTTTTATTTCAAATCAATTGTGGTGGTATATAAAGGCAAAATCACAAAAACTCTGTCCAAATACTTCCAAACCTAACTGTATGTAGAGCCTTACAACAGAGAGAGATTCTATTAGAAGCGCTTTAGGAAGCTAAGAACCCTTTACTATCCAAAGAACATTTGAGGAACCCTGTTTCTAAGAGCGTATACCTGGAACGTTTGATCTGGGAGGGGGGCCAACAGAAAAGTACAGCTCCAGTTTTGGCAGGTGCCAAAAATTCCAAAATTGTGCAGTGAAAAAAGGCACAAAGATCCATGCAGACAAGAACACCCATGGTGCAGATCGAATGTGAGGTGTGCCATGTACCACCCACAGTTGGGAAACCCCAGGGAATACAGTTAACCACATCCCTTGGACAGGAACCCATAGTTGCATAGTTTGTGAATTAGTGCGTAGTGTCTTTCATATATAACAATGCTGTGTATCCTGAAGCAATGCAGGCCCATCACACACCTGTGAAGCTTCTTCTCCTTCTGAAAGGAACTGGCTGATATATTGTTCAACAGCAAATAGCATTTCATTTTATGACAGTAATATCCATCCAGTCTTCCTGAAGTAAGCTGTGTAATTTTCTGTCTTATCAGTCTGCTTTTTAAATATGTTCGTAATGGACTCATGCTCTGGTCTTCTTCTTCTTCGTCCTCAGTATTCACCCTCAGGCTTTTGTCTCTGATCATCACATCATCGCTTTATTCTGAGGCCACATCTACAGCCAATTTGCATAGCCTCAGAACAAAAGCGTGAACGAGAATATGAGGACCCTTCTGAATCCCATTTCAGTGCATCAAAAATCGGGGGGAGGTGGCGCTGGTCACAGTCGCCCAGAGGTCTGCTGCAAAGATCTTTATTCAGATTGGAGTTGGAATTGTTTATCACAGTGACAGAAGCATGCCACGGCTGAGATAAAGGCGACGCTCCATCACAAGCTGCCTGACAGCGCGAGGACATGCGCCCGCGCACCAAATATTATTAATAGATGCTCAGTTGATTTGCTACGATTGCTGCGTCGTGGTATGGCTTGATTGCGGCCTATGAAGTCCTGTCCAAAGGGTAAGCGATTTTTCACTGGCTGACAGAAGTCTGGAGACGGCTTTTCTTTCAATTTCAGTGGTGGTTCTTTACCACAGGAGCTGCTATATTCAGTGTATGTGTGTGTTATGAGTCCTGTCAGACACCAAATGGTGAGGATGTGTTTGGACAAGCATGCACTGCTTTTGTCAAGTCTGCATTGTGTCTTAGGAACCATTTTGCATGCATTGAGTACTATAAGCTATGACTGGAGATCATACTTTGAAGTATTAAGTGCACAAAATGAGCTCTAATTGACTAATACTGGAGTGACAACGCTCTACAACAAACACTGAATTTAATAGTTGTTTATTCTGTGAAGATGCTTATGACTATTAATCTGTACACCTAGCTAGAAAGAATCACAGCACAAATAAAGTGCACTTCTAGCCAAGCAGAAATCAAATAAAACCCAAAAGGTATAGTACCATAATGACAGGAGATAAAGTATTAAATATATCGCATATAATTTCCCAGATATTGCAATGTAACTCTAATGTATCATATAATACATTTATCCACAAAAACCAACAATTCATTCTACGTACATATTAGTTAGTCTCAGATGCGCTGCCCACAGGATACACAGCATTTGATATCTTTTGTACACTTTTCTGGCCACAAGCTTCAGAATCTTAAGGTTACACTCTGATTGGCTCTCAGCACTTCCAGAACTTTCAACACCGTGACATAATGATTTTTTGGAGCAAGATATAGTCACTGGATTAAAAAAAAGTCTTGCATTAGAATAACTTTTAAAGTTTGAGTAAACTTTGAAAGATAAAAGATAATCTCATGTGTTTAAATTTAAAAGATAATCTCACGTGTTTAACAGCAGGATGCGAGAGAAAGGCTTTTTTCTTTGGAAGTAGGTGGTTCTTGGCCATGTTTTTTTGGCAAAATGTCCAAACTCTCTGTAATGAAACAAGAGGCCTGGCTTACAAGACAACATATTACCACTCCTTCAACCTTATGTGCATAATGCAAGTAATAAAAAAATGAAAAAAAAAAAAATTACAAATGTTTTATGAGCAGTTTCCTATCAACGCTAACACCACACTGTCTCATAGATTTAAACTAAGAAACGTTTCCTCAACTGCTGCATTGCTTTTCCTGCGAGTTGGTTCTGTTGGTTTGCAGTAGAAGAGACACATGATGAAAATCTGTAGATTTTTGGATTGGTATTTATCTATTTAAGTGAAACGAAGAAAAAAAAAAGGTATTTGTAAAATATTACAGATAATTCAGCACATGTTTCAAAGTACTAAGCCATAAAATGAATTGGTTCTAATATTATCGCCATAACAAACTCTTTGCTGAAGGTTAAAATTCAGGTTAAAAAACATTTTTTTTCACAAGCAATTTTAATTACGCAAAGAGCATGTAAATGCATTAAACAAATGTAACCTCTCGCTGTTTTTATTACAGCAATACTGTTTTGCATGTGCTAGACCTACATGTAAACACTTTTGTAAATTAGGCCTTGAAAACATCACATCAAAGCAATAAGTAATTAACGCTTCATCTGAGTAACAAATCTTCCCAGCATTTTACCACCAACTAGATAAATCGTCGGTGAAGACATTCAGCTTTTTGTGTGGGTCATTTTAATAGTAACAGGACTTACAGGTGTTTTTCCATTCATCTGAGGAGCTTCATCAGGTCTTCTAAATGTTACGGTTGAATTCTCTGCTGGTTTGCGATAGTTAAATTGCCCGGGTTTCAATAATTAATTACTAAAGTAAATAAGTATAATAACTTGTCATTTAATTGTAGAAATTAAGAGCATTTCATAGTTGTTTTTGCTGCTGCATCATTATAGCTAAGATTTTGGCATTTGCAAAATAGAGCAAGTACATTTTTTAAAATCCTCCCTGTTGTTTCATAGTATTTTGACTTGCTACATTAATCAGTTAACAGTATCTTAACCATCAATTCGAGTAAATTATAGGAGGTGTTTTTTTTTATCTAAAGTAATTCCAAAGCATAGGTAGTAAGACAGTTAGCTAGTTTAACTCGCTCGGCTACTTGGCATACTCAGATGAAATAGTCATTGCTGAGCTTGCTAGCTAAATCTAGATGTCTTCATGTAAATTTCATGTAAACAGATTCTTATCTAGTTTTTGTGTAGTTACTATTTCCCTAACTAGCTTTGCCATTGCCATCTAGCCAGCTAGTTCCTCTTATAACCTACAATCTAAATCTAGTCAAGTTCTCAAATGAACAGAATTAAAAAATAATAGGAGATATGGATGGCTAGAGGAAACAACTATTAACTATTTATGAAAAGATGTTAGTGTTCATTTTACTAATTTAAATGCTTTACTGTATCATGTGTCTTTGCCAGAAGTGAATCAGAAGATATTTAGACATACATTTGATGCCAAAACTGACAAACAAGAACAGGAACTTTAAAACCAGCATAAAATGGAAATCATAACAACAAAACAAAACATTTAAACATGAAACAATTTTAGGCTAAACCTCAGTCTAACCATCATATGACTGGATTGTGTAGTGTGTCCTTATGGTATTAGTTAAGGTTATTTTAATATTACACCCTCAGTGACATTCAAAAAAGGACATTCGGAGGCGGGCAAAAGTCAATAGATTTTGATAGAGGATTGTGTATGTTATTTTAATTTTTAATTATTAATGAATTAGCCCAATATCCCTAGGGGATTAACAAGGTGAAAAATATCTTGGTCTGTGCACCTAATTGTTGTTAGTAAATTTAGGCCCTTAGGACAGAAACAGATAATAAGAAGATATGTTGCGTATTATATATTATATATATAGTGTATAAAATTCTTTAGAACCAAAAATACATTAAACAATGATAAATGAAGAAGATCCATAAATGAAGTACATACAGTAGATACCTGTAAAACTACACTGGTCATAGCTTTGCTAATGGGCTGAGAAGTGACCTCAATTCAGGGGGTAGGAGAGGGCATCAGTAGTAGTGATCTTGCTCCAAAACCACCTTCTCAACGGTAACACCTCACTCCTCATAATAACACGTAATCAGATTACTCCTGAGACCAGAACCATGCGGAAGTTCTCAAAGCAGCTTGTGCTGAGGAGCACCTGGGTGTCTAACCACACACACAGCTCTGACGGCCTCAGGAGGGGCTGCCGAGAGTTAGCGTTTAACACTGAGCTGAGATCAGCAGCAGGGTTTCCGCCACAGTGTGTGAGAATGGGGTTTGATCATGAGGAGCCGATTCTGCATCAGTGACTGAGGCTGTGGTTAGAAGAGCGCTGCAGAGAACCGTAACACGATGCAGCTTTAACCTCACACAGGAAGGGAGCTTTACTTTATCTACACAGCCGCCTGTGCTCGCACCCGCACGGCCAGAACGGGGGTGTCACACCTGCCACACACACATAAAGAGAGAGAGAGAGAGAAGCAGCAAGAGACAAAAAGAACAGAAAGAAAGAAATTAGCAGAAAGCACATGTGTAGCAAGTGTTGCGTGGGCTAAAGAAAGTCAAATGACACAAATAAGTGCATAAGGATGAAAGAATATTTAAAGTGATATTGTAGACAGCAAATTTGAGAAACATCCCAGCAAATAAAACTAAAACATTGAACCTTCTGGCTTTTAAATGAAAAAGAATGAAGAACATCAAAAACAGAATACAACATTTTTAAAAGAAAAAAACAATGAAGTTGCTATACATTATACAAACATTATTTATAAAGAAATATAAAAATAGAGAAAAAGATATAGTATTTCTGAAAAGAAAAGAAAAGACAGTGAAGTGTATGCCACAGACTTTGCAATGCTTCAACTATTGTATTTCATGTCTTCTCACTTTCTAAAGTCTTCTACACCAAACTAAACACTCTGACACCACCATTAAAATAACTTCTCACTAATTTTCCGATGTGTTTGAACACCAGAGGCAGGAAGCTGCAGTCTCGTACATCAGAGAAGCAAAGTATCCGTTTGAGAATTCGTTGAATTTGTCACGCCTAATCACTCACTCCAGATATGACTAGATCAGCAATAAGGCAGCAATACGAATCGCTCATGCGGTCTGTGTCACTTGGCATGCTTTATTTGTAAGTAAACACAAAAGGCGAGCTTTGGACTCTATGCTCCTTGTCCCTTCTCATGTGCAGGGCTGTGAGTACAGAGTGTGGCTCGGGTTGAGCCGTGTGAACTAGGTGCCAGACCACATCTGACGAGCTCCGCGTAGGCCGAGAGATCCTCTCTCCATCTCTCCCTCTCTCTCTCTTCCTTCAGATCCCATCGATTCGGCTGCCATAAGTCATATGTGCCATGATGAGCTGTGGTCTGAGAAAGCACATATGGAATGAGTGACGGGGTTTAACATGACCGCCCTTAATGAGGGGCGAGGATGATGTTGAAAACAAGGGACAAAAAACAAACGTTTAACTTAGCCTTCTGCGCTAATACGTGTCAGATGTGTGGGAGACAAGGGTGTTGATGTGTGGAGGGCTTCAGATAGGACCTGAGCGACTCTGAAATAAGAGATCTCATAGCTTAAACACCAAATGTTGGTGGACTGGAAGTTTCTATAAATGTGAAATCATTGTAATCATCAGCATTGTAAGCACCCTGCATAAGATTCAGCACTTCTGAATGGACCCCAGTGTGTGTAAATGAGATTTTCACATTCAAGTTTGGATATAAAGAGCCTCCAATGAAGACAGTAAAGTGAACCCAAGTATAATGCTGACTAAAGGCTGTAAAAGATGTTGAAAAACTGTTCAAAATATGATACAAATAAATGAATAGAAGAGTGTAGACATGAGTGTGCTTTATGTTAATAATGTAAAGGTGAATGAAAACCTTCTCCAAGGCTCTGTTTAATTAATGGTGGCATTGGATATGCAGACGTGTTGCAAATATCTAATATTAAACTAATTCATCATATTAATGTTTTTTTTTTATTATTATTTCACAAAGGTATAATTTTGATAAGCACTGTCATTATTAAACCTTAGTAAATGGGATCATTTTTTTTTCAAGTGGCTGAAAAGGACTTGTGCAAATTTAATACATGCACTCCGGATGTATTAATTTGCTCACGAGTGACTTTCAGACTACAGTAAATCACACTGCAGGTGCTAAATTACTCTATTAACATTGACTCCATCCTGTATTTTGCACCTTTAGACAGAAAGATGCCTAATTGCTTATTCATTCAGATAATCACACAAAACGGACAAGACATGCTATTTCACTCACTTGAAAGATGCAATCCTCTGTAGACCTTGTTGGTAAATTCATTTTTTTTGCAGGTGTTATCAAGTTTGTGCAATTTTACACACACAAACCTTTATTAAATCAGGGCCTTAGTATGTTTCTTCTACGCTTTTTCATTATCACATGTAAAATAAATGGGATATTCTTATAATATTATTCATGAAAAATATGCTTATAATCTACTTTTGCATTTATTCTTTTTTATTAATCATTTTTATATTGGTCAGGGTTGCAGTGGATCTGGAGAATATCCCTGATCACTGTGTGTAAAAAAAGAATACACACCCAGTCCAACTTGGGGCATGACACAAACATACATTCTCATACTCGTACTCATTCTCACAAACATTCACATATCTCATCTCATCTCATTCTCCTACACTTCTGTAAGTCGCTCTGGATAAGGGCGTCTCCAAATGCCATAGATATAAATGTAAATGTAAATGTACTTATTTAAATCTAGGGACCATATAGAGTAGCCAGAGGACATGCAAAACTCTGCACACACAGTTCTCCCACTTTTTAAACACCCACTTTTTGCCTCCAACCTTTTTAGTATTCTTTGCGCAGCTTTTGGATCATCTCACTTGCAATATTTGTGCTTTGCCAATTGTTTTTGTAGATTAAATGAAAAATAGAGGTTCGCTTTCATTTGAGTTCCCTTCAAAAACCATGAGGGATGCAAATGTTTGTCCTCAAGCATAATTTGGCAAGTGCTGGACAACGAGGGTGAATTGAATCAAGCTGAAAACAAAGAATCCTTGATAAAAATAAATACAAGCATGATGTGCAGTGAAACAGAAAAAAACAAGAAATTTTTTTTTTCCAAAAAGAGGACAATGCACAATAAAAGACAGGACACTATACCCAAGTACTTGTACACCACAGACCTTGGCCATGACTCATAATGTGTACTTTGTATACTTGTAGAGCCAGGAGTGTGTTCACACTGGGAAAAGTCAGTGAATTGTAGTGCACTATAAAGTACCTCTGAGAAATAAGTGGCTGTTCCTGTGGAGGATGGTTAAATGATATGAGGCACCGTGCGGTTATCTGTCATTCCCGTTTATTGCAGTAGTGTTTTTTGATATGGAGCCACTTTGCAGACGTGCAGGCCAAAGATAGAGATGGCGCTTAAGATGGGACTCAGAAGTGTCAACAAAATAAATAAACCAGAACATGCTGAAGTAATTATGTGTAAACTCGCATTGGCCTGCAGTGCTGATTTATCACGTCTTGGCCGTGTTTCTTCGAGGCCGCCGATGCTGTCCTTCGCTCCTCGGTGTGAGAGCTCGAAAGGACTCGTCCCTTGGTGGAGCTCCTTTGAACATTAAGTCCCCTTATTTGAGCCGAGTGGATTCAGATGGCTTGGCTGCAGCTCAAAGGCACACAGCGCACTGGGTCAACGTATTACTTCAATATTCGAGAAGCGCTGATGCTCTCAAGTGTGGTGCCTTTCAATCACCCAGCGAAAAAGCACTGAGCTCCAGGTCAAGGCCTCAGAGCTGGAAGAGAACAGGACCACAAGTTGTCCTGTTGAGTCTGCATTAGCCCTAAAAAGTTTTCAAGTCTACAGCTGGATTTGAACCAAGACACGCTGTAAATTGGTATCATCTGTTACACTAGGGAATCCCAACTCTTCTTTCTTTTTAAACCAAATTGCGGTAAGATGCAACTTTCCACTTTGGTTAGCAAACACGTCGTGTCCCACGGTAAGTTCTGTCAAATTTCAATACAGTCTATTCTTTTAAGGGGATTATAAGGCCTCCTGAAGCAGGGGAGAAAGCAAACAATCAAACAGCTGCAAAGCTAGAAAAGTGCTGGGAGTAATCTATCTTCTGTCATTATTTTGCCAAGCCGGTTGCGTTGCCATGTTTACTGACATAAACACATATTTGTTTGCTTAGCTGATTACCCCGTAAAAACATTGGCTAGCTTTTTAGAATTCTGCTTTCACTAAAACATGACTTTGATTTTATACATATTTCATATAATCTAAAGTATTATTCAGACAAATTAAGATTTCTGGACATATGTCTGTTATGTGATATCACAGGACATTGGTAGTAATAAGAAGGATAAGCTTATCTACATGAATCATGGAGATGTGTGCATGGTCATCACACCAAATGTTCCATTTTTACTACATACACCACATTTTAATACAAACTGAATGCTTTGACCTTTATAAATGTTTGTTGCTGGGTTTGGGCTGTGCAAGTTGTGCTTGATCATTAGAAGGTTAAATGATTAAAACTTGAATGAAGGCTATACCTGGGCTTTATTTTATTGTTCTGAGTTGCTTTCATTTTGGTTTTGGCAGAAGACGATAGAAAAGCGCCCTTGCTGGAGTGTCTCCATACCAAAGAAAAAGCAAACCTATTCTCCCACAAGATATAATGGAATCTTTGCCCACATCAGTTCAGAGGGTATATTTCTACAGGCCCTTTATTGTAAAGCACAATCCATTTGGCTTTAGAACATTCATCTCTGGTTAAAAAAACAGTTTAGGACTTTACACCCTGACTTACGTTCAGCTTGTGTAACTGGTTGCTGTTTTGCATTTTTTTTTATCAGTGTAGTGGCTCGACTACACCTCCCAGTTTCAACAGTATTTTTCATAGTCCTAAAGTTGTGTAATATAAACACAGCAAAGCACTGAGAGGTTAATTTGAGCCTTAATAATGACCAATTAGTGTGGCTCAGTGAGCAGGACAAGCAAACAATTCTGACTCAGGCTTAACTCATACCTCTGGACTTCACACTGTACGACTGGACTGTGAAAGGCCTAGAGACCTGTTAGACTCTCAGTTTCTCAGACCACACACATGCGCGCGCGCGGCTGTGAATGTAGCCTTCTGTCTTCTTATCCAAATTGTGGATCTGTCCTCAGATGCATATCTGTGATTTTACAGGCTAATCCAATTTTCGCCTGCGCTCCTCTCTCGTCTGGTGAGCACATGTGCCTGTGTGTTTTGATAAGAATAATCTCAAGCACATCAGCTTGATTGGGAGGTCTGGTGGCCATTGGCTAAACCAAAATATATGTGGGGAAAAATAAATAACCAGTTTGTGAGTTTGTTTTACTAAAAAGCCTAAGCCTCAGCTATATTGTCCTATTCTGTGGAAATGAGCAAATTAAATTGACTATCTATCTATCTATCTATCTATCTATCTATCTATCCGCTGACTAAATTGCATAATTAGCATTGTGAAAATGAGTTAGCTAGCTGTAAACATTGAGTTAGCTAGCTGTAACCATTGAGTTAGCTAGCTGTAACCATTGAGTTAGCTAACTCTAAACATTGAGTTAGCTAGCTGTAAACATTGAGTTAGCGAACTGTAACCATTGAGTTAGCTAACTGTAAGCAAACTGTTTAAATCATCACAAACCCTGTCGAGTTGTTCAGTATCTCAGATTTGCTTATGTGGTTTATGATTTTTCATGACATACTGCTGTCTATAAAAATAGACAAAGAATGTTGCAGAGTTAGCCAAAAAAAAAAAGTAGTTCCTCTTGAAGCTGGAGCCATTTTCTTTCTCACAATTTGGGTGAATTTTATGAAACTATTCATGTATAAATTTACTGATCTAAACAATGTCTTTTGAGGAGAACATGTGGTGCATTAGACATGTGGTTTACAAAATGCTAACGTGATGGCTACAAGCTTTCTTTACTCATTAGCACCATTAGTCTCTATAGCTCTAGTATATGGACATAAAATGTGTCTTGGTTGATGAACTACATTTGGGTAAGTGGAGAATTGTGTTCATTGAATTTTTTTATCTGAACTATTTAATATTATTTGTAAGGTTTAGTGTTATATGTCATAACATTTATTAGAACAGCCCTTTTATGCAGTAACACATATCCACATTCTGTATCTATTTTTGTGATAAAAAAAACATTTTCACTTTCTACACTCACAAAAACAAAAACACTCCCCAAATGTATTAGTATCCATTATCATCCAGAAGCTTCTAGGAATTTGCATCCTTATTCAGTAGTGATGAATGTGGTATCATTTTGAAAATATATATACAGACCTGGGAATTGTAAAATTATACACAAAGACATGATTGTCTCATGGTTCCAAGTTTGTAGGAAGTTATGTTGCCAGTGGAAAGTTCTGAATGGCTCAGTTTAAAGTGGGGTTGAGTTAGCACTTGCAGCTTTAATTCAAACGTAATTCATATGAAACCCAACAAACTCTCTCCCACTCATGAGAATTCCTGCAGACTTTGTGCAATATTGGGTTAAAAAAGAATGTTTCATGTGATCATGTGTTTTTGGACTGAGTGGACTTCCCTTTCACAGGCTGTGATTGCCGGTCCTGTGGCCAAGGAGATCTTTTTCAAAATGTCTGTGGTTCAGTGTTTAGGAGAGCAGAAGGGAACAACTTTTAATAAACAATCTAATGGGTCCCATACGTTACCTCTCTCACATCACGGTTTTATTAGAGCTCTCCAGTAGAGGCAGCAACCATGCACTAAGAACACACACATACACACACACACACACACACACAGAGGGAGAGAAAGAAAGAAAGAAAGAATCAGCTGATAATTAACTGGTGTCTGAATATTTTTGGGAAAAACATTAAGACTAGATTGCTTTTGTAGTTGGCTATTGACCTTTGAAACCCATTACTGTTTTCATGTTGCACTATTACCAACAAAACATTTAATTTGGATAGGAAATAACCCTTGTGACTTCAAAGGAATGTTTCATGGAAAAAAAAAATCAAATTTACACAAATCTTCCACTTATATGCAAAGTACATGCTGAAATCTTCACACAATCGCCTCAAATGCTGTCGAGTTGTTAAGTAATCTCTAGTGTAAGTAATCTCTTCTGATACTGATGCATGTAGTGTTATCTATTAAAAAACTACAAAAGTAATTACTGTAATTAATATTTACAGCATTCTTACTATAACATTTGTTTACAGTAATGTTACATTGTGTTGTATTTCTAAATCAAGGGCAATTTTTACAACACTTCATATTGATAAATCTGCATATTAGCATATATTATACTGCTTTTTAATTATTTTATTGCCAACTCTAAAATTGCATTTTTGATAAATTTGAAAGAGTTCAAAATTCTAACAAAAGGCATGAATACAATTAATTTATTAAAGCAATCATTACATTTCAGAACCTTTTCCAAGTAACTACCTAGCTAACTTTGCTAGCTTTGTATTTGGATGTTTTATGTGAGCATCAACTGTTAGCTATCTACATTAATGTTACCAGTTAACTCTTATACTTGACAGTCTAGGTTTAGCTCATTATCAGTCTGAACATCCAGTTGGTTATAATGTGTAATTCTTATATTTAAGTAGTTGCCACTAGCTATATAAACTGTTAGCAAAGTTAGCTAGCAATTTTAGCTAGCTAGACTAACAGTTCTCCATGAGTAGTTTTACCTATATTAAACTTGTTGCACTTAGTGTGGTTTGCTAATATTATTGAAGCTCTGATGTCTTATCAAAAGTTACTGACATTTAGTTATACAGTAAAATGAATGATAATGTTTGTAGCTACAGCAGTGTTAGCTATACAGTAAGGCATTTTGTTACAGTATAAATTGCCAGTACTGTGAATAGTTTCTCAGTATACCACACAGCCTGCTGTATTGAAGTGTAAACTTTATTTAAAGCATCATTCTGGTTTGATCACTCTATTTTATTGTAGAAATTAAAGGAATTCTTTATAGTAAAAACTTGAACCCCACACAAATCACTAAGTCATTTATTAAAACAATGCCAATTATTTAAAGGTCAAAATCAATTCATGTATAGGATTATGAAGTCTAAATTACACTATATAGTATGCGAGATACTAAATAATTATATCCCAGAACTTCCTTCAATCTTTGGCAAATCTTCAGAGATACTTTTCTCTACACGTTAATGGTTTGTCCCACCATGAAGCACTAACTTCAAATCTGGTTCAATCTGTACAATAATTTCATTTTTGGATTAAATCCAGACAGAACGTTGTATTGTTCGAAGAATCCATTGCTGAATTTAACAAAGCCGGAATATCCACCACTGAGTCATGGAAGGGAATCTCCACTGTTATTAAGAGCATTATTTCTAATTGATAAAATGACTCATAAGTATGATGTCCTTGCATGAATTTTGTGAGCTTATGATCTACCACTTTCCTTTTGTTTAGTTCTTTACATGCTCTACATTTAAGTCATGTATCCTTGTAATGGTTGTGAGAAAATTATAATTAAACTATAATGTAAAAACTATATGGAAAAGGGACTTTAACTTTGAAGTAGCCTAATCACAATTCCAAAGGCAGCTACAGGTGAGTCACATTAAGATTAATGCCAATTAGCAGTATGTGTGAGCTATAAAAAAAGCTCTGACTCACACTGGTGGTTTTTTCTTTTCCCCAAAACAACATGAAGTAGCTACTAAAGTTCCAAAGAAGTTCTACACCCAGTGCTTGAATTTGTTTAAGAGAAAAAGGAAGAGTTTAATACAAATGGGAATGGTGTCAAATAATCATGAGAATACATGCTGAAAACATCAGCCAAACTTCCCCTGAATCAGCCAAGAGGAACTGTAGCTGCATGCCAGCACTTTAAAAACCGACATGATTGCAAAATATTTCCCACTAATATGAAGGCTTAATGGGTGGGGCAAGGGGGCAGTTGGTGGTTATGGCGTTTCCTACTCGTATGCACTTTGTTCATATTAATTAACAAACAAAATTTCCTTCCTACAATTTCATTTGTATATAATCAAAGAAAATCCAACCACATTGCACTTGCTTCATACAAGAAAAAAAAATGCTAGAAATTCATACAAATTTCTAATGAGCCCATATTAGTTAGAACTCGTATTAGGCTCCTTTCCCTAATTTTGCCTAAGACTGGCTTCAGAAACTACCACACAGCTGAATTAAATTTGTGTTTCTCAGTAATTGATTCTGTTTTTATCATCTTTCTGTGTTTGAATTCAGGTCAATTCAATTAAATTTTTATAGCACATTTGCTAAACAATGTCAAAAAGTCATTTTACAAAAACCTGGATGTACATTTAGGTCCTAATGAGTGAGCCAGAGGCGACAGTGGCAAAGAAAAACTCACCAAGAGGACCTGAAGAAACTTTGAGAGGAACTAGTTTTAAAATGGAACCCATCCTCTTCTGGGTGACGCCAGATAGTGAGATTATAAATAGTTACCCTTCTCCGACTATATACTTTAAAATCAAACAGTACAGAGTGGGTTAAAAGGTTATTCTGTATGAGCAGAGTACTGAGATGAGCCCAGGACAGTCTGTATGAATACAGCAGCAGTTCTTTTGTACAATATGTACAATATTCTTTTGTATTTGTGCATATGTAAGTGATTTTATCCTACCCAAATATTGACAGTGCATTGGTTGATGACTTACCAGTGAGAAAGAAATGAAAGTTCATGACCAAGCTGTACATTTGTTAGTAAAATTTGTTAGTTTTTATCATTTATAACACAGAATCTGGCGAATCTCATCTGTGGCATTGGTGTGGTCTAAAAACAATTTATTTTGATCCGATAAATTTGGTCAGATAGATGAATTTAATCATGACTTTTCAGAGGTTGAACATTGTTTTTATTTCTTGCAAAGCCTATTGTGAATCATTATAATCACAATACAGTTTTTGTTCAAATTGTACAGCCCTATAGACCGTAACGACATTATAATGGTACACTTTCATTTCTCTTATTTCAACTAAAAGAACTGAAAATCAATGTAAAGTGTAATTTAATGACCAATTACAGATCAATCAAGCACATACCCTCATCTTGTCCCCCACTATTATCTTGTGAAGATCTAAAGTAACATGGCTACCAGTATTATGGCTTGTGAAGTCTGTTACTCAAATGTCACAAAATTCTCCTGGCATCCTTGCAACTTTGTTCTTACAAAGTAACTTGACAAGAACATTCTTCATATTGAGAAACCTTTCATGACTCCGTATGAACAAAACTACGCATTGTAAGCTTCAAAAAGCCGATTTTACAGCAGGGACACAGTTCAGAAAACAATATATACAAGGTCGGCACACAAACACGCCTGATTGGTGTATGGCGCACAAAACCTTAATAAATGAGCAATATGCAAACATAACATAGTCTGGTGAAACAGCATTCACTGTCCCCCCCACCCCAATATATGAACAAGGACACAAGCTGAAATAGCCAGACATGACGTGGAAGTCAGCCATGATTAGGTTTGATAATTGTGCTGCTTGGTCATGTAAAAAAGAAAAAAGTCATATTATTTAAAGATTATTATTATTTGAATGATACTTTGGCTGTCAGCTGAAGTTTCAGCTGTAACATTCTAGGAATGTCTAGAAGTATATGCACATTGCATTTCAACATTTGTTCAGGGGAAAAAAACTGCTGTTCAGGCATGTGACCAAATATGTGGCTACTATATGCAGATTCTGAATGTGTGTGTGCTGGGGAGGGTGTTCATGAGATTGTATAGCACGGATGCAAAAAAACCCCCCAAAAAAACAGAAAATTATGTATTTTCTTCATAAATCTTTGTCTTCTTGGATGTTTCTTGGGTTTTCAGGACAGTTTATTTTTTTAACATTATTTTTAAAGGTTTGAAATTGCACGTTCAGATTTATTAAATAATGTATCTTAGCTAAAATTGTTAAAGTTTGTGATTGGGTGGTTCTGGGTATTTTCTCTGGTGATGCTCTGCCAGGCCTGTAATGCAGGAATTTTCCATTGCTGCTAGTTATGAAAGCTTTTTAAACTCAGTCTCCTCTTCAGTAGGTTAAATTCAACTCCGCCTGGTTCAGGTTGGGTTACAGACTTGGCCACTCTCAAACATTCCACCGTTTAGCCTTGTGGTTTCGTTAACCATATGTTTTGGGTCATCGTCCAGCTGTAATGTGTAATGTAAAATGTAAATCTCCTCAGTCTTAAGGAATTTGGTTGAATTTGAGTAGTTAGTCTTTGGTTCACTTCATAAGTCCTCCTATTACTGCTGTTGGCTATCACATCATCAATAAAGACAAGTTTCACTAGTAGGCATGCATGCCCAGACCGACATGTTTCATAGATGATGTGTATACTTTGGCTCAACAGTTTGTTTTTCTTTACAGTTTTTCCTCTCTTGATCACGCTTCTACAGATCAGTCTCTCTCATCTCTCTATAAGACCTTGGGTATTTCATAATCCACTCTTTTTGCTATTTAGGTCTACCAATGGTCTGTATGTTTTCATAAGCCATTTGATGTCATCCTGATGTCATTGATGCATCTGCACCTACACATTGGATAATGTTCTTGATCTGTTTGACAGCTTTTCTTCAAGATAAGTATTATTTTTATCCAGTGCAGTGCTGTTCAGTGGCCTACCATGTTATGTACTTAATACAAAGCCCACCACTGCATTCTTGCTTCCTAACAATGTACCGTGTCTAATTTTCAGCCACATGATAGCCTGTTTTACTGCCATTAAAACTGCTTTGGTTTTCACAAAATATACCTTCAAGGATCCACATCTAAAGTCAAGTCTAGATTTTTTGTTGGCTCTCTTGACACACCTACAATCAGCTGACACCCCATATATGTGTTCTGACTGGGTTTCCCAATATAGAAGTATTCTGATTGGGTTGCCCAATGTAGAAGAGTTCTCCTTGTGTCTTTCAACGTAGAAGAGTTCTCATTGGATTGTCCAATGTAGAGGAGTTCCCACTGGGTTGCCAAATGTAGAAGAGGTCTGGTTGGGGTGCCAAATATAGAAATGTTCTGATTGAGTCGCCAGTTGTGGAGAAAAGTTCTGACTGGACCGCTAAAACATAAGAGTGACGATTGGGTTCCCCAAAGTAAAAGATTTCCGATTTTGTCACCACATGTAGAAGAGTTCTGACTGGTTCACTAAATGTAGAAGAGTTAAGACTGGGTCATCCAAAGTAGGTGTAAGTAGCTTCAAATAAAAGCTGACAGTCTGCATGCTAAACTCTCATCACATTTAAAATCAGCTAGGAAACGAAGCCAAAGCAACAGAAATTATGTCAATGTCCAATTAAACCAAACACACAGCAAATACTAACATTTAATCTATTATGTTAAGTGGTCCCAGGTGTACACTGACCTGTATGCTGACCCATGGTACCAAAGCAGTTTGGTGTTTTTATCAATCTGATTTTAAACCTCTCAGGTTCTCTAAGCAATCCCCTCCTTCATCAGAGTGAACTTGGGCCCTTGGCCAGACATGCAGGCACACACGTTAACAATCTGGCAGGCAGATCATGGCCCTCATGCCAGAGCATGTTGAGAGCCAGGGCAGCCTACTTGCACTGTTTGAGCATGTCACTCATAATCTCCTGGCCACTATTGCTGATAACTCAAAATGACAATATAATGAAGGCCACAAAATGGCATACAAGAGCGTTGCATTTTACAATCCAATGAAATATCAGCCAAAGCACTCCAGTGAACAAAGGATGCTCTGAAACACATGTGATGTCCTGATCTTTGTTTTTTTTAATCTCTAAATAATGGGTACCAATTATGTCAGTGAATCATTATTTATTTTGCCCTGTTCACACATTACCTGTTAGCCCACAGCGTAGATATAAGAGAAAGCTTAATTAGCTAAAAGAACCGCCAAGCCAAGTTGACAGAAAAAAAAAAAAAGCAGATCATCTTGTATGTTTCACTGGTTCCACCCAAATCTGCATACATCCAATACACAGTAGGAATGCAGAAGTGCTCCACAATCAATTTTATACAGAGGAAATTCTCCTTTAAAAAAAAAAAACTCTTCAGTAACTATTTAATCCTGAATTGGGGTGGATCCGGAGCTTGTCCCAGGAGCACTAATGGCAATACACCATGGACGGGACACTAGTCCATCGCAGGGCACCGTGCAAATCTATGGGCAATTTACTGTAGTCAGTCACCTAACAGCGCATTTTTGGGAGAAACTCCACCCAGACAGTAACCCGAGTTCAGGATCAAGCCAGGGACCCTGACACAGTGAGGAGGCAATGCTACCTGCTGCAACACCATGATGCCCAATTTTAAATTTGAAAAATAAATTTAGCACTGTGTTGACAAATTTGATCAAAATACCAATTTATATAATTGTAATCAGTTATAAAGAGCAATTAACACTCTAAAAATTGACTTTCATCTGTTTATATAACAATTGATCTACCTAATTAGTGATAATCACTAGCTTCACTCATGTATGATCTTTTTAAATTTAAAAGGTTAGGTTAGTTGAAAGTAATGTTTAAAGCTTTTCTCACCTACTTTAGACATAGTTTGTCAGGTGGTGCTTTTCGCAATTATAATGTACATAATAGACTATGCAACGCATCCAAAGCAAGCATTTCTGAAGGAGTCAAGTTCAACTGGTGTAATTCAAACTCACAAAATCACATGATGTGGTAGAGCTTCCTAAATATTGCCATGCCATTTGTCCATGCGCTGGCAGGACATACTCATTAATTGCCAATGTTGAAAGTTTGGTAGCATATGCAGCCTCTCAGTCCTCTATGAAAAGTCCACAAGATGGTAAAACACCATACATCTTACTGTATTAGCCCTTTTCAGTGCTCCCCCCTGCCACATTTGGGCATTGTTTGTGAGTAATTTAAATCACTCACCCATCCACACTTCCTCCAGGTCTCAGAGGGGAGGGTGCAGCTAAAGTGGAAATGGTGGATTAATTAGGGAGACTTCCCTCCAGGGAGGCATTAGCCAGAGCAGCCTCTGTCGAATGGGATGCATTAGCTGCTGAGCCCTCTGGCACACTGAAGCCTCAGCTCGGCCCAGGTAATTAATAAGGCCCCGGTGCAAGTGACGAAGACTTATTTGGAGCTTATGGCCTCAAACGCTCTGCAGCTGCACCGAAGAGAATTGGAATAAAGCCTCGTTCTACCTCTCCAAGTTAAATGCAGGCCTGACTCTAAAGCTCGTTTGGTTCAGTGTTATTTTCTCTGCTGGTTAATGCAGCAATGAGGCATGGACGTACGCTGATATTAGAATTAGTGTTAAGTGACTCCTCTGGGGTGCTGAGCCTGAACTGTATCCCGAGGGAGAATATACTCTGGAATATTAATCCCATTAATACTACAGAATGTATTGGTTAGCTAGTTCTTCACTTAGCAGATTGAAAGAATTCATATCCACAGCCTGTTCACTGATTTGTCCTCAGCTCCACCATCGTGGGGATGGGGTGGGGGTGCAGAGGATCTGATGACATGTGGGATCAAATTGTCCTATTAAAATATTTTGGTTAAAGTTTACATTTTGTCCCAGGCCCATGCAATAGGCTCCGTAAACCCAGATGTCCTAAATCTGTCTTCAAGTGACGTTGAAGATTTGGGGGGGAAGGGGACTGAAAAAAGAGAACATGGACATGTGCTTAGATCAGAGGTTCACAAATCCATGGCTGTGGACAGGTAAGGGGTTGTGGATCATTTGGTACTGGGACAGAGCCATGAGAGAGTCACGGTTTTAGGCTTCCTTCAGGTGGAGCAAAGACTGCTATTTAATAAATTAATCAAAAACTGAATAACAAGTGAACGTTTACGAGATGTAAAGCTGAGCTAGTTAACTAATGTTAATATAAAATACAGTTTATATAGCATCTGAAAATCAGTGTCTCTTGTCACATCTTGCCCTTTCCATGATGCCAACCATGCCTTCCTCTTAAGCTGGTTTTACACTTTGCAATTATAGCGTCACACTGTACAAGAAGATCCCAATAAAATCTTGGCCAAATTCTATAACAGATCTTCTAACGATAGACCTGCGATTAAACACCTGCCAGTGTTCACATCACATTATGCACAACTTATGACAACTTTTTTTTTGTACTCTTTTTGTCTGCAACAGCAAAATCAGGCTGAAAATTGTCCAGTATAATCCCAGATATAGCCACCCACATAACGACTTTTAAGAAAAAAAAGTACTCTTGCCATAAATACATGTAAAAGATGCAAGTAAACTTTATCAAAATTTTTTGTTCTTCTCTTTGGCTACATATAAAGAATTGGACAGTAACAGCTTTTGGACAGGCCACTAAGAGTTAACGTCTACTTGGCTAGTTTGTGAGGAAAAATCGCATTTAGTAAAATAGCAAGGCAAAACCCCCGTAGGATGCTACTTAGTAATTAGCAGTCTGACCATGTTGTTTTTATTTTCTTCAAAAAGTACAGACCACATTTTTCTATTGACTCACAATTCAAAGGGTGGCAGATTTGCAGAGTTAAAGTTCACCTAGGCGCAAAGTGCAGTTCTCCAGAAGCAAATTCCTTTTGTTGTAGTGTCCTTTCCCCATTGAAGTGCCATTTTCCCCACACAAATTTTGTACACATTCTGTCAGCTGGAGGAAAAATTATGGGCACAATATTTCAAAACAGTATTTTCTTATTGAAAACCATGCTATCAAGACGAGTGGCATTAAAGACCCTGAACAGACACAGAACAGCCCGAACCAGCTTTATTTGCTAGGAATGTTCATAATGAGTTTGAGGCATGACTGACAAGCTGCAAAACCAGGTGTCAATCAAATGTGGCGTATGGGACTGCAAGTTTCTCATTCCGGTGTAACAAGACAAGCATGGAATAATAACATGCACAATAGATGAGTCTTATAGAATAGTCTTCAGAATAAGTAGAGAATGCACAGTGTACTTTTTTTTATCATGTTTATCAGATCAGTAGAAGTCCAGTTTGCTGCAGTATAACAAGGGTTCTCTTCACTCCTCTTGAGCATGTTTTAAAAAAAAAACAAAAACAAGAAAGGTGCCAGTCATCCTCCTGGGGTGTGGCAAAAGTATAGCTGGGTGAAAGTTTTGAATCATGGCACATACGTTATACACACTGAGGGAAAGAGAATACTTGCTGAGATCACAGATATGGCTGTCAACGGTTCCCTGCTGTTTTTGTAGTGATCAAGGCTTTGTTATAAACTTGGAAATATCTACCCAGTATGGAATCAACAGCAAATTCAATTATGCCTCTCTCTCTCTCTTACTTTCTCTCTCCCCCTCTCGCTCTCTCCCTCTCTCCCCATGATGTGCTCAGAGCAAGCCGCTGAACATATGCTCAGGGAAGCCTTCTTGCGTACCCATTTGCTTTCATTTGTGTTTGTGTGGTCAAATTTAATCAAGGAAGCATCTGGGCCCGTTTAATGGGAGTAATTGTCCTTTCTGCACGCTTGTGTGTGTGAGCGCATGTGCGTGTGTGCATGTGAGCCTCCTGCGTTTCGTGAAACAGCTTGAGGTCACGCTCGGTGTGCATGCATGGACAGTACCAGAGCATGTCTAGGCATCTATCTGAGAGGCTATTGTAATAGCCAACATCAAACACATTCCTCTGCGGTTTGCTAATTACGCTGCGGCTTAACTTGGCACCGGCGAGAGAGATCCTCGCCAAAGTCGATAAATCTGTCCACAAAGGCTCGTCCTAAGCGTAATAACAACCCTTGGCACCCGGACCTCCCAGAGGGACAAAATAGGCTTCTCCAGCCCTTCAACAGTCGCCTTCCTCCCTAGCTTCAGGCAGCTCTTTCAGGCTTTCAGGTAAGTGTTCTTTCTCTTTTGGGAGAACACACTCCAAGCTGGCGCTGTAGCCGTACCAGACCACCATCCAGAACGTTCTCTGGGGCCCGAGGCTCGCCGTTAAACCTGCTTCTTCTCCTTCTGTCCACAGGAATGCACAAACACTTCAGCACCAGACGCGTTACATGCTAATACCACTGAAGTATTTGTTTGCCTGGGATTTTTCCCTTCACAACTCTGAACAATGCTTTTACTTTTCTTTGTTTTTTGTTGGTTTTTTTTGGCGTAATGGCAGTAAATGTAGTTTATCATGTATGTTTTTTTTTAAACATTTTTATAAACTGTCACCTCAGTTGCATAATCTGATCACTTCCACACTTTTCTGCATACTTGCCTCACCATTGGTTTAGTGAACTTTCTTGCCTAACTTGCGAGCACAACATTTCAGTTCTTTATCCTTAAAAAAGAAGAAAAGATGACTTCCCTGATGCCATTTCTGCCTCTTCTTCCCTCTGCCCTCTCTTTGTCTTTGTGCTCTGGCACATTATGCATGCAGTGTTTACAAGCAAGGCAACAGCCATGCATATAATACCGGCATGTAAGCCAGGCGTACATACTCTTATTTTACCTACACATGTTGTACCAATAATCCCTACGGAGAAAGGGCCTTCTGTACTCCTGCTCATTATAATGACTTCCCTGGTCCCATTAGTACCTTTCTTACCCTCCAGTTCATGCAGTTACTAGGTTAGTAGGTGGGTGTATCCTGGCCGATTTACGCAAGCTGTACACATGGTAGTGTGGCAAGCAGAAGATGATGAATATTAATGATGGGCCCTGTTAAGGTACTGGGGTCTAATTAAGGAGCTCTTGTTATGCTAACGTTCGAGTTGTCCCACGGGGATGTGAAAGGAGATGAGGCCTCTGTGCTACCCCCAATGTTGCGTTTAGCATGGCCGATGATCACAGCCCCTGCACTGTGTGTTTGAGAACATTAACACCGTCCCCTCGACCTGCGACTCCCTGGCTCTGAAGCGGCTTGGTGGTGGCCTCCAGCTATGATGCTAATTAGATATTCTTTTTCATAGCAGCTCCAGAAGAGCTTCAACATCATCCTGTTAGGATGAAGAGGAGAACTTCTATTCCGCCCCTTTTGCTGCATGTGACACCAACTTGTCTCCCACTGTGTAGATCAACTTTAAAATGCTTTGGGAAGGATTTCATTTCATTTGCTCATACTCCCCCACCACTACTCACAGTCCCACTGCTCGAGCTAAACTTTGTGATTACAGGGATGCGACGCCCTCCCTCTGCGTTGCCTAAGAGAGGCTCCAGGCTTCTCTCTGCTCCTCGGCTCCTGCTTCGCCAACTCCGTTGGGAATGTGCTTCATGTCCTTAGCCTCAGATGCTATTCCCCATGGTGCTTCCCTCTCAGCACCTGCCTTGCCTCTTACCTCTCCCCCCGCCACCTCTCTCTTCTCTCCTTGTTGTGTATATGCAAAGGAAGGCGATACAGTCTCAAATGAGCAGCGCCCCTGACAGCCTCATCAATGCCGTTGACAGAATAAGGACAAGATGATGATCTGAGGAGGGCTTGCATGGTAAGGTGCAGCCTCACAGCGGATTCATCAAGCCACCTGACGTGCCTCAGTTCAGACTTGCGATCGTGAGTGGCGTCCCATGAGAGCTTTGGCCCTTTATCTGCACGTCTCTGTTCCACCCTGACGAATTTAAATTTCAAAATAGGAAACTTTCAATCGAGCAGGATCAATGAAGATTGTGCCTTTATCATTAAGTTTACCATAAAGCAGTGGCCACACTTGAAAGGAGGGAATAGACGTGTAGGAAGGTTTTTCTTGCTAGTGTGGAACCACAGTTCCTTGGAGTGTGCGAGGTTAAAACTAACATCCAAAGTTACATTCAGTAAGAAAACATACCGAAAAGAAAGATGTCAACAACTTCAACAAACAGTTGTTGAGTTATAACTTTATTAGGTCTGCCAACCTACTTACACTCATACCTACTTACACTCATTAGCCAGTTTATCACATAATCACTTCACTTCATAATGCATACAATTACTGGTTGTTACTCATCTGTTCCTATGCACAATATTTCAGTACCCCTCTCCCACACCCAGTGAAAAGGGACCACAACCAGGCAGTGGTACTGACATGATGCTGATAAATGTATCAGGTGCAGTGTACTGAGTTTCTAAGCACCCAAGTAACTTTTCGAGTTGTATCCATGCAACAAAATATAAACGGTGCATTGGTCAGAAACTGACACTGATAAAGGGCAAGAAAACCAATAAGTCTGTCTAATGCTAAATTGCTGATTATGCCAAACCAAAGCTTAAGTCAAAGCATAAGCACATGTCAAACTAACTGGTTTTTGCTGTGCACTTTGAAGACTGGAGTCTCACTGCACCGTACCAGCCTGTGGGGTGGCGAATGTTCCTAGAGCGCGAGTGAGCCTTATCTGATCATCCCTGCAGGCCTGAGTTTAGATTATCAAATGGCTCATTCATCACACCTAATCTACCAATCGACTGATTTGTATCTCCTTCGCTCTACCTCTGGATGGAGTCTGTACTTACTGTGTGTTCAGTTATTCTTATGAAAAATGCCCTAACACTCATCTTTCTTCTCAATGCAAGCCCATTTCTCAGACAAAAACTTTAATAATGGAAATAACTAACTGCAATTATGAGGTGATGCTACCTGTATATCCTGTAAATCCCTTCAGAATTAAATTTTTTTAAATAACTCAAGAACAATAGTTTTTTTTAGATTGGTACCCACTAAGATCTGAACAAACAAGGCCATACAAACTCATCAAAAAACAATGACAAAATCTAATGACGTTACCTAATAGCTTTAATTCAACATAAACGTGCTGCATTTTAGTTGCTTATTAAAGCGAACAAGATCCCACAACTTAATAAACCGAGGCTGTGTTGTTGTAAGCGGGTGTGACAGTAACGGAGCTGACACAGGCACCGAGTTTCCTAATGTCCCCCTGAGGAGAGGTGCACGAGGGGAAAAACAGTGGCTCATCACAGCTGGAGCTGTGTCAAGCATCATTTGCCTTTTCACATGATTAATTTGATTTTAATATCTTAAATTGAGGGCTGATTAATTTTGATCACATGCTAAAAACAATACACACTCCATTAATTAAAAGTTTTCGGGGACTTGTTGGTGCAAAGTTTAACCGTCGCAGCCGAGCTACGTGATTTATTGACGTGCTTTAAGCTTGCCACTGCACATGAATAACTCGCAAAATTGCTGGGTTGTTTTGGGGCACTAATTGTCAATCATTTTTGTTTTCCCCGACTGTTTCAGAAAGCGAAAAGTTCACCCGGGGCACTGATCGAGGTCGGTTTTCTTCCCCTACTTTAAGGCCTTGAGCCAAATACCTGCACAGAGAGGCTTTTTTTGTTTTTCTTTAGACAAAAAGCCTGTCAAACCTGAAGCTAATCCCTCCTCAGAGCACAGTTAAGTGTCCAAGAATGAGATATCTGTATTCATGTGTACAGTATGGCATTTCATCCTTTACTGAACCAGCTACTGACCTTCCTTGGAATGCGCAATGGAAAGGGTGTGTAAGAGGTCAATGGAAATGTTCACTCTTAGTCCTATCAGAACTCACTATTTCCAAATTCTGGGTAAAAATCGTCTGCTAGGACTTTGGTTTCTGGCTTTCATATCATAAAATCACTGCACTTGGATAACTGAGCTCTGAGCAGCATGCCACATTTGCCAATGATATATTATGGTGTCTGAAGTATATGACTCGATAACAGGAGTTTCCTGCCTATAAAAGTGGTGAAGAAACTCTTGACAGCGAAACTTTCACTGCAGTGATGACTGGCCTTGAAATGTGTGTGGAAAAAACAGGCATTTGTCTCCATAAGAACAAATGGGTGGACTGGGAAAAGTATGCCACGAAGGGCCCAAGGGCGCCGTGAACGCAGCTCCGCAACAAACCCCACACGCTTCCTTCTGCGAGTGGCATCTTCAGCAGGAGGGCTGATTTCCTACATCATTAATTGCTGAATAGATTGCTTGTTGAATTCTTAATGTGTTGCCAATGTGTGTTTGTCATTACTGGGTTGGCACGGAGCAAATGGCGCAGCCTCCACTTACATGGCCTTGATGGATCTCCAGAAAAGCACAAGACAAAGGCAAAGTCTGTTGTTTGCATGTGACTCAAGGTGCTGAAATTTTTACAGCTCCTCTCATGCCATTTTTTCCCCCCATACAGGCAATTTTATACATGTATACGAATAACAGCAAGGGTGATATGGATATTTTATTGTTCAGAGAGGATACATTGGCAATCGACCCGGCGGACTGGGACAAGCGCTGCTTAACCGGCAGACTCATTCTAGTTTTTACCTGTAAGAGTCGAGTGACTCGGAATTCATTTTAATGCAAAAGCAGAGGGCTTTCAGTTTAATGCATATTCAGTGACTTTGCATGTTTTAAGCTCTATGCAAATATTATTGGATTTTGAAAGGATTTGATGGATTTTCTATGGATTTTCGCGCACAAACGTTGGCGAAAAATAGAGTGAAATATCGGTGCCTTTTGTGCAGAAGATTTGCAAGTATGATCAATTTTAATGAAACCCTTCCCCCCACCATAGAAGGAAGAAAGATTGGATTTCAAACTATCATTAATCGTAGCCCAGGCATCATATACACAGGATCCAGGGGAAAAAAAAAGATTTAGTTCCTTTGCACTTATTTCCCCTCATCATTTTGGTAGAATAATACAGGCCATGTTTTATGGAGTATATATAAAACTCCTGTGTTTAAGGGTAAATCATTGAACTCCAGCATAATTTTCTTACTATTTAACATTATTGTTAATGGTCCTAATAACTCTTTCTATTTTTATTATCATTGTCACAATGAAATGCTTAATACCAAAAATTCCTTTAAAATATTTTCCCCCCATGTGCCCACATCTTTGTTATGGGTTTTGTGAAATCTTCCCTAACCTTGGCCTTCATCCATCTCTGCTCTGAAACACAATACTAACAAAAGCAAATCCTTGAGAGGGGGAAAAAAGAAGGGAGAGAAAAAAAACCTGTGAGCCATAATGGCACCGCTCAGACGTGTGTTGGGGGCGTAGACGTGGCGTTGAGCAGACGAGGGTCTCTGTTTAAACACGACCCAGGGCCTGGACGACATGTCTGCACACGGGAAAGTGATGCTCCCGAGTGAAAGGCTGCCTGAGGGCTTTCTCACTCATGTCCACTGACGGACACGACTAATTTTGCTTTGTGTAAACTGTGCACACCTCCAGACAGGATGAGACGCCACCTTCTCTTTCATCATTCCAATACTGATTTAGACAGGAGAGAGAGTTTATTACTGTACACTTTGTCATCTTAAAGAGGCAGGTTGTCCAAAATATGAAATTTAAACAACTTTCACCAAACAGTGTTGATCAGCCAAGACAAGCTGTTTGTCTTTTTTCTTTAGTTTTGCAACATAGCTATTAGGTTAATGTTGCTAACAGGTAAGGAAAGCTTATAGTCATCAGTTTAGCTTCTTACCATCAAACTGCATGTCTGAATCATTACATTGCTCGCCTTAAAAGAGTACTAATTGCACACAAACAGTTTTATAATATAATCCAAATAAGCTGATGATTTAAAAAAACATACAAATCAAATGAGAATTATATTCTCATCAACATCTCTTCATTTTCAGCAAAAACAAGGAAACTTGGCTCATCCCACTTTTGTCAGAGCAAAGATTTCAAAAACCAGGCACTCATCTGGACTGTTTGCATTTAAAAAGCCTTTTATTTGAGGGCAGAAAACGTGTAAAAAGCCACCTGATACACCAACACTCTTCATTGTGCCAATTATTTTAGATAGCAGTGTGCCTCAAAAAAATAAAATAAACGAATCTGAGATAGTGATTTCAGAAGGTTAAGCGCGATTCTATTCAAATGTTTCCAACATAAACTAAAAAATGTGATCGACTTAGTGATCATTTACATTTGAGCTAAGCTTCCCTCATATCTTTAGGTTATATGGCACACAGTTATTTATATGAATGCAAAATATTTTTAAGAGGAAATGTATTTTTCAAAATGTTCTGAGAAGACAACAGAACACCTGTGTCTCTTGTCTTTTATGGGATTATTTAGTCAGTGAACTATTCTGCAGGCAGAACAAGAGGACCCCCAAGTTGAAAAGTTGATTACAGAGTAGGATGATTTTAAATAAAGTAGCAAATAAAGAAGCAGGGTTACATCTTTATCAGCGCAAAAATCACAGATGGTAACTTTAAGGGTCACATCAGACTGAATGTACAGACCTTGAAATCACAGGCTTCATTTTCTGTGCGCTTACGATCTGTCTTCTCTCTCATCCATTATTGTACTCGTCCTTTATTACATATATTCACTTTGATACCACAGTGCTGTTGAATTCTTGATTCTGATTGGTCAGACGGTGTTGATTAATTTCAATAACAGCAGCTCCAACATCATTAATGACAATAGTTCCAAGGCAAATAAGAGGTTTATTTTAATGCACTTCTAATACATTATTGTTTCTATAACAATAGTTCTTTCACAGGGACGTTTATTTAACATTTATGGAAGGAGTCTCCAGTGTTAGCACCAGGAAGTAAGTTTACTACTATGGAAGTCTTCATGACTGGACTTTGTGCTTTCTGGTTTCTTGATAACAATGTTAGCTGTTTTTTTTTGTTTTATTAATGAGAGGGAAAAAAGAGTGGCTGGTGGAGGAATGACTCTTTATAGTTGCTATAGTGTAAGTGATAACAGGAACTAACTTTTTTTTTTTTTACTAATGTTCACAGTCTTAAACGTAAACATAAATGGATAAAGTATACAGTCTTTCTTTAATAAATTTAAAAAATGTCAGCATTGGAATAATAAAACTCAGGAAAATAATTAACTTTGTGGCTGTAACAGTAACTCTGCTTGATTATTTATCTATAATCACATGCCTCATTGCATTACTTAGCACAGAACATGAGAGAAAGAGACGTGTTCTGTGTATGTTTAATGTAACAGTTGAGCTAGATGTTTTTGTTACGTAACCAGAGTGACAGACTGAAGGGGATCACACTGAGATTGTAAGAGTTTTGCTCTTTTCTCCAAAAAAAAGTGTTTCAGCTCACCCTTGTTGTGGTTTTTGCCGTGTCTGAAATCCACTCGTGCCATGGCAGTGTACCATGAGACAAACATGATGGATGTGTTCTGTCTCGAAAAACAGCCGCCGTTGTGTTTATCTGTCAGTGGAAAATTGTTGAAGTTAAGAAAAATAGGACGAATGAGGAATGAAGACGTTATTCATACATCTGGCATTAATGTCAAGCAGCGATGACACGGAAAATCCCGAAACCTAAACTAAAGCTTGTGTAGATGATACGGCCGTAGGATTGCGATCAGTATTAGGATCTTATAGTGTTCTTATGAGTGCTCTAGTACCTTTAACTATTGTACTGAGGTACTGTAGGAATAAAACACTGTGGGTGTGCTGCTATAGGAAAATAATCAACAACAATGTGGTGTGAAGCGAAGTTACTGGTAGTAGTAGTAACCCGAAGTTGAATATTTTCCAATAGCATGTTCTGATCACTAACAATTTTTAAATCTGTTACTAAACAACACATTGTGCTTTCGAACCATTTAGCACAAATGCCTGAAGACTTTCCTATGATGGAAAATTTATTGACTGTTACAAAGCTCTGACACTGGAGACTCCTTCCGTAAATGTTAAATAAACATCTCCTCAGAGAAAACTTCAATGATTATATACTGTGTGTTTTTCATATAATCTTAATAAGATGGAAATACTGTCACAGCTGCTGTTATACACAATCAATCAACGCCTTCTGAAAACTCACTCACTCACTTTCAGCATCCGCTTTATCTTGGACATGGTGGATCCGGAGCCTATCCCAGGAACACTGAGGCAGGAATACACCCTGATTGGGACGCCAATCCATCACAGTCTGACCAATCCGATTTGAAAATTTAACCCACTGTGGTAAAAGCAATGGATTTATATCTGGGGTACTTTGTGTCATGTATCAATCTATATTTTAATATATTTTTGCCTCTCTTTGTTTACATGTGTGTATACACACACACACACACACACACACACACACACACACACACATATATATATATATATATATATATATATATATATCTCATACGTATTTTATTCTCCTAAACTCCAAGGAATCATGTATACAAGTGATGTATACGTTCACTTGTCACATATATAGCATTATTTCTTATGTAGTTTTCAGTGGTAGTTAACAGGCTAAGATATGATCTTGTAGCTAGTTTCCACGTAGCTGAAGACCTAGCTCTTCTTCACCAAGCACTTAAATAAAGTCTTTTTAAAAAACAAGCTATTTAAACAAAAAAGGTTGTGATAACTCCTTTTTAGGGGTTTAGCTTGCTAGCATTCTTAGACCTTGACCTGCTGAACTAGCATGAGGATATGTTTGTATCGGAGGCTACAAAGCATGTTGCTCTGGATAAGCATGTCTGCTAAATGCTGTAAAAATGCAGCTATTGGAAAGTGAAGGTTAATAAAAGGCTGATGTGTATATGATGAGCCCTGCACACTGCTAAAGCTGTAAGAGTGCATGTGCTACTTGTAGTCTTTTTATCCTCTAGCACAATTTCTGAAACCAAGCAATGAAGAAACTTTGAACTCTGGCTTAGATTCATTGTCGAAGCTTGTTTTACTCGTATTCTTTGCAACGGTTTTTGAGCTTGTTTTAGATGATAAAGAGGTAAGTGTTAAAGTGGGACTGTTTTCTGATCTCACACTCATACGCACGCACGCACACACACACATGCAAGTAAAATCTATTGTCTGCTAAGTGTCTCTTTTTTTTTTTTTCTCCATTGTGCTGTCACCCTATCTTTGGATCAAAAGCCCTCACCGGCCGCGGTTATTTACATTTTAAAATCTGCATTTTTCATATAGATCTGTCTGCCACTGGTTTTAATATCGGCGATGTTTCCCATGACACCTTTTGTTTTATTATGCATTATGAATTTCTTCTTCTCTCTCCTTCATCTTCCCAAATCCCCGTCCCCACGCCGAGGCTTATGAGGCCAAGTGTTTTATCAGGAGGAGGGGAGATTTATCATTTCAATCTCATTTCAATAAATAAAATAATCTCTCTCCTCTTAGAAGTGACAGCCACTAATGCTATTTTGTCATCATCGGACTGAAACTCGAGGGGGGGGCGGTGTCGAGGAGATTGGGGGTGGAGGTGGTGGTGGGGGTCCACTTCACTTCACTTCACTTCTTCTATCACAGGGGTCATGACTGCACGAGTTGGCCTTTTACAACAAGCATCTAAAAGATCTGTGGAGGATCTGAAGTGGTGCAATAATGACCTTGTTCCTGTTCTTGTTCTTTAAACGCTCCTCATTATAAGCACATGGAGACTCTTCAGAAACGTCGCTGTCACCGCAAAACGAATGCGTTCAGAAACAAGACCGTCCATTGGAACGCCATCTTTTATTTTAATTGCTATTCCCTTTTTCCTCCTGTTTCTTCTTCTTTTTCCCCCCGCCCTGAGCGAATCGAGGGAAAAGCAGCCGAGAGCTGACAGGAAAACAATTGCGTTTCAAATTGAAGTCCCAGCAGAGGATGTTCAGTTCCTTAACCTGACATCCATTTTTTGCACACGCCCCACACGCACAGAAAAGAGAAACGAAAAAAGACGCCTGTTTAAAGAGAAAGAGAGAGAGAAGAGAGAAGAGAGGGACGGTCCTTTTTGAATATGTGTTTTTCTGTTTATCATTAGCTGACTGGGTGCTTCATCATTCTGTGAGAAATCCCTATCTGCCGAACATAAGGCTGCGAGACAGCGGGGAATCAATCTTTTGTGCTTGGGCAGATAAACACAGGACGCAATCAGAGGGGAGACGGAGGCATGAAGCCGGGCGCAGGACTCACGCCGCTGGTGATGGATGGCGGAAGTAAAAGTGTCAGGATGGCATTATGCAAATAGGGGAGGCATCCGAGCATCGCCCTGGTGATTATGGGAGATGGGGAGAGCAGCCCGTGGTCCCCCTGGCATCACTCCTGCCCGCCTTTTCTCTTTTTCCCCTCCTCCTCCTCTACTCTTCCTTTTGGCTTCAGCTTCTCTCTCTCTAACTCGCTGCTTGGTCGTGTCCCTGCAGGGCGTCCTGGGGAGGAACATGCGGAGCTCTGGATTAGCCTCTGAACCAAAACTGCTCACTTGATTTTACTCCACGGTGATTCAGATGGGACGCTGGATGTAGACTACGGTCAAAGTTCACAATGACATCCTGATACTTCAGGTGGAGAGATGAATTAAATGTTCACTTTTGCTTTGGCAAGTTGCGAAGAAATCTGAATACAAGAAATACATTTTTGTGTTTATCTTTTTAAAGAGAGCAGGAGAACACGTAATCTAATCTCTTTTTCACTTTTTAAAGGTCGGCTACAGTTTTTCTCTCTTTCCCCAAAAATAAACAATCAACAAAGACATATGTGGTGTCCAGCATCTGCCTCTTTAGTTTTGCACTAGAGCTATGAGGCTAATGTAAAATCTCTCACCTCAAAACTGTTTCAAGTAGGATTTTTTGTCATTTCTCTCATCTCAGACAGATGTAAGGTCAGGAACAAAATATAGCTCCCCCAGAATCACTTAACCCTTTCATGTAGGATGTCCGCACTCTTAGGTCATTAATATAAGGCTGTTTTTAGAAACATATAAGACTTTTTTTTATTGATAAAACATCATAACTTCAATTTAAATCTATTTAAACTATTAAAAAATGTTTCAGCCATAATGATTTGTCCTATTTTACTCCTCTGATGTCCTTTGATTCATATTAACTTTAGATGCTTTTTGTAACTTTTACAAAAAGTCCAAATAAATTTGAATTTGCAAGTACGCAATTATTGATTAATAAAACCATGTACAAATCTGGATATGTTTTATAATTCATGCATGGAAGAGTTAACATGAAACAAATGTTAACTAAATGTTTAACTAAATGTTTTGCCCATGTCCATGAAGATCCATTTTTTTCTAGGAGTATGCTTGTGAACCTGAACCCATCACAGTGCCCCCTTTTTAGTAATACTGAAACTGACTTGCAACACAAAATCATGACTGAACGAAATGAATGCATACAGACACAAAAAATAAGAAGTTGCAGATTGCTAAGGTTTGAGTTTTAGACAGAATAATACCTCTGACCTAATAGTCTACTCAGCATGAAGGCCATAAAGGAGCATGATAGTGGAGTTTACCATAACAGGAACCGATTTGCCTTCATTATTCTGTTGGAGAGCGCATTTTCCTGCTGCAAAACTGCAAATAATTAATGACCCTGCCGTGGATGAATATCATCATGTATAATAGTTTGTCCATTAGCACCGGACAACCTTTGACGGCGGACTCCCGCAGCGCTATTTCCCAGAGACGAGCCTGAGCTGCCAATCCTGCTGCGTCTAACTTTGGCACTCTCCATAAAGCGCAGACAATACCACTCTGTTTCGGCAGATTGGATCCATTTGCATTGGACAACTCCTCTGCATATAGATTGATGGGTTTAATCAGCGAATCAGGGAGAGCGCTCACCCATCAATCATTGTCAGCCTCGCCTTTTATTCGGGGCCTGCGCTTTCCCGACTCTGGCTCATCAACGAGAGCGGGTTCAGATGGAAGAAGCAAAGATGAAAACTGAGGCTCCGGCGTTTCTCAACAGGGAGGAGGGGATTTTCTGGAGCAGGTAAAATGCAAAAAGAGCGCTCAATCAGATATTAAGCAAAAATAGAGATCTAGAAAGTGTCAGGTTCGTTTCCATCAGGTTAAAAAAAAGAGAACTTATTGATCATAAAGGAGTGAGGGCCCTGAGAAAATCTGCCAAGCAATACATTTGATCAAAACTCCTATTACATATTGCACTACATCACACATCACATCAGAACTGTTCCAATTAAAATGAAAAGTGTTAAAGTCTTTTTGGAAAAAGGAGCTGAGCGAGATGAATGTCTTTCATTCTCACATGCGGGTGACACTGTGTTGATTGAGGTCTTGTTTGTGCAGATGTGCTGTCCCCTGACACCACATATACAGGCAGAAGGTGTTAATTGTCAATGTGGTGCCATTGTGTTAGGAAACAGGTGAGAGGATCTGGACCTCTCTCAAGTGTCAACGACAAAACTTTTACCTGCAACACCTCCACTTGAACGATATTGCTAACACGTCGCACTTCCCTCCGATGCTAATTGCTGCAAATTCAATTAAGAAAGAACGCAATAGAAAAAGTTGGACACTCAAAGTGTTAGATTTTCTTTCCATCTGATTTCCGGCTTCAATTCAGGAGGTGCTATATTCAAATGACAAATGCAGATATATAGACTAAGTAAGAAATCGCTTGCACCAAGAATAAAAAAGTGTGCAAACATCAAACGTTACATGATCTCGTCACATCACCAGATTATTCACACCATAGTGCAGTATCTCTTGAAATTTAGCCCAGTAGTCTGCTTTTTTAGTCAAAGTATACAATCAAAGATGTATAAGAAGCGGACTACAGAGCTTTGGAGAGGCCACAGTAATATTTAGGTATTTTGTTCTACTAAATTGAGGTCATAATATAGTACTTGTGCACAGTTGACTTTCCTCATGCTCTCAGTTTCTAACTTCAGGTGATTTGAGCACAGATTCTTTGATTAAAATTAAAGAAGTGTACTTGCATATGGGCATGTGGGGCAAATTGTGGCATTTTCTTTATGAGAACACATAAAAACAAGAAATGGCAAAATAAGAGCAAGTTTTATGAAGTCCACAATCTTGACTCAGTATTTCCTGATATATATATATATATATATGAAATCCAAGGAGATCTCAATGCAAGTGAAGGAGGCCATCATTAGGCTGAAAAAACAACATAAATCTAAAAGAGAGATAGCAAAAACCTTAGGTGTGGCCAAATCAACAGTTGGGTACATTCTTAAAAAGAAAGAAAGGCCTGGAAGACCAGCTAAAGTGGATGATCGCAGAATCCTTTCCTTGGTGAAGAAAAACCTCTTCACAACATCAACAGAAGTCAAGAAT
>CM075021.1:13492335-13529040 GCA_037576675.1 Pangasius sanitwongsei
TTTACACACACACACACACACACACACACACACACATATATATATATATATATATATATATATATATATATATATAAATTTAATTTATTAAGATATAAATTTGAATTTAATCCTAATGAGCAAGCCAGAGGCGACAGTGGCAAGGAAAAACTCCCTGAGACAATATGAGGAAGAATCCTTGAGAGAGGATACAAGACTCAAAAGAGACCCCATTCTCATCTGGGTGACACCATATTAACAATTATAGGTTTTTAATCCATTTATGTGGTGCACCAGCCATATAAGTCCTTGGGCAAGTTGAGCGGTATTGTATATGTACAGTAAGTTTCGTTAAGTATCATTACTAGGGAAGTGGTAACGTATCAGAATGAGTACATTAATATAAACCAGTGATTTGCCTTGCAGCTGAACTACTGTCAGAGTTGCTGTTGTAGAAAATTAATCAACACCTTCTGACCAAGCAGAATTGAGACTTTAGCTGCACTGTGGTCAACTAATTTACATAATTTTTTTCAGTTTCTCTTTATTTCTTGGTATGCTGCGATATTTCCATTTACAAAAATGGTCATACTCCAAAATTGTCTAATGTTAGGCTTATTTTCTGCTGACAGGTAATGGTTAAATATAAATATATAGGTATTGCCTAAATGGTAGAAGTAAACATCATATTGTAAACACATTCTTGGAGTGTGAATCCTAAAAGGTTGTTCTGTTTGTTCCTCAAGGGGAACCTTTAAAGGTTCTACATACTCTAAAAGTTGTATCCCTTTCAGTGAAAGGTTTCCAAATAAAAATCATTCGAGGAAGCAAAGAACCCTCGAGGAACCCTTTTTTTTTTAAGTGTGTCATAGCTACTCATTGTGATGTGTAAGCATCAGAGCTTTGAATTTTGGTTCTGACTGATGAAGAGACTTGTTTTGAGGCTGGTTCCCAGAAACCAACTGAACCTGTGGGGGTTAGTGGCTCAGTGGTTAATGTATTTGTCCACTGATTGGAAGGTTATGAGTTCAAATCCCAGTACCTTGCCCCTTAAACTTTGGGTGTATTCTGTTGCTTTGGGTAGAAGTGTTAGCCAAAGGAGCAAATGTAAATGTATTGCAAAGGGACTTGGAACTGTGGAACAAAATTCAAGCACTAAGATTTGTGAAATGAGTGCTTTTGATGACGATAGTCTTTCAAAACCAGACCCAGAGGATGATGAATGCTCTTTCAACCTTGTCAGATAAGGTTTCATTACCAGTCACTCTAAAGAGTGACCATATGACCTAATGAAAAATGGAAAACATCTCAGCTGGTCTCTATGGAGCGAGTGGAGAAGGCTTGTGTGCTTTAATGGCCCCTCAATTGCAGATGTGACACCTTATCTCCAAAGATGACAAAGAGAGACATAAGATGGGCTGGACAGAAGTGTCAAGAGTAATTGATGGGATCAGATAACAAGCAAGCTATGAGGATCTTTTGAATGCTTTGTCACACCACCATCGTGGAAGGAAAATGGATAAGACAAATGAAGATGTCAGATATTGTATCTAAGAGTTGTCATTGCAGGCCAGCTGGTGTGTTTACGTCTCAACAAGGTCACTGAGAAGCGGAGAGGTATGTTCTGTCATCTCCATCAACAGCTCAAGGTTGCTTCTGAAGACAGGACAGATTGCATACACTTGAAACTGTCAGTGTATATCTGTGTATATTTGTGTCTATATGGTGATTGGTTTTGCATCCAACAGGGTCTATGTACACTAACCAGAATTAATAGGATTTATTAAAATATGTTATTTATAGTATATCAGAGACAACGTTATTTGTTAACGGTTAACTCTTGAATGTCCATGAAACAGTATGAAATTGAATTATCTGAATATACTCCTCAGACATTTTTTCCTGCATAATATTTCATTTAAACATTAACAAATATACACTTTAAATACTGTTGATGTTTTATTACCAGAGACTAACTTAATCTTTTACTTGCATTTACTGATTTTAATAAATAAGAACAAACTAATTTAATTTACAATTTAATTTATAGTCTTAATATTTATCCCGAAATGGAAGTATTGAAGATTTGGTCAACCACTTGTTTAATATTTTTTTCTTATATAATTTCCATTCTGTACATTTTTTGCCTTGGTTGTGGCACAATTAGTGGTTAAACTATAAAAATTGAACAGGCATGAAAATACATTTGCCTGGAATTGTCTACTCTTGGGTACAGTGGGTTTTTGCCTCACAACTCCAGGGTTCCTGGATCAATCCTGAACTCAGGTTACTGTCATGTTCTCCCTGGGTTTCCTTCAGGTTCTCCAGTTTCCTCCCACCTTCCAAAAATATGGCAGGTAGATTAGATACTCTAAATTGCTGCTAGGTGTGTAGGAGGGTGTGAATGTTTGTGTGCATGGACCCTGTGATGGACTGGTGTCTCATCAAGGGTGTATTCCAGCCTCACTCCCAGTGTTCCTGGGATAGGTTCCAGATCCACAGTAACCCTGAAGGATAAAACTCTTATTGAAAATGGAAAGCATGAATATTCTTGAAGAATGCCATAATTATTTAATAAATGTATTTGGCTAAAAGTGTATTATTTTTTGATAACTAATAAAACAGTTCTTGGTAGTTCACTGAGCCAGTTTTATTATTATTAATCAGAATAATATATGCATATTTATATATTAAGTTAATCCAACATCTTCAATTTTCGGAAACGGGTCAGTTAAGCGTGAAAGGCTTTCCATTGAAAAGGCTTCCTTAATGTGTTCCCAGAACCGTGGCTATCAATCACACTTCTACAAGGGTGGACACGGTGATAAAAGTGATATAAACCATCAGTAATGACAACTATAACCACTTACAATAATTACACAAAGCCTAGATCATCCATCACATCACATATCACTTCAACAATCCAATAATAAATTGATCAGAGATGGGATGTTGTGATTATGTCAGTTCAGAAGAGAGTTATCACACTCTAAACATTTTTATTTCCAGGTTTGTAGTGTGTTTATGGTCATTTATGTTTTGTACTAAAGATATTTTATTATATAAATGTAGATAATAAATGACAAAATGGGTGTCACAGTGGTACAGCGGGTAGCACTGGAGCCTCACAGCTCCAGAATCCCCAGTTCAGTCCTGAGCTCCGTTAACTGTCTGTATGGAGTTTCACGTGTTCTCCAGGTGTCCCTGTGGTTTCCTCCCAAAAACATGCATATTGGTAGACTGGCTACTCTGCATTACCTCTAGGTGTGAATGTGTGTATAGTGGGACGGACTGGCGTCCCATTGAGGGTGTATTTCCAGCTCATGCACAGCGTTCCCAGGATAGTTACCAGGTCCACTGCAACTCTGACCAGCATAAAGCACTTACTGAAGTTAAACAAATGAATGAAATGACAAAGCACCAAAGCCAATATTTATAAAAATAAAAAAACTGATGTGAATTCATTAAATAAACAATTTTTGAGAACAGTTTTTAGCTTCTGAACTCTACCCCTACAGTTCAGCAAGCATTTTTACCTGATTAACTGCTTTGCAAAACCATTGTAAAATCATCCTGACAGTCAGTTGTATGATGCCCCAGCAGATGAATGATGGCCCAACGCTGGCCCATGCTTCCCATTTTCATCTGGCCCACATACTGCCTCGGAATGACGGCTATGAACTCATCCAGATCTGGCTGCCAGAACACAGCCACAACTCAGCCTTGATGAGACCATATTTCAGGCATGATATGGAGCAGAACTTACACTTGGGCCATTTTTGGCCCAAAATTAAAATGCAGCACAGGCATTAGATATGGTTGGTTACATTTGAGCCATTTTTGGCTCTGATTCCAAATACCGCAAAAACCTTAAATGTGGCTGGTTAAAGTTAGGCCACTTTTGGCCCATGATACACTTGCCGCTGCTATAACTGACCCTTGTGTTCTAAACTTAGCCATATTTGGTCCTAAATAATCTGCTATGCCCTAAATACATAACATTCCTGCATGATCATTTTCCCTACATATTATTTCTAACAATGCCTGACCAAATAAAAAGGAACTTTAAAAAAATAAATAAATGATTTTAACTTGAATGAAATCTTCATTAAAGTAGGGCACAAAAAAAGTAAAATGTATTACTCATAGGAGGTAATTAAATAATTCTGCCTTTCCTCCTCGGCCCCTTGTTATGTGACTGTGCGAGCATCCTTTTGAACAGTTCCTGAAATTATCATTAAACCAGCAAGACTCTGCTGTTTTTGTTTCTTTTTATAATTTAACTTTTGATTTCTCCTCTCCTGCTGGAGTCTCTGTCTGTCTCCGGAGAAGCTTGGCTGCTCTACTTACCAGGAACTCTCTTTCTTAGAGAGAATCCCTGCGTAGATGGTTATTATGCAGACAGTGAAAGAAGCAGCGAGGGACACGTTTCAGCATGCAGCTCTTGGCTTCTCTTGGTCCCTACTGGGAGGGAGGACTCTTGATTTGAGGAAACAAGGCAATGACAAAAAGTTGGCATTGTCTCGTTCAGTTTTCGAAATCACTATAACGGCGGATGTTACTGTGGAGGAAGGGAATGTTCAAAAAGGGTGGATAGGTTTCAAAAAGGGTGGAAAGGGTAGAAAGGGGCATTGTCTCACGTCATCATGTCTGCCATATCTAACGATTATTAGGGTTAGGTGAACTTGGGTAACCTACCACACAAGCAGTGACTGCTGGTCATGATATTGAATGGGAGGACTGAAAAATTATTATTTTTGAAAACACTATGGTTGAGCCTTATAGCATCATAGGCATAAAACTATTATGCATAGGTACACATTCATTGAAAAACAGATTCCTGATTCCAATTTCAATCATGCCATGCCTCTTCTGAATAGCAAGCGTGGTAAATAGAAATGCATTATGATTATATGTGCTATAGCCATATTTGTCATTTGTTCCTTTGTGTAATTTGAACTTTGGTTAGACAATGTCTACCTAGTCAATTTACCTCCAGTTTCTCCTCCATGTTGAAAATCAGTGTTTGAGAAAGTAATCCACCTTGTTCATTATGATTATATGTGCTATTGTGTATCACATGTGCCACCTCAATCAATGCTCTTGACGTTTTGTGGCTGTACCAGTGAAGTGGGCTTAAAGAAATTATCCACAGTGCACACAAAATCAAGGCTGAATTTTAAAAAGTGTAATCACTTGACATGACTGTCACTGATAGATAGGATCTACTGTTTGGGCTAGAAAGAATTCAGCCTCAGCTTCTACTTCATATCATTCTGTGTATTTTTACTTATGGCAATTGGTAGTGCAGTAGTTCTTGGTTTCCAGAGAAATAAAAAAAAAAAAAGCACTTTTAGCCATTTGTTTATAGCAGATAAGAACATGTGGGTGCCAAAACTTTCTTTGAAAGAAATGGATATCTCAATTTTGCCAATTTTAAAACTTTTTCAATAGATTTGGTGACTTTTTAGACTTCTTTAGTGATTTTATTAATAAAAAAAAAAAAAAGCACAACAAATCAAACACATTTCTAAGCACATGTTGGTGACTGTCATGTACTGAAAAATGAAGTGTTTTGTAAATGTACACATTTTTGGTGCCATTACCAAAATGTTGTTCTTTCTCTAATGAATTAGTTATAATGTATTATTTTCTGTTCTGTTTTGTTCTATTCTAACTGTGTTCAGAGAATCTTCTCTCTTCATGTAACATGTTTTGATATGCACATAATGATGATGATTCAATTAATACGCAAATGAGTCAGTGACCTCATTGGTCAATTACCTCTAGCGACTTTTTGAGCATGCATTAGCTGCATTCCCCAAAAGAGTTGGCAATATTGGCTGGGCTTACCCTGGCTTACTAGCTGGCTCTGCATGTGAGTTAGCAAAATGGGCCCTAACCCTAACTATATGCTTTGATTGTATTTCAAATGGAAGTTACTTTGGACAAAGTGTCTACCAAATGGACAGATAAAAATAAAGTCCCAGACATCAGAAGATCAAAGCTACCAGACTTACAATTCAAGGGGCAGTGGATCTCAAATCAATCCTCCTAGCCCTACACATGACAATCTCTATTTCAGCTCTTTCCCAGTGCTGGGTGGATTGGGATAGAGCAAAATCCATCTGGAGGCCCCTGAGGATTGGTTTGAGCACCACTTGTTTAGAGTGAATGAGTTGTGAATGGAGAACAATCTTCAAGACTATAACACAAGTCCAGTTGTTTTGACTTACTAAGGCTAGACATTGAAATGTACATGGACGACTGAAGAGTTTCATCCGTCCTGACAAGGAGCTAACAGCAGCCTTTTCTCTGTCTCATTGATCATGGCACATGCTTGCCTTAAGTGCTCTGGCTATGACAGAAAGAAACAATGGCAGTCTCATGAAAGTCAATATTTTAATAAACACCAGCTGCATGCAGTCGCTCCTGTCTGCAGCTTTATGCAATGAGCGTCCTGACAGGCCACTTGCTGAACCCCTTGGAAAGAAAATAGAGAATTAAATCAATGAGTGGAGGAGGTTAAATTGAGGCAGTACTCCATCTATGGAGGCAAAAGGCAACTATATAATGACTTTATATAAAATAGATTTGGACAAGCTGTTGACTGCTGAGGGGTTTTCACATTAACCTTAGAGGTACACTTAACGCATTTGTAAAGGAGGTATACAATTATGAGATTTCTACATGCATATACAATATGTAAGGTGGTGTGATAGGAAGTGTTGAGGGACCTCATTTTTATAAAATGTTTAGTATTTCAGGAACTGAGGATCTCCTGGGATTTTCATACACAACAGTCTCTACACAGAATAGTGCGAAAAACAAAACAAAACAAAAAATCCAGGGAGTGTCAGTTCAGGTAGAAACACCTTTTTAATGAGAGAAACCAGAGGAGAATGACCAGACTGGTTCGAGCTGACCAGAAGTCTACAGTAACTCAAAAAACCACTCTTTACAATCGAGGTGAGCAGAAAAGCATCTCAGAAAACAAAACACATCAAATTCTTGAGGTCAATGGGCTACAACAGCTGAAGACCACATTGGGTTCCAACCTTGTCAGCCAAGAACAGGAATCTGAGGCTACAGTGGGCACAGGATCACTGAAACTGGAAACTTGAAGATTGCAAAAACATGAATGGTCTTTTTCCAATCTTCAGTTGTCCAGTTTCGGTGAGCCTCTGTGTGATGTTCTGTGAGAGATAGGACTACATATGTGTCCTCCATTTCTTCCAGTGGTTCAAGGAAAAACTTTAGATCCACCACAACCCTGAACTGTATAAATGATAACAGATAAGAATATGTTGTTTTTATATTTTGCCCTTCACAAGACAAAGGCCTCCTTACAGTAAGTTGTAGTACACATACGGCATGAGAAAAAAGACATTGAAACACAATACACACACAAAACCATCATAAAGCAGAGGATAAAAGAGTGAATAAAGAGAAAGAGGCCAGTGATAGGAGATGGAACAGGAAGAAAAGATGAGTTTTTAAGTTAGGATTTAAAGGACATAATATAGGAGATGTTTTAAAAAAAAGTCAAGGAGAGGGGATTACACAGTCTGGGAACCAATGCCGGAAGGACTCATTTAAACAGTTGAAGCAAGTTGACCATTTTCATAAGTACATTACATACTCTAGAGAAAAAAAGGCAAATTACAAGGGAGCCTAACTATACATGCACTATATAGCTATAAATACTTTACGATATATTGAAGCAGGAGTATTCATTTAACATTATATGACAGATCTATTGAATTCTCGAACCTAATTGGACAGAAGGTGTTGATTAATTCTCTACAACAGCAGTTCCATCTCAGGTTTATATTAATGCTTTCATCTTATTATTCTATAATAACAACTGACACAGGAACATGTATGTCCGAAGCTCCACATGAATAGATTTGAAAAAATGTGTTGATATAGTGAAGTTTTCTGCGCCGAGACGTTTATTTAGCATTTAAGGAACGAGTCTCCAGTGTTTTCTGATATGGGAAAAGCAGTAGCTAAGTAATGTGAGAAGCTGCATTTTCTTTTGTAGTGTTAATGTAAAGAGAAAGAAGAAAGAGAGGCTGGTGAGGATATGACTGCTATAACGTAGTGAAAGGAACAAACTTGTTTGGGGACATCATTAAATGTAACTATAGACAGATAAAAAAAACATAATGTGTAGTTCTTTAATAAATAAATTGCTTTATGAGGAATAAAACAATTGGAACACGGTGTTATTGGAAAGTGATGCATTTTGGTGTGGTGGTAACAGTAACTTTGCTTTGTGTCGGGCCACATCACGTCATCAATTAACCACCGTTGATTATTTTCCTATAACAGCACAACCCCAAGTTTTTCATTCCTTATTTAAGCATAGATTGAAATGTGAGTTCAGGAAGCTGCTTGTTTTTTATGCATTTGAATAGAACTGTAGTCAGCTGTAGCCATCGTCAAGTCTGAGACAAGTCCAGCACCAGGACTAGCCGAGTCAAGACCAAGTTATAACCGAGACCAAAAGCCATCAAATCCTTTTTTTTGAGGATGTTTTCTAGAAGAAGGAATTACTTCTTGTCAAACTTTGTGTATGCAAAAAAAGTCAGCATGGGCATTATTTTACAAACTCTCGGACGAGACCAAGACCATACTTAGAAAGACCAATGCCCAAGACAGAGACAAGTCCAAGTACGAATGCGAACATGTCCATGTATGACAAGTGCAAGTCATTATAGAAAATGTCTTGAGACCAGACTCGAGTCCTACAGCCCTACATTTCTTGTACACATTAGACCAAAACACCTTTTTCAGTGAAACCCTGCATTTGTAAAAAATCTCAACCACACGTTCCACCTTTCCCAGTGAAAGTAATCCCAACTCCCTCAGACACACACCACTCCTCCTGTACATACTGATATACCATGAACGTTCAAAGGTGTGACGAGATCTGAAATGCTAAAATATAATCCATCCCACTCACTCACTCACTCACTCACTCAGAGCAGTCTGAGAAAAAGCGAGGTCGTTTACCTGTAATTACGGTGTGGCTTGCTCTCCTCCATGGGCCTGCAGCCAGCTTTGCTGTGCTTTTATGGGGATTCTGGGCTTTTCTTGTGGTCGTCGTGTTGCAATTAAAACTGTCTCCAAGCTTTGGGTGGCAAAGGCGCTGAGGCAGACACGGCTAAGAGAAACGTCTCCCTGCAGGCTATGGGAAAAGCATAGAAAAGGAAAAACACACTTAATTACACTTGACAGGTAGCTATTAAAGTAGATTTTTTTTGTCCAGACCTTGGAGGTCTTCACATAAGTCAATGAAAATATACATACAGCAATAATGCCCACTGAGAAGTGCAGGTTATAATTATTTCATAGTCATATCAGAGAGTTACCTTGGTTAGCATTGTAGGTTAAGGAGTAATCAATTTGCTTTTTCTTCTCAGGTGTGTGTTGTAACAGGTCGGTCGGGGAGTGTTTTTTTCATGCCGACTTTGATGTGGAGTCTGTCTCATGGCGCCTGTGATGGGAGACCGAGTAAACTTGGACCTCACTTTCTTCCATTTTATCAAGAGGTGGGGAGATCATCACACATCCAGCCAAAGACCATTACAATGGTCGTTTTGTATCCTCTGTCTCCATCTTCATCCGTCTGGAAATAAAAAACAACATCCAATTTGACAGGTATTATAGCTGAGATCTCAGACTTGTTTATGGCAGTATTTAATGAGAGATGAACCAGAATTTGGCTGCCATACTTTGCTCCTGTGTTTGCTTCTTAAAAACCTGTGTAATTAGACACATTTTTTAGGAATGACATGCAAATTTATTTCACGATCATAATTATGTTTGGTCTTAGTTTAATTTTACCATATGTCACCTCTTGCTAGAAAACCAAGATCTCATAATTGCGAATTCACATAAATTCACATGAGCCAAATGAAGTTTAGCGCTTCTAGCTTTACTTGTGACTTCTTTCATGTGAAATTGAACATAATTCTCAGATGTGTTTATAATTCCTATGAGACTGGGTGATTTATGGGCATCATGGCTGAAATGAGATATACATGCTATATATTTGATGTTATATAATGTGTTGATATGTATTTGTAAAAAAAAAAAGAAAAAAAAAAAAAAAAGTTTTCCAGTATCATTTTTATATCTTGATTAAGATATCTAGCTAGCAGGGTGTTAAGTGTCAGTGATCTGATCCCTTTGCATCTTTTTCCACTGAACTTTTGCCACCAGACAACTTGGACTGGGCTTTTTGTATTGTCCAATGGTCCAGTACCAAAGTTTCCAGCTGTATGGTTTTGATTGATGCTCAAAATGACACCAGTTGTTGACCTGATGGCACTCTGGAGAGGGGTTTAGCAGCATTTCTGTTGCCAGCTGGTTACACATCCCACATTATATACAGGATGTAAGCACATAAACATAGACAAAAGACTCTCTTTGAAAATGGAGAATGTTGAGCTGTGGAACAATGAAGAGACCAAGTGGTTTGATTTCAGCTGATATGAACTGTTTCAACATGAACTGCTCACTCTTTTGATATTCACTACTTTGGAATTACAAATTTTGGATAGACCAATGTATATGTTTCTCAATATGGTTCCCATTTGAACCTGCAGTAGAAAAACACACTCTTAGAAACCTAAAGGCCTGAGAATGTCTGCAGACATGCTGTCCTTTTGAACTTTTTTTTGGAAGGTGCTGCAGTTTGAGACATGAATGTGCAGAGCGCATTTCCTCCTGCTTTAAACATACTGTATACCAACCTGTCAGTCACTACTTAATGTCTTTTATGCAACACAGGAACTGTTCGACTCAATTTATGACTCCATGTATGTTTTGGGGCCGTCCCTTTTATCACTTAAGTATCGTAGCTCAAAGCAAAAGTGTTTGTCTCGCAGCTTCCCCCACCTTCTTCTTTTGAATGGTGACACTAATGAAACTGTCTAGCACAGCAATCCTTTTGTTTTTTGCTGAATTGAAAGTTTAAAAAAAGACTGATTCACAAGAAATATAGTTTTACTCCTGAACATATGCATTTCCAGTTCGTTTGTTCCCTGCATTGACGTAATATGAGAGAAAGTTGTTACTTCTGATATGATTGTTTACATTCATAGACACTAAATCTGTGCATATACACAACATACAACACACAGTATCAATTAATGCATGCTATAATTTCTCCTCGTTCTATGTAAAGTGCGTGGGGCTAATTTTGTTTAAAGCCTACAAAAGCTTTACTCAAGGTCTTTTTGAACAAAAACAAACTAGCAAGCAAAAGCTAACCTAGCCATTGTAGCATACTCTGATAGTTCAATAATTCCTATGTTAATAGACTGTAAGTTATTAATAAATGTATTTAGTCTTTGGGAGTCAACATGGTTAGGCACTATTTTTGTCGCTTTTGGAGTCAAGAACAGCAGGATGTCAATGTCACAAGGTACCCATTAAGACAATTTTCATATTGATCTGATTTAGCAGATGTTTGAGAAGTGTTTTATCATTGTTCTATCTTTATATTTAACATGATCTTCCCTCCATCCAAAATTTATTTTGTAATGAGTTGACTTTTTTTTTAGTTTAAACATCTTGGTCTGTTTTCGCTTTGGTTAATGGTTTCCTATATTACGAGCAATGCTGTTCAACTACCTGCTCATAGTGGTGCAGTGGGATATAGCCCTCGCTTCATCTCTCGAGAAAGAGTGATGCAGCAGCGCTTTAGTCTTTTAGTCTGTCCAGCTCTCTCATCTCCTCATATATACACACTGCTCAAACAGATCAGCTTTCGAAGCTTCAAAAGCTTCAGATGTTCAGATCTTCCGAAGCTTTAATACTGCCATCAATATCATCGTAGATTGCTAACTAGCCAAGTCGAACCACTGCCATAACAGTGTCGTAGCATTACATTCTGGAACTTTCAGACTGTTTGCTGTCCTATGTAGGATTTCCTATTAATATGATGTTGAACACTTCTGGAAATTAGTGAGTGAACAGTATACAGTAATACCTGCCCACTATCTCTTATGTTTGAGATTGTTGAAATATTTCACCTATTAAACACCATTGTATAGTAACTGGACTAGCAATGTCCATCTCTGATGACAGCATTACATGTAACTGCTAACTTCTCACAGGAATAATGAATATAAAATACAGCATCAACCAGCAAATTAGCACCAGAATCACTGAAAGCATCACAAATATTTCAATGTAAACATATTTAATGTGTTTCAGTGTACAGCTTTCCTTTAATGATGTAAAAGTGTGAAAATTATTCACAAGAAGGTATTCTCCACTTCATTGGTTGTGTCTTGATTTTTTTCACATGTTAATATATGACGTAGAACATTTGAGTTCCTGACTCTCTTGCTCAGAGTACCACTGAAAGGGCCGAAAAGCAACACCAGCACAGATGTTTATTCCAAATAACTGTCACCAGTTCAGAAGTTCCACTTTTCAGCTTGCAAAGACAGCTTGTGAAGAGAGCTGAGCTTCCAATGCAGCAGCAGCCAAAGTCACAGGGGCAGAAATAGTACGAGGGATTAGAGAGCGAAGGACAGCCCTGACTATTCACGCTTGGCACTCGCAAGACAGCCACCGGTACAAGTGAGGATTTTTTTTTTCCTAATGCATTCCATTTAACTTTAATTACTCAAATCTCTGTGAGGGCACACAGGAAGAAAGGCTCTGCGTTTTGCGCGGAACAGATTACCCCACTGGCCTGCCAAGTCGGCGCATAGCTGCATCATAAGATAGAATTCAAATTCAAATGTGGGGCTAAAGAAAGTGCAGCTGTCACCCCTCTGGCCTGCGAAGACCCCAGTGGATCAAAGATGAGCTGTCCTCCGTCTCTGCCTGCACAAAAATGATCAGTTCTGCCTGTGCCAGGGTCTCATCTCGCACCGCTTCCCCCCATGAGGTTCATAATCCTTCACTCCTCACCACACGGTGACAATCTGAATAAAGGCATTAACCCCGAAAAATAATTACCAATTAAAGCTGAGAGGAGAATGGCAGCAGGTAGCTGGCTGAGAGACAAGAGCATTGGGTCTCCTGCTCAGAGTTGTATAGATTCATGCATAGAGTAGCCTAAGTTCCTGTGCAATATCAAACCAACATGATCTAATGGGTTAGGGTTAGGATAGGGGGCGGGTTTTGGAATTGTTCTAGCGTTTTGCAAAGACACAAACACTAGTGATGGTGGCTGATTGGCACATACCTTAGGTGGTAGTAGTCTGTATTTTAAAAATATACCGTGTATAACTATATGGCAAACGTTTGTGGACATCTGACAATAACATCATATATAATATATATATAAATATAAATACTTTGTGGCAACATATTGGGGAAGGCCCACTGTGTGAATGTCAGGTGTCCACAAACCTTTGGCCATATGATGTATATAGTAGAGGTGTGCATCAGGACTTGGATCCCAGGACACATATGACCCAACAAAAAAATTCTTAAGAGTGCGCAGTCAGGTATGAAGCTCGTCCAAACAAAGAAAAGCGACATTCATTAACATGAACATGTATATAGCATTTACTGCTTTAATTCATCATCAGTAACCACTTTACCTGATCAAGGTCAAAGCAGTTTAAATGACTCATTTGTTTATATTTTGTTATATTTGTCCCAACTATACAAATATATCGCAGGCAGGTACAAACGATAATAACTGTGGGATTGGATGAGGTTAGTCAAGAGTGTCTCTGGTAGTGGGAGGGATTTGTCAAACGTTCTGCAGGAGCAGACAGGATTGGTCAAGAGTGTCTGTGGGAGTGGATGGGACTGGTCAGACTTCCTTTAGGAGTGGGTAAGAATTACAGTTTCCCTTCACTGGAACTAAGAGGCCCAACACTGTTCCAGCATGACAATGCCCCAGTGCACAAAGTGAGCTCCATGAAGACATGGTTTGGAGTGGAAGAACTCAAGTGGCCTGCACAGAGCCCTGACTTCAACCCCACTGAACACCTTTGTAATGAATTTGAATGCTGTTGGCACCCCAGACCTCCTCACTTGTTATCAATGTCTAACCTCACTAATTCTCTTGTGGGCTAATAAGCACAAATCCCCAAAGCCACACTCCAAAATCTAGTGGAAGGCATTTCCAGAAGAGTGGAGGTTATTATAACATCAAAGGGGACTAAATCTGGAATGTGATGTTCAAAACGCACAAGTGTATTATGGCAAGGAGTCCACAAACTTTTAGTATATGTTTTGTCCAGTAGTATGTTGTTTGGAACAAGACCTAGGAGCCTAGCTTAGCTACCAAATAGCCTGCTTGGAATTTGTGTGTTAGGGCCCTAAACTATAAAGACTTCAAAGTCTTTCTTTACCCCTCCCTGTGTGCACTTCATAGTCCCTAAGTTGTGTGTGTACACAGAATGACACTGTTTACCTTAAACTAAACAGACTAGTATGCCGCCAGTCCCAAGCAGCTAATCCCACCATCCTCCACCACTGAATCCAGGTAAAGTGGTCTTAAATCCACAGCCGCTTATTTCTTGCTTCTCGCTGGCCCTGCATTCCGTTAAACCTCAACTATCAGTCCAAGAAAGGATCAGAGTCCCAGATCCGCTTGGAAAGAGCAGACTGGCAAAGGACCAGTTGTTTGACAAGTTAATCTCGTCTAAACTGAGGAAGGAGTGAACTGACATGTGACTCACGGCAGCACTCCCACAGACAGTCTGAGATTTCTCGCTGTGCACACAGCAGGCTTGGACAGGGACGGCGGGGCAGAGCTTCAGCTAAAGACTCTAAGGAATATTATTTTCAGCCAAGCCAATCTGATGACTCGAAAAAAGAGTTAATACAAGAGTTAATACCATTTGAAAGTATGATAATCATGCAGCAAAATAATTAGCATTAAATATGCATCTACAGCATACAGTTAGGAATATCTGTATACTGCAGGTATCAAGAGATCTACAGCATCATAATTCATCATGGTGTGGTCAAAAGTGATATAAAGTGTAGTCCATCTAGCCAAGACATGCTTTGTGGCTGAGGTTTGCTTCTTTAGTTTTGCACAAGAGCTAACAAGTACAGAAAGCTTGTGGGTAACAGTTTAACTTCATGCAAATGGCACAATCTGTCTCAACCAGACTTGTTTGTGTGACACTGCTATCTATTAAAATGGATATAAACATGTTACAGAGTTAAAAAAGTAGTAGCAGCCATCTTGAAGCAGAATTACTTTCTTCCTCAGTACATAGTTTGGTATCGCTCCACACAAACATACTCGGGTAGGTGCTGTGACCTAGTTTTATTCATTTATTTACATTTTTAGGAGGTGGGTAGTCAAACTGTAAACTCTACATTATTAATTAGCCAAATGATGTATTTTGACTCTTGTGTGACCGGTAAACTATTAAACTAGCTATTAATAGCTATTACACAAACAACAATTTATTGCACTAATATTTTACTATTTTATTTTTGACTGCCTTTTTAATGTTTTTTAATTTCTGATTTTACATCATACTGGAAAATAATTTGAGCTGCATTTTAAATGTTAAACCTTGTTAGCTACATTAGCCTTGTAGCTTCAGTGCAAAACTAAACGAGCAAACTTCAGACACCTTGGCTGAACTACATTTCACTGGCAAATTTCACACTTTTTCTTTTAAAAAAACAACTTGATGAAAAGTGTATTTTCCTTCTCATGTGTCGCTTCTGACACTCTCCCACTGAAGATCAGTGTTATGTCCTCTGTGCAGTCAGACCGAACATTCACAGCAGGCTCAATTTGCTATTACAACGCTTGCATATATATTCAGTTTATGCATGAGCAATAACAACTTGTGAACATGATCTCATCATCTTGAGAAATATCACCATCTATGATAGCACTGCGTTTTTAGGCAAGCTAATTTCTATAATAGTCGCAAATAAAACTTAGACATCCGACCAGATATGTCTGATCTTTCATATTTCTAGGCTTTTTTTACACCAGCAGTTATAATAACCCTCCCATATTGAATAATTCCCATTCCTTAGTGCAACCTGGTTGTGTTAGCTTGTCTCACTGAGAAAATAAACCTTTGCGACCTCTTTATTAATTTGACTGTTTAATTCTCTTGCCATTTCCCCAGCGTTCAGTGTTTACAATGACATGACAATGACGCTTCTTCTGTGGGTCTGAGTCTCACAGCAGGTAAAGGAATATTTAGCGAAGTTTGTTCTAAGCCTCTTGTCACTATAGATGGATAATGATTCATTACCTAGGAAGGTATCGATGCTACTTAATTATTCCCTATCTATTTGCTACCATTAAATCCAGGGTGAATTCCCACCTTGCACCCAGTGTTCCAGGAATTAGCTTCAGATTCACTACCACTTTGACCAGGATGAAGTAATTACTGATGATAAATGAATGATTAAGTGAAAGCTGAAAGAGTGAAAGCTAAGACTTCCTTAGTCTCCACCTCAGACATTCCACTAATGACCCACAGAATTTCTGTTACCGCTTGCAAACTTATCTGGCCACAAGCTTCAGAATCATGAAGACTGATGTTTCATTAGCTATCTGGATTTCTGACTTATAATAAGAAAGTAAAATTTCCCATTCCCACACTGTGACACAACAAAACTTTTTTTTCTGAGCTGAATATAGTCGTTTAATGAAATGAAACCATGAAATGGAAATTTCAAATAGCATATTTGGGTGGGCGAGACTGTGTCATCGTGCCACCACTTTTCAGGAATTATTTACAACAAAATCAATCTGGGTTATTTAATACATCCACAAATTTTTCATGAGATCAGATTGTCAGTATAGAAACCACTGGCTGTTTGGGTAACAACATGTTATGCTAATCTGTGGTTCTTAATTCCAGTCTTTGGCACCCTATGCTCCGTAAACCTTTGTGGTTCCCCCACTGTAATACACCTGACTCATATCAGCTAATTATGTGCTATCTGGATTGAATGCTGAGATCATTTCCAGCACCAAATCAGTGCAACCACATTTGACATTTTATATTGAACTGTTGTCATGTCAGCAAAATTTTGGCCATCACAAACTTTCCCATAATCATCTGCCCTCAAGACAAACACAGAACTTGCTTTAATAGCTCACCGGTCATAGCATAGTTCTAAAGGTATTATCAAGGAAACTTGAAAAACACCTTGCCCTTAGCAATCTTGTTCTTCAATTATTAAAATATGCTTCACTTTTCAGCTCATGTACTTGAAGGCAGATGGTCATTGAACAGATGATCTGTGGCCATTAATTTATATTAATTTGTATTCTCTCCCTTTTGACCCTTTTTTCTTCAAACACACACACACACACACACTCATAATTCTGTCACAAAACAAAACGGGAAGTAAAAAAATGAATCATAATGTGAGCTAAGCTGACTTATGCCAGGTGTTCTTTATTACTTCTTCCAACTTGACTGACACCTTTGGAGGTGAACACACAGCTCATCACTCTAACTTTAAAACTGCTCTGTGGCCAGAGGGAATTGTGTTGATTGAAATTGTTGCTGTTTTTTAATAATAGTGGAGTGTTGAGTGTTTGCCAGTGGCCTGCAGCAAAAGGTTAGGTAACACTGTCCTTTATAGTACCCTTGAACTCATTGACACAATATGCAAATAGTTGACTTCTCATGGATGTTAAGTCAAATTTTGTTTCATTCGTGTTTGGTGAAAATTTGTTAATGCATCATTTAGTCAAATTTCTTAATACTGGACTTAGTTAAATTTGTTCTCTTGCTATTTATATCTTACCCTGGTGTTTAGTTACATTTGTTAATTCTGCACTTTGTTACATTTTTTAACTTGGCTTAGATACATTTATATAAACTTGGTGTGTATTTAAAATTTCTTTTAACTTTGTGTTTAGTTAAATTTCTTAATCTTACATTTAGTTCAATTTGTTATCTTTGTGTTTAGTTAAATTTCTTAATCTCACATTTGGTTCAATTTGTTAACTTGGTGTTTTTGGTTCAATTTCTTAATCTCATATTTAGTTAAATGTGTTAACGCTACATTTAGTTTAATTTCTTAATCTGGCATGTAGTTCCATTTTTTAAAACTCTGCATTTAGTTAAATTTGTTAACTTTTTTTTTTGTTAAATTTTAAAAACTTAAATTTATTAACTCGGTATGTAGTTACATTTGCCAATGCATTTCCAGCAATTCTGTAAAAAAAATAGTAATAATAATAATAAGCATTACTCATGAGCTCAGATAGTAACCTCAATAACTCCCATTCAGTATCCAAAGGATTAGAGGATGATGTAGTATCCAGAAACCTTTAGTTTCAACTTGCTGTTCAACAAATCACTGAGGCAAATGTGCAAAACAGTGATACTGAAATTCCCCTCATGTCTACATGGGAAAATTCAAGCTAGTTTAACTAGCTGGTTAGCTGCAGTATGTGCAAACGTTACTCACAGTAAAATTCAATAGAGTTGTACAGTAGCACCAAGCAATATCAGTAAACACAATTCTCATTTTGATACACGTTGGTGAACCGATGTCTCCCCTTAAGATGCTGAGTCTTACGTAAACGGTTTCTAAAGGGTTCCTTGCTTTCTGCAAGTGTTATATGTGGAAATTTTCTGAAAGAAAAAAAAATAACCCTGTCTGTTTGTTCTACATAGATCCTGTAATGGTTTTATCAGATGGACAAAGATGGAGCGTTTTGGAGTGCAATATACAACAGCTAATAGCAAAGACTGTAAACGGCATAGTGAGGAGAATACAGTGGATTCTGAGATTTTAGGGGATTTTTCAAGTGTGTATATCATTCATATTCATACATAGTGGCATTTAAGTCATAGTTCTTGGGTGTTAATAAACAATTTATTATTCAGGGAGTCATGCTGGTGCTTTGGCAAGCATTGTCGCCTCACAGCTCCAGGGTCTCTGGGTTTCTGGGTTCAAGTTACTCTCTGCGTGGGGTTTTACATGTTCTCCCCATGACTGTGTGCATTTCTAGGTTCTCTGGTTTCCTCCCAAAAACATTTTGGTAGGTGAACTAGCTACTCTAAATTTTTCCCTACGTGTGAATGATAGACTAGCGTCCCATCCAGGGTGTATTCCCACCTTGCACCCATGAATAAATGAATAAACAAATTAGTTAATTAATTATTCAATATAAATTACTGAATAATAAATCTTGGTACATTTTGGTATGTTAAAATGTTATTTAAAAAAATCAGGATTTATGTTAACTTAAATCTACGTATTTACTTGGTAATGAACGTGCTACAGGTTTAGTTCTTACTGTATATAAAATGTTCATGATCAAAGATCTCCTCATGGTCTCTTAATGTCTTTCAGGAGTTATATAGAGTGATATATACAGTACATGTAACAGCTCTTTGTGGTTCATTAATCTATTTCTTGATTGAAGAAAGATATTTTGACATTGACATTCTGCTGCATGCTTCTTAAAAACACTAAGCGAAATAATTTGGACAAAACAACATTCACGCTCCCATTTAGAAGAACACATGTGAAGGCACTTGAACATATAGACATTTTTAATTCCACATTTTGATGTGCACTTGAACTCTTAAACGAGACGGAGACCTTCTCTGAATGTCCGCACTTGACTTTCCTCTAGAGTTAATTGATTTCAGTCATCAGCCTGTTTGTCATCGTTACACTGAAGCACAGAGAAAAGCACATGGATATCAGGCATTCAGCTTAAAGGTAATGAACGTTATTTAAATTAATTACCTTGTGAAGGGCAAACACCTTTTCAATAGCAAGCCTTCATATAGGGCCACGCATGGCAAGAATAAGGCCATGTAGATGCTCTTCAATAGCGCATTCACTGGAAGGCCATTCGGTACATCAAAGACGTTCCTAGCTTCCCTCACATCCCTGAAATGAAAAAGAATGTCCTAGAGATTAGAGAAGCACCACATAACGCATACATATGGATTGTATATCGTTTGTGTTTCTTAACCCTTTATGAAATGTCATTCAATTACTGAACAAAGAGTGAGATGTAGAAATGCATCTCTTACCTTGCCAGTAGGAAGAATGGAACATTTTTAGTAGGCGCTCATCAAAAAGGCCATGGAAGGGGGGAAATAAACAGATTGGAGAAGCAATTGACATTTCCCTAAAGCATGCAAGGGCTTATTTGCATCAGTTCACTGGCTCATGTTTTATTTATCTGTGATCACAACCGATCGTGAGGGAAATTCATCAATAGGGATGGCACCGGGGAGGCTGCGATTTGTGCCACGCACCACCCCCCCATCTCGCCCCTGCACCTTTACACCCAGCACTGAGGTGACGGATTTCTCCATCCCAGCCATGCTTGGAGGAGCTCCATATGGCCAGGATCAAAGGTGTAGTTCAGTGCACGGTTCTGCTTGGTTGCCAGCCACCGCCATTAATTAGAAAACAAGATCAGAGGCGGTATTAAAATCCAATTAAGCTGGTATGAACAGATTGCCAAGTGATGTTCACTAATGTATTACTGAGCACCATGCAAATTTCAGCTCCTGTGTTTGGTTGGTGTGTGTGTGTGCATCGCTTGTGGTCGTGCTTGTCTTTATCCCCCATGCTACTTTCCGGGCACCCGTTGAAAATCATTCAAATTGCCTGAGTGATCACACTTGGCCGGCGCGGCATTACCTGGAGGGCGCCGAGGCCCTAAACAGCGCAGCCAGTTTCTGCCAAGCAGCACACTGTCGTGGGCTTATGTAAACTACAGCCTCCATGTGCTATATAGAAGCTTAATTTGCAATGATGGGATCATTCAAACAACCTGAGCAAAGTGATCACGTTAAATCAGGCTAATGACGCCGATTCCCTTGGACGCAGGACATCTGAACTGGGGGAGGATAAGTGGCTCCAGCTGGTGGTCCACGACCAAACACCGCAGCCCCAGATGAAGGCTTCATGGGAGGAAAAATATCAAGCTACATAATACCAGGCTAATGAGTGTCAGGAAAGAGACCTCGAGTGTCAGGAAATTGCCCCGGTCCAGAAGACGTGGCAACAAACACGAGTGATTAATTGGATTTTAGGAATAGAGGAATGCAAAAAAGACTATTTTCTCTTTCAGAATATTTAAAGGGGGTCAATGGTAAGACAGGCTGCTCAGACGATTAACAATTTATCATCTGAAATTCTTAAAATATATGCATGAGTACTCCAAGATAGGAACACAAAAATCTAGCCAACACTGGAATGATCTATTTGATTGTCTTAACAATGTAACTTATTTACAATGTCGATTTTTTTTGGTTTACTTTTATCACCCTGATGTAGATTATTTTCATCATTTTTATTTGTTAGAAGAAGCACATTACTGTTAAACTATCATTTATGTTAGCGCTAAGACTATTGTCAGAGCTGCGCTTAGAGAAGATGAATCAACACCATCTGATCAATCAGATTCAAAAATTCAGCTCCTATGTGGTGTAAGAAAATGTGTTAAATTGTTATTAGTTAACTTTATGGCTAAACAACTTCCCCAAAAAGTTATATCAATTACCCATGGAAGGAAATTGGCAGCCTATGAAGGTCTGATCTGATCATTCAGTGGTATTAGTGTTGAGATTTAATTCATCACCATGTAGTAAGCACATCAGAGTATGTTAAAAGTGGATTTCTGAAAGCTTCTAGTTAAATCAAGCTATACATCCTTTGAAAACTCAGGGCCAACATGATAATCGTCTCATACAGTACATAATGGAAAATCATCTTAGAAGTTGACCATGTTTACTTGTTACTGGAGCTTCAATGCCTTTACGCTGACTCTGAGCATGGAAAAAAAAGTGTAGTTTTGAAATCTGAATGTCCGTGACGGTGACATATTCTTCCGCTCCAAAGCCACCAAGAAAACAGCAGCAGACTATGAAAGGCAAGCCTCAACTCTGTGTATGAGTCATTGAAAAAATCCTTTATCTTCCATCTAACTCATCTAGCAAATTCATTCGAAATGAAACTTGAAACTTTGAAAAATAGACAAAAGTCCAGGGGCTTCTATATTCATCATTATGTATCAGACAACCTCCTAATACGGTAACGCTCTTTCCAGGCGGAGACAATTACCTAGTAGGAATGAAGCACAATAGACACACTCACATTTGTCATACTACCCTTGTGAGGACCTTCCACTGACAAAATTACCAATCTATCTAATACTATATCTACACCTAAATCTAAAATAACCTAAACCCTAAGCTTAACTTCAGTAATAAAAGGAAACTTTTTGGTGCTTTTAGTTTTTAAAATAAAAGCTGGAGTTTTTGTTAAAAAAAAAAACAACCCAAAACACAGTTTACCTTGTGGGGACCAGCCAAATGTCCCCAAAAGATCAAAACTGTCAGATATTCCTTGGCACATTTGGTCCCCACCAAGATATAAAACATACACACACACACACACACACACACAGAGTGACTCTCCAGTTTGATGAGGCACTGTGCCAAGACTTTTTCCAGTCTGTAAAATGCAGGTCCTGAGTAAAACTTGGGAAATGTTCAGTCATCTTGACGTTGCTTGAACGTGATGCAAGCAGAATGAATTGATGAAACAGATGATCTGCATGGACTTTAACTCCACTACGCTGAGTGATAAAGTTTCATTTTTTTCCCTCCCCACACAGTGCAGAGCTCTGCCGATTCGGTGTGTATAAACCGCTGCCAGGAGTGTGTGTCATCCTGATGGAGCATTTGAGGGAGAGAAGCTCTGTCTTCACTTATCACTGTAACAAGCCCAGTGCTGAGCAAACACTTCTCGAGACGACGCTCTCCATAAACGCGCAGATATACGAGCCAGCGGAGCTAGTTATCTGCTAATAAGGACACCGCTCATGCTCATTCACACACACACACACACACACACACAGTGTCTCTCTATCTATCTGTCTGTCTGTCTGTCTGTCTGTCTGTCTGTTTTTCCTGATCTCTGTCTGTCTGTCTGCCTGTCTGTTTCTTTATGTATCTGTCTGTCTATATATATATATGTATGTGTCTGTCTATCTGTCTTTCTGTCTGTCTATGTACAGTATTAATCTGTCTGTTTATCTATCTTGTATGTCTGTCTGTTTATGTATCTCTCTATCTTACTGTCTGTTTATGTATCTGTTATTTCTATCTGTTTATATACATGTCTGTCTCTATCTCTGTCTCTTTTTATGTGCTTATCTGTCTTACTCACTATCTATCTATCTATCTATCTATCTATCTATCTATCTATCTATCTATCTCTCTGTTTATGTATCTGTCTTTCAGTCTGTTTATGTATCTTTCTTTCTCTGTGTCTCTCTTTCTGTGTATCTGTTTGTCTGTCTGTCTGTCTGTCTGTCTGTCTATGTATCTGTCTGTGTCAGTCTGTCTGTCTGTCTGTCTGTATGTGTCTGTATCTGTCAGTCTATCTGTCTGTCTGACTGTATATTATGTATAGCACTATGGTCATGTTAACAGGGTTATTAACATTATTAAATAAGAACAAATAACATTTCATAACTACAATAAGTCAAGCATAAATATGCTAAATCTCTGTACATGAGGCTGTTTGTTATATAGATTATTATAGAAATTAAAGTAGGTGACTAACATACACTGCTAATGGGTTAAACAGTTTAAACTCTAAAGTTTTGCGTCTTGATTTATGAGAATCTGCATTGATTTATGAGAACTCTTCTTCCTCATGCTATGGTTAGAAGCAGTGTTTGTTGTATCTGTAACCCAACACTGAGTATAGTACCTAATCACTGGAGAAGTGTCGGCTTGAAGTTCCTTGCTGTGCTGTGCTGTGCTGTGCTGTGCTGTGTGTGTGTGTGTGTGTGTGTGATCAAGTGTCAAACCGCCTCAGTCGCTTTGTGATCAGCTGTGAACATGAGAGAGTGATGACTCGGAGAGACAAACGGCTGAGTGTGGCTGCGCAGTGAAAAGACGGCCAGTGATGTGCTCTGTAATTAAGCCAGTCCGTACTTGATGAAAGCAAATTCGACTGGCGGGGCCCGCCGTCTCGCAGCCAGTTTACTTTTACGACATAATTACGCTCGAAATCAAATGAGAAGATTTAATATTTCTCTGGGACAGGAGCAGAGTCCAATATCAACAATTACACCGACCCCCTCGAGGTAACAGCCCTGGCGGCTCAGAAAGATTCCTAATTTTACATCTGCTTCAGGGAGGTCTGGCTTTAAGAAGCCAAATGACTACAGCTTGGAGATACTAGAGGCAATTATTCACATTCTGGGTGTGTATTTGTTATATTCTTTTTTTTTTTTCACTTCGGCTTTATCACAGAAACTTCACTTCAGTGTTCACCCATTTGAGGAGGAGGAGTGATTAAAAATACACAGTACACAGTTTTCCCCTTAGTTCATCCACCAAGACATGTTTGGTGCTTCTTTAATTTTGCACTAGAGCTAATGTCGCTAGCAAGTAATGGAAGTCTCACCCAAAATCTTTTTTAAAAAATATATGGTCAAAACTTCATATAGTCACTTGAAACTACATTAAGCTATGTAATCTCTTTTTTAAATAAACTATTTAGTAAAATAGTTGCAAGAGTCCTTATTTACTCATTTAAGTTCATTCACAACATCCACGGAAATGCCAATTTTTTTCCAATTTTTTTTCCGATGAGGGAAATTGGGACAGATGGGACGTGAATAGTGTGATGTGGCCTGATGCAAAGAAGAGTTCCTGAAGAGTTATCACCCCCAAAGTTGATTATGTTCCAATTACTGCACATCATACTGCACAGTGTTTTATTCTTATCATACCACAGCAATTTGCAAAGCTAATTATTTTTTTTTCACAGCACATCATACTTTTTATTCATTTGATGCACATTTTATCACATTTAATCTTGTGGAGCTTAAATGTGCAAAACTAACTTGAACTGACTTGTTGCGAAACAAGTTAGTTCCTGCTATCACATATCGTTATAGTAGCTATAAATAGTTGTTCTCTCACAAGCCTCTCTTTTTCTCTCTTGCTTGAAGTTAATAAGACAAAAAAAAAGGCAGCTTGTTATGTTACAGAGAAACCGCAATGCTCTCCATCTTGAAGACTTTCCTGTGGTGGAAGACTTTTTTCCTCTGACTGAAAAAAGTGGTGACATTGGAGTCTCCTTCCATAAATGCTAAATAAACATCTCCTAACAGAAAATGTCACCATATCAACAATTACACGCATTTATATAACAAGTATATATTGAATGTCCTCAAGGCCCCTGTGTAAGTAAATTGTTACTATAGTAATGATAACTTATTAATATAAATCTGGGATTATAAACCACGTGGCACTACTCAGTCAGTGCTGCTGTTATAAAAAAATTAATCAACACCTTCTGCCCAATCAGATTTGACAGTTCAATAGTGCTGTGGTATAAAATGTTTTAAAGCACATTGTGTGCTTTTTTTAGTGTTCACTGATGTAACAGAGGCACAATGAACAGTTTTTTCTTTGTTCTCTTCAATCAGGGAGCATGCATTCCCTTCACTTTACAGATACATTCTGCAGCACCACAAAGCCTTTGTTCATCTCGGTCAGATCTCCTCGGAAAAAAGATCCGCAGCTGCCGATTGACCGTAGAGCAACCACACTCCTCTTCATCTCCTGCCCATCATTTTTTCCAAAACTGCTCTGCACAGCCTCCATGTTCCCAGGCCTGTCCATATGGGTCGGATTTGCTCTGGTTGTCGGCTCCTCTGCCTTGGGGGTAAAGCCTGCTTACTGGGTGCCATTTCCTTTCGCCTTGGTCAGGGAATAGAGATTGCTAACTGGATATAGACACAGGGACCCGGTGGGGTTTGGCCCCTGCAATCCTATTTAAAAAATAAAGGATTCTGTGGTCAATCTGTGTGGTCAAGGCCCTGACCACAGCCCCTGCTGACACCCTGTTCCCTGAGGCCATGGTTTTACCAAAAGCCATCATTTCCTAAAGTCTCCTTGTGTGTGACCCATTCACGTTCTAGACATTTTGGCCTAGTAAATGACGGCCCATTTTCTTCCCGTGGCATTGGCCACACAGCACAAATGGGGACCTTCTATTACCCAAGCTTAAAAGGGACTTTAAATCACATGTCAGATGTGAACTATGACACTATCCTGTGTGGAACGGCGGTCAAAATGGCCTAGCGATGCATCGGTGTGGCCGAGTTGCGTAATTAGAATGGGAAAATGGCGAGACCTCAAGGGAACATGGTGCCATGAGAGAGACTTTGGGAATCTGCTGTCTTTTAATCTTATTCAGAGTCTTGCTGGGAATGGGCTGTTTCAGGACTGAAGATGCATCCCAGATGTCCAGGGTCAGTCTAACCACATCCATGCCTAGCTCTTTGAGCAGACAGTCACGTCAACATGGAACACTAGAAGACGTTTCAAGACGCAGAGACTACGGTTTAATTGTTTGTTGGTACAAATAGAGAAGGTCTCTCAAAAAAGGTCTCTCTAAGATACCTCAGTGTGCAAGTTATGAAAGCCTCATTCAGCAGAAAAGCACTATGATTGGCCATGTGTAAAAAGGCTATGAGGGATTTTTAAGTAGTTTCCCTCCCTTACACGCAACATTGTTAGGGCTACAAAAGCCCACCTGTCTCACAAGGGAAGAAGGGACGTGGCGACATTGATGGGGTCAAGATAGGTCAGACGGGTCATTGTGTTTAGAGCATCTCTCACTGCAGAGAGGGGCAGGCAGGTGCAACATAAAGGAAGGGCTCAAAAAATAGTGAACTCCTTAGGTCAAAGGTCATGCAGTAAGCAGCACTACTGTCTGGAGGTTCCATACGTTTGTGTGTTGAAAATGAAACACTGAATGAGATTTATTGGAGCTTTTATATAGCTGCATTTACCAGTCAGTCATCCAAACCTGAATCCTAAAAGCCTCACATAATACCTGGGGCCAATGCCTGCAGCGAACCATGCTATTTATGCTATTGACAGCTGTTACCCTGTTTTATTTATTTTGTTTATCTATCTATTTATTTATTTATATTTAAGATTTCTCCCTACTCAGAATATTCGATCAGGTATTAACATCAAGTTTAACATGAAACAGCGATTCAATAAACAGGTTGAATTTTCATTCCTTTTTATTTTCTTTTTTTACATCCTCACAAGGATGGATTTACCAAAATTATGAACAGGTATAGAGACAAAAAAAAAAAAAAAACATTTGGATAGACTCACAATTTTATAATGGACTGCAAAATATAAAGATTTTTTTTGCATCATTTCATAAAATGCCACTGGTATACAAATACACTGTGTATTTTAACAGTGAACGAAACATATACGAATATATCCATTGAAATTTATGGGGGGGAAAGAAACCCTGCACCAAAAACAAAATAAAATATTAAACAAACAAACAAACAAACAAACAACCCTGCTATGGCATTCAAAATATGGTAGAAAAAACATGACATTATTCTCTTTTAAAACACATTTACACAGGAATTCGTTATCCTTGTACTTCAACACTGTAAACATTATTTTAAAGACAGAGTGTCATTTTTTCTTTTCTTTTTTTTTATTTTCTTCCAAGCTGGTGAAGATCCAGCTGTATGTATCAGTGAAGAACTAGATGGCTTGGTTTTCTCGGACAAACTTGTGCGTTAAATTAGATTATGAAAGGTAGTACACATACGCACATCAAATGCATAAATACTTAAACTCTTCTTTGCGATTTCTTGTCGTTGGAATGAAATTCATTTTTACAAATGTACACACTGCATAATCATTTGCGTGCATGCTGGATTGAACAGCAGTAAAACACAAGCATGTGTATCTGGGCCAGTTTGTCTCCATATCTTTACTAAAACTTTCTCTGGTTTACATTTTAATTGTCTTTGCCATTCAAGCTACGTTGTTTTTACTTATGCTACACAAAAGACGTATACAGAGGTGCACATGGTAAGCTAGGCTTAAAGATCAGGTAAGGAACATTTTTCTTATGGTATCTTTCGATATCTTTACAAGATACCAACTTGCAAACAAAAAAAACAGCATTTTTTAAGTGCTGATTATAAGCTTAATTTGGAATGAAAACAGTACTGAAAATAAAATGTCTAGTCTTAAAAAAAAGCAGCAGGCTGAGATTTCTAAGGTTTGAGGGGAGAATGGTCATTTGTTAAAGCCACAGCATCCCTCTGAATTGGTGAAGTGTGAAAAATAGGAGGCCAGGAGGCCTCCAACATATAAAATGAGCACACTGGTTCATTCCACAAAGCTCTGGAGATTAAGCAGCCACTTAGGACACTTGCATGTTGCCATAACAAACCAATTTTGATAACAATTTTGTAAATAATATGTCTATAATACTGCAAGACCAGGTAAATGAATGGTCCTGGCTGAGGTTTTGTTAAAATTGTTTTTCATCAGCTAAACATTTCATTTCAATCAGGTAAAGCAAATTGGTATGTTTACTCTACTATGAGGCCAAACCCATTAACATGTGTGTTAAAAAAATATACACTGGGTGGTATATTTTGTTTTACAATTTGTGGTAATGTAAACATTTGGATCACAAAAATATGGGCTATATCACATTACCATCCTTACGAAGAATACAATAAATCAACAATGTCAAAATGAGTGTATTGTGGTAGGGAAGAATTTGTTTTGTTTAAGCTTGACAGCTGAAATGCTAAAAGTCATATCAAGAACATATTCAGCTGGATGGTGGTCAAAAGGGAATCATTAAAATACAGTCAAACTGTCATCCAGCTGCCTGAGACATCCCTGGTATTCCATATCCCTCAAATTTGTTTAATATTTATTGTCAAGTTGACATTCAGTGCTTTATGTTTTAATATATCACCCAAGTCTGGTGTGACTGCAAACAGCAGTAGTACACAAGAAAATCTCTCTTTGATTTTTAGAAGTACAACTTCTTCAGAATTTAGCAGGACAGGTTAAAGTTACTTCTTTTCCTTTCAGGAAATACCTCAAACAAAATGGTGGCAGAATGCCAAAATCTCAGTATGTGTCATATCTTTAAATGGTGTCTGAAAATAATATTCTAACAAAGGAATGCATTAAAACCCCTGCACATGCCATAATATACCTGCACATGCCATGTATCATCAAGAAATGATCCAATAAATACAGAAATTATTGCACAGTAGAAAGGATCCATGGACTCTTAATGGACAAATTCCTGGTGGTTGCTGGGAATGCCAGCAGGGCTTTTTTCAAATCCATCCAAAAACATTTACTAACGTTCTTATTTCTCAGGTGGCACTAGAAAAAAAACACACACAAAAATAAAAAACACCAAATCATTCCAAAAACTCTATAGATTTATTCAAAAGATTATCCAGCTAAACTCATCATACTGTCTGAAGTATGTGCTTTAGTGCACATAACTTAGGCTCGATCCGCCTGCTCGAGTTTGACATCGTTGCTCATCAAGTGTTCACCATGCCACTTCTTCATGTGTTTTTCCAGGGTGCTGTAGACGCTGAAGGGCATGTGGCAGATGTCGCAGCGATACACCTCCTTGCCAAACTGGCCATGGGTCTTCATGTGGCGTGTGAGCTTGCTGCTCTGTGCGCAGGCATAGCTGCACAGGTCGCACTTGTATGGCCTCTCGCCCGTGTGGCTGCGCCGATGCACTGTCAGGTTGCTGCAGTTCTTGAACACCTTGCCACAGTACTCACACGTGTCACTCCTCCGGCTCTCTTTAGAGCCAGGAGGCCTGCCAGGACCCGGACCACGGAGTTGGAGGTGTGGTGTGCTGCTGCCGCTCCGTCCTGACAACACTCCGCCTTCCAGCAGCTCCCCAGGGGGCGTGGAGAAGCGCAGACTGCCTGTCTCTGAGGACGAGTGCTCAGAGGATGTGGCAAAAGGTGACTGCCGGGAGTCACCAAAGCCCAGAAAGGGCTCCCTGATGTAGTGGCGGGAAGCAGCGTAGCCAGCCAACAGCTGAGAGTACACATTTTCAGAAGAAATCAGTGGCAGAGATGGAAGCTCCATGTCCTTCTCTACTTTGATCCTCTTGGCTGAGGAGCCAGAAAGGTTTGGGCTAGAGATAGGTGCAGGCTTCTGCTGGAACAAACCCGCCATGGAGTCCTCGGGTCCACAGCCCCTGCCGTTAACCATGGGTCGACCCTCTGTATCTGTTTCTCTGGCTAATGAATGTGTGTCTGCCTCTTCCCTAGGCCTGTTGCCCAAAGGCAGTCTCAGGTGATTGTCGATGTCATTATATTGGCTTTCCTTCCCTCTGTCAATGGAGATTGGTTTCTCAGTCATAGGCTGGGACTCATTCTCCCGGTTTCTGCTGAGCTCAGAGTCCATGCTGAGATTAGATGCGGGCCTGCTACTGCCATTCTGTTGCTCTTCTATCTCCTCCTCTTCCTCATCCTCCTCCTCATCTTCCTCATCTTCATCATCATTGTCCAGTATTTCCCTGCCCTCTCCGCTCTTTTGCTCCTCTCCTGTTGAATCACGCCTGCCCCGATCTGGCGAGCTGCTCAACGAACCTGACTTCTGTAAGTGGGTCTTCATGTGCCGTTTCAGCTTGCTGGCCTGAGAGCAGGCATGATCACACAGGTGGCACTTGTAGGGCCTCTCACCAGTGTGACTGCGCCTATGTACTATCAGATTGCTCTGAAACTTAAAGGTCTTTCCACAGAACTCACAGGACTTAACCTTGCCTGTCTGGCCCAAGGTTGGTGAAGAGCTGGACCTGGGAGCAGCTGGAAGTGGCTGTGCTGGCGTTCCCATAAATGGCGCTGGCTTGGCCCCAGGCTGAAAGAGCGTGGGGCTGAGGAGCCTGTGCACAGGGGGCACACGGTTGGGTGAGAGAGGAGGTGTGGGCCCACCATTATTATTGTTGTTGCTGGCCAGCTCACGGAGGCGGCGGGAGAAATCCATGGATGGTGGTTCTATGGGCATTGGGGCCAGGCGCATCACACGCTCAAAGGCACTGGGATGCTGGGTGAGAATGCCCATCTCCTCTGGGCCCAGACGCTCAAGGGGATGACGGAGTGGTGGAGGTGGACTTACAAACGGTGGTGTAGATGGCAAGCGGGTCTCCATGTATCCAGCAGGCTGAGGCTCTCGCAGAAGAGGTGCTGCCATGCGGAGCAAGTGGAACGGGTTGGTGCTGTCTCCCAGGAAACTGGCAAGAGGAGAGCGAGGCAGGGCATCTGCTCCCAGAGGAGGGGGCAATGCCATACGGGGTGTAAGGGAGCAGCTGGAAGGGTGGTTGTCCAGGTAGATGCGGATGCCATGCGTGTTCTGAGCATGCTGCAGCAGGAACCAGGCACTGGTGAAGGTCTGCTTGCATGTGGTGCAGATGTAGCTAGAGGGCTCATCTTTCCCTGGAAGACACAAAGGGTACATGGTGTGAATGAACACATAAATATTAGCGCTTAACTCTGCAACACACTCCTAGGAGAGGCTCTAATGGCACGCTTTAATAGATTTTCATGTCATTCCTGCATCTGTTTGTTCGCGGCAATGGCTTTGCGTGTAATCAAAGGGAAGAGTTCTCTATGATGAGGTTCATGGATCATTTCACTTTAAAAATTAAACAGGCAACATGTGAGCAGCATCTCACCGCACTCTGGTGACAGCCATTTTATGAGACAAAATGAAAATTGCATCGCTGTAAGTGGGAGAGCCGAATCGGCTGATACTCTGCCAGGTTATCAGTGGCCTCACGGTGCCTGCTGTTCGCTAAACCCTCAGCGGAGGGGATGTGTCTGTACGTGACTGGGTAAGGATCAAGGGCCAGAGGGTGGAGGGTTGGTGTGTGAGCGTCTCTCTGAGATTCCCTGAGGGCTGGCGCCTTATGCAGATGGCAGGTACAGCCTGAAGGCCTCAACGCATTATGCTAATGCTAATGCCAGACAGGCTTTAATATACAGCTCAATTCACACACACATGCACACACACACACACACACACACATACACATTTGCTATTTCCATATGGGAATAAGTAGCAAAGGCAGGGGAAAGAGGAGATGAAGAAATAGAGAGAAAACACAAGTGAGGTGGTGATCAGTTTCACCAAGACTCATAAAACTGCATTACAATCACTAGCATCTGCATCTATACACTATGTATAAAGCTTATGTATGTGTGGAATAAGAATGTAGAATGCATATATGGCAAAAATATATGATAATCATTTGGCAGTGAAGGTGAATGAAATATGATATACTCAGTGGAAAATTGTGTTTTTTTTTTTTTTTAAAAATTACAATATGGGTCAGGTTTTCAGCTCTGGTTCCAGACAAAGAAGATGATAGGGATGGCTCTGTTGTGTCTGATGTGTGTGTGTGCATGTAGAGTTGCTGTGTGCTAATAGGAGTGTGATATTGTCTCTATGGCTGACAGGGCCAAAGGGTGCTATTGGGGCCATGGCCAGGGGCTTGTATGGCATGGCCAGAGTCCCACTGGTGCTGCTCTGTTGGAGAGGAGGAGAGAAGTGTGGAGGCCTGATGTCCGTGTTTAGTTTGGCCGGCCTTCACACACATGGCTGACAGGAGGGAGCAGGAAGAGGGGGAGGATTTGATACTAAAATATAATCGTGCCTGCTCCTTTCCCTTCTCAGCGTGCATGGAACTCAGCCCGGAGCTGAAGTGAGGATCAGGAGTGGACGTAATTGATGTCCCCCCATGAGTTCTAATGATGCCTTGTCAAGATCACACATTCCTCAAGTGACTGCTTAGTGCCGAACTGGATTTTTCTAAATAGAGAGGTGGGAGATGGGAGATGGCAGTGAGACAGACAGGGAGAGTGATAGAGAGGGGGTGTGAGGAGAGGGACTGGCTGAATGTGTGCATGTGTGTGGGTCTCTTTATGAGTGTGCGCCTCTACTCTGCCATAAATGTGCGCTCAAGCTCTGGCAATTTGCATCTTATCACTTCTTACAGAAAGAGCCATATGTTGCCAAAGGAGCGTGTCAGCTAACAGACAGGCAGGCCTAATGACGACCAAAGACAAATTTCATCAACTTTCAAAACAAGCTTGAGAGAGCGAGAGTGAAAGAGAGAGAGAGAGAAAGAAAGAGAGAATGAGAGAAGCCCATCATGAATAAGTTAAAATATGCTAATGAGCCATCAGAGAGCCATGTCTTGCAACGGCAGCTTGTGTGGTGTGATGGTGTGAAATTACCCATCAGCCACCTCAGGATCACAAATCTCCATCTGATCATGGCCCATTGGGTCGCGCAGCATGGCACCGGGCAGGGCTGTGCCACACTGCGCTGCTCCAGCCAATAAAAGTGCTCATTAAGGAATCATTGCCACTCGCTCTGTGATTCAATTTGCAGCAATTACGGTGGTCCATGCTTAAAAAAAAGCTCTCGCTGTGGGCCGTGGAGGTCAACTAGCAGTTAGCAGAGCACCTTCTCTGCTCTCAGGGTGTTCGTTGTGAGAACCTAATGGCCTCATTTTCCCCCACCCCTCACACTTCCATAAATAATGCAGGGATTACAGGTTAAATGGCTAAGTTGAGTCACGGCTGTTATAAGATATGCCAGGCTGTGCAGCATTTTCATGCTAGCCAAACTCGTGGCGCTAATCATTGAGGAGGGGCTCGCTTCCCATCACATTATGTCTGTCTGTGTGTGATTAATGATGCGTGTGTGTGTATTAGATGTGGTCCAGCATTAAAGTTCCCCACCCTCGTGGATCTGGTGTTGCAAAACTGCACAGCCAATTAAGCCGTCCTTTGAGAGATCGTTTCAGGGTTTAGCTCTCATTTAAAACGAGGATATTTGGCCTTTTTGAGGCGATTAGCATGCATGTAATGGTAAAGGAGGGTGTTTGATATTTAATTATCTCTGAGAAAGTTCATATGCCTCATGTCTTGAGAAAAGGGGATGCTAACATGGTTACTAGCTCTAACACCTCAAGCACCACAACAATGCCCATCCATGTTCAGTGATATGAGAGAGACATTGCCAGTCACAGTGATGTGTGGGTGTGTGTGCGCAAGTCTGTGTGTTTGTAAGCCTTACACCTTGCACTTCTGGGAGCTCAGCTTCCAGAATGTGTCACATTCCTAGCAGTGGAGGACGCTACAACGGTAGATTTGCATAGAGAACAAAGGACGAGGTGATAACGCGCCGAGTGTGACACCCCCGCCAGCGCCCACGCCCCCTCCAAGAACCTGTCACCCACTGTGTGACACCTGGCACGGTGCCCGCATTAGCATGGCTGTGATCTGCAGCTCCCGGGTGCCCACGGGGCCTCACCTCGCATCGCTGATGTCTTGTTTCAGATGATGGCGGCTAATCAAGAGGCCAGACTGCCATGCAAATCACACACACACATGCATGCATGCATGGTGGTGTGGGACATGCTGCCGCTGCTGTGGAAAAGCTGCAGATACACACCAGGACTTCAAGTGTATGTGTATTTGTATGTGTGTGTGTGTGCTGGGGAAAGAGAGACCTCACAAGACTGTATTGCTATCTCTCTTTTGAAACCTTGATATTCTCAATATGTCTTTAATCACAGCCTGTCCACTACATAATGTAAACTTTTTATGAGTGCACAGTTTAAAGTCATGCCTGAATCAGTGTGCTCATGAAATACCACAATGCAGTGCAATGGATTTAAATATCTGAAACAGCACCTGCTGTACTTATTTCATAAGCAACAGCATTAAACAAAGACTCCAGTCCAAAAAAGGAGTGAAAAAGCTTTCTTAAATAGTTGCTTGCTTACAATGGTTGTCTAAGGGCAGCTGTTGAATTTAGTCGATTAATGTTTAAACTACAATGATGTACAGTCAAAACTAAAACTGTTACACTGTAACAATAAACATGGGGCAAATTTTGAAGAATGACCATGCTTCAAAACATGATGTCTGAGTTAACCAGTTGTATCATCCATTACCAAACTTCATTTCTGGAATAATGAGCTGCCCTTAGGCTTCCATTATAATTTCATTTCAAGTAAACAGGTTTCAGTACAGGGAAACATCTCGAAATTCTCGTCCACTGTAATTGCATGTAAAGTACAAATGCTGTGGATCAGGGTTGTCTGGTATAAATGGGCTAGCAGGGCTGTCTTTCAGGAAAAAAAAATAAGGCTCAATTTTCGGCCTCCAAATCATCTGTTTTGCTGTTAGCGAATGGCTTGGAGTGGATTTTTATTTACTTTTGTGGAACCAATATCAAGAGCACCACAAACGGTTGTGTAAAAAATAAAAACACACAGAATAGTAAGAAGTAGAGGCTTGGGCTGATTTCTTTCCAGCCCAGTATGTAGACTCACACCGTCCTGATAACTGACCCCCTAGATTTGATGTCAATTTGGGCTATTTTATTTTTACCTCCTTCACTGTCACACCCATATGGCTTGGTTTATACTTCTGCGTCTGCATATTTGTGAATAGGTAAGATTGTGTACGAGTGCTTTAGTGTAAAACGAATGGAGCAGTAGTGGATGCGATAACCCAGGATCATTTATTGCCAGGTTCGAGATCACAAATACCATGCGAATCAAAAATATCACATAATAAAAGAGAATATAATAACCCCCTACAGCATACCATGTCAGAAATGCAGAAAATTATTTTCACTTACACACCTTTCTAAATGTTCATGTTAACTACCACACTAGCTATCTAACTAACATGACCTGAAACACAATGTTCAGTTATATATAGTAATATAACTCTATATAAGTCCTAGTCCTTATTTATGAGGACTAGGTTTGCAGTTAGAGTAAGGATTATATTGGCAGTATTTCTTTATAACTCTTGATAAAACCTGCAGTTGAAGGGCCAAAATGCTTCTTGCTATACAACCGGATAGACCTCCTGGCCTCAACCAATCAGCATTAGATAAACCAACAGCACCTTAGATACACACAACATACTGTTAGGATTTTTGGAGGTTTGCATGTCAGTCTGTGCCTCTGCATGCCACGCTTTCCCATAAACCCCCACTCTGCATTGTGACACAAATACGCACATACACTTCGACACAGAAGTATAAACCAGCCTTAACATGTCATCAGCAATGATTAAGAAGCTGCATGTGAAATATAATAGTGACGTTGCTTACTTTCTCCGTTTTTCAGTAGTTTTGAGTTTGAAAGGAAAGGACTGGCTAACAAAAACAGCATATGATTGCCAGAGTAATGGTAAGAGTTTACCATGCTTGCTATTCGGAAAAGACACAGCATGATGGCAGAGTTGAACCACTTGATTTTGGTGCTGTCACAGAGTACATGTGTATGTGTGTGTGTGTGTGTGTGTGTGTGTATGTGTGTTCCTCTGTGTATGCCTAACAGCTTTATGCCTACAGTGGGGCCCAGTGCTCTCCCATTTAATATTATGATCAGCCTTCAATACTGTAGATAGATATAAGGTTAAAGAGTATTCCTTTAACCTTAAACTGCAAGGCTGCATGCTTAGACGAGATTCTAGCGTCTCTGATTCTGAACTCTTTGAGTCAGTGTTTCTTCTCCCTAAGTGGAAGAGGCAACTTTACTGAATAAAAAAAAAAAAAGGGTAATCTGAAGTGGAACAGTGGGAGGAAAAAAGTGTGTGTGGAGCAACTAAGCCACTGTGAATGGTGCACACACACATTTTAGAAGCAGACCGATTGTGGCTCCACCTGCAGGATGACTGAGGAGAGATGTGGCTGCAGTACACACACCACTCACACACAAAATGGACTTAAGAAAGAAGATTGGATATAAATGCTTCCCTCACCTCGTACAAACACTCCGACATGAATCTTGGCTGGAAGCCCACTTTCCAGCAGGTGATGTGTGTGTGTGTGTGTGTGTGTGTGTGTG
>CM075021.1:13529140-13542591 GCA_037576675.1 Pangasius sanitwongsei
TGTGTGTGTGTGTGTGTGTGTGTGTGTGTGCCAGATCAATGAGCCTCTATAAGCTAGACATTTTGCTACACCTACATCTCCCAGCACAGGCTAGGATGCACAAGCATCTAATTGAAAACACATACTGGGCCTGAGTGGTGTGCCATCATCAGATAGACATGAGGGGAGCAAGGGGGGATCCTGTGCCAGAGGCAGCAGCAGACAGTGAAAAATAAGTGGAAAGACATCTCTGTCAATAAGAGCTATGACTCCTGGCCTGGCCACAGCAATACATAGTGCACTAGCTAAGCTTTTCATGGCATTGCAGCAAGCCTGAATCATGGTTCAGGCACAAGCCCCAGTATGTGTCGCTACGCTAAGACCCAGCTGGCATGAGCCACCGATGGCGAAGGGCTCGAGGGGTTTGATGAATGACACTTGAGCTTGTGGTTGAAGGGAGACGCAGACCGCCATACAGGGAAGAAAGAAAAAAAGCAAGTGAGAGGAACGAGATCAAAGGGAACGTGAGCTGGGCGCTATGCATTTCGTCAATCTTCTCCTGGATGGGCACCATCTCCCACCCACACATCCACAGGCTTTACACTTTCTCTCTCTCTCTCTCTCTCTCTCTCTCTCTCACACACATACACACACATTAACTGCTTCAACATGAGACTGAGAGAATTGGCACACAGATCAGCATGAGTGCAGGTAGCTCTGACTGTTGGGAATGATACTCCAACATGTTCATCATAACTGTGGGAGGTGCATATTGATCTCTTCAGTTTTGCAGGAGGAAGCCCGGAATCCATAAGTGCACAAAACAAGCATGTCATGTCTTGTGTCTGTATGTGTGTGTGTGCATGCACTTCTGCATGTGTGTGTGAGCAAAATGGCACGAAGAACAGTCCCGTATGGGAAATAATTGCCCTGCCATTTTTTTGGATAACGTACCCCATAATGGTCCCCAGCTGAGCACAGGCATCTAGACCCATTTAAAGGCCACTGTAAAACTCAGCAGACCTTCAGAGTGCCTTCCAAAGCAATCAGGCCGCTATAATCAGCGTGTGCGTGTGTGTGTGCATGTGCTATAAAACGGCTCCTCAGATGCCGCACGACCCTTATGATGGCAGAAGCTGCCACACATGCCAGCCACCTTACTGCCATGCCTGCTGGCATCGAGCCCCAACGCTGACCATATTACAGATCTGTGTGTGTGAGTGTGTTTGTGTGTGTGTGTATGTGTTTGTGTGTAGAACAGACCTTAGTAAATAAGTAAGTTTCTACCTTAGATCACACAATCAGAAACAAACATTGACCTGGGTTTTTAGCTAAAAGTTACAGTACACATAGACGTGAAAGGGAAGAGGAGAGAAAATGAGAGGAGATGAGAGAAGAGAAAATGAGAAGATAAAATAAGAAGAGAAGAGAAGAGAAGGTGAAAGGATAAAAAGAAAAAACTGGAAGACAAATGAAAAGAAAGAAAAGACAAAACAGGAGAAGAGAATATATATCACTATGCTAACAATCATAATACAGATCAGATTATGATAGTGCTAAGCTAAACTAACACAAAGCAATAAATTACCACAAAATGAACAAATAAATCATGGTAAATCCTGCCAGTCAGGTTTGAACAAAAATGGCCACGTCGACCAGCCGAATCCCCCCGATCCTGCCTGTACCCTTCTCCTGGCTGCAGCCATGGGGGAAATAAACAAGAGGAGATTCGTTTTTCCCTTGGCTGTTATCACGCCGATGCATTTCAATCCCTGGCTCAGTTCCCTACATAGCTTATGGTTAAGGAGGCTCTTTCATCTCGGCAGTGCCTGTAGCGCCAGGGCCAGGGCTAACTCAGTGAGCACGTCGGGACAAGCCTGTGCTGGCACGAACAAAATCTGATAAGATCAGGGCCTTATTTCATTTCACAGGGGCTCCCACAGAGACAAAGAAGGGTACTTATGATACCATGGTGTCCATAACCTCTCCGAGTTAAATCTATGTACTGTAATGACATGAGTTCTTATTAGCATGACACAGCGAAGCCTAAAAAAAGGGCTGCATTTCAGTGCATATAAGAGCATCAGAGAACGAGAGAGGAACAGACTAGGACTCTGCCTTAGGCAAAGCTAAACCGGTTTCAATTTACTAAGCGATGTCATACAGAGGCGAAGCCAGGTGAAATTGCCAACGATCAACTCTCCATCCGTGAGAGAGTACAGCGTGCATGCGCGATTCTTGAGAAGAGGTCTGGCTTGTGTTTGCTGCACAGTCAAAATAGTATCCACAGCAAAGTGGCGGCATATGGCCCAGTCATGGTCAGCATGCGGCATTTATCACATCAAGACAGATCAAAATCAGCGCCAGGGAAAAAGACAGACAGTTTGAGTGAGGGAGGGGAAAATAAGACAGCCGTAAAAAGCGTATGAGAACTTCGGTGTTTAAAAGCGGTTGCGTTTTTATAATGCCACCCAGAACGCAACGACAGTAACGGTGGCAGGCAAAGCCGCTGTAACTGAGCTTACGCTCTGGCTGGTAATGCTCAAGCCGACACCACACTTTACCACTGAATTAAGCTCGGGCAATGAGATCTCGCCGTCGACGTGAGGTGTTGTAATGTCTGCGGAGGAAAACTGTTTGTTTTAAACAACCACAGCTTCAAATCTTGCTTACTTCTTCAGCTAAGCTAGTCTTCTGCTTGAAGAACGTGTTAGTCTGAGTGCTGATAGACAGTGGGCTAAACCTTTAGGGGCCATGCAAGAAAAAGGAGGGCGGAGTATTTTCACAAGGAGATCAGTGTGTGTTTGTGTGTCTCTTTGAACGTACAGCACCCTGCACTTTCACCTCAATGCGTTCCTGAGGGGATGCAAGAGAGCATGACGGACAGGAAATGTGAAAAATATGTGAGGGTGTGTAAATATGCATTTGTAATCACTATGAAAAACAGGAAGACATTATCACGATGAAGTGATGTGCTACATCTTAATGGAACATGACCCACATAATCTAGAGGTCTTCTCATAATCAAGGAGCAGGAGAAGAAAAATAATGCATAAAAGTAGAAAATCACAGGGGCTTAAACATGCTCCAGAAGCAGAGGGTCGCATCTGGGCGTCAGCAATGCGGTTAGCTCGCAGAGACACGACGAGAACGAGCTGTTGCTGACAGATCCAATGGGACATGATTCCTCACAAGCTGAAAACTATAACCAGAGCAATGATGTTTTTAATAATTATAATAAAAACTTAGTCTCTGTTTTCCAAACTTGTGCCACAGCCATGCAGCTTCTCACAAAATGTGAGAGAACATTAAGCAAGTCCAGAGAGAGAGAGAGAGAGAGAGAGAGAGACAGAGCGAGGGCTGAAAAGCGAGAGGGACCAAAAGGAAAACATCTGGCGAACACCGTCAGCACATGCTGAAATTTAGCGGCGGCGCTTGCAGCCTAAATTAGTGGCGAGTTTTATTCCCTGCTGTGGTAGGAAAAATATCAAATCGGTTGCCATATGACTACCATAAAGCGGTATGTGGAGCGTTTGATGCCTTCATGTGGGAGACTTTAACTCCTTACAGGGCGGCGAGTGGAAAGCACATGGCGTGTCGCTCTTTTCTGCCGCACTTTAACCGATCCAGCATGGAGCAGGGTCGAAAACCAATCAGCCTTCCTTGGGGTGGTCTGGGCCAGCCCCAAATGCCACACCTCCAATCCCAATCCCATGAGTCTTTGCGGCAATGCAAAACTCCTGGGGATTTCACAAGCCAGTCGAATGTGTTTGTATTGTAACCTTGTTCCCAAAATATGACTCACTACAAAAGAAAAGGTGGATGCTCTTGCCAATAGTATGTGTTCTGTAATGGAGCAAAAGTCTGAACAGGTTGGATTCCTATAGTGCCAAAAAACTGAAAATTTGTTTACTCAAAACCTATTTATAATTTAAGTCTAAGTATTTTGTCAATAACTTTAATTGAAATGTATTTTTGTAGAAAATTTTCATGAATTCTTTGGTCAAAAGTATTTGTGAAGCTTTAAAAGCTTTAAATCTGTATAAGTCGTCCTTTCAGAGATGGGACGACTTTTTCAAAGGCAAGATTTTGTGGTGCATGGACACCACAAAACCTTCAGAAAAGCCTAACTGGAATGAATTATTGCTCCGGTGATGGAAAGTTGAATGAAACTACATAAGGACAGATTTGGTAAGATGTTCTCGCATGTGTGTCTTATACTAAGACCTTTATTGTTTAAGTGTAACAGCTGTAGCTTTGTATCTATCTATATAAGCTTATGCACATTTATTTTATATAATTTTATACAAAACTATGCATATTAGTTTGGTTCAACAACTGCCCTTGTTTTGAGTAAACAAGTTTGGGTTTTCGGTTATTTTCTCAGCACAGGGTAATGTTGAAATTATTGTCTGAGCATACACTGCAGATATGATGAACAGAGCTTAGACTGAATGATGGGGTACACTTTTAACATAATACACATAATGCTATAACAGTACAGATAATCATGTCACACTATGTCATATGCAATATGCCAAAATATTATTAAAAAAAAAAAAAGGGTATCATATTTGTAAACAGATGAACATCAGAGAATGTTTTTTTTTTTACACTGAAGAGCTATTATTCAACATAATCTGTTGAAAACCATTCTGTAAAAATTTCTGTAATAAACTATGAACATATGATATGTCATATGACATTATACATATTGTTATAATTATCTGTGAAAATGCATTATACTTTATTGCTCTCGTTATTATGCATTATGTATGGTTAACGTGATGCATTATAAGTCCATAACACGTTATATCACCAATACTAAAGAGTCCTATTTTGTCTCATGCATAATGAGACCTGTCATGATTTATTTTCTTTAATAAATGAATCACACCAGAGAGATTAATAACTTATTAATGTATATAACTTCACCAGATTAAAAACTCTATGCAGTTCTGATCACAGTGCGCTAAGCAAACTCATCCTGAATTTCTTCGATATTGGTGATAACATGTTCTAGACCCTGCTTAGAATGTTAACAGTTTACAGTATAAATGCATTATAAACATTGCTATAAACTGTAATGCCTTTTCATAAATAAGTATAACATGTTATGAATGTATTCATAGATCATTATTTTTTAAAAAAAACACGATATTAAGATGTGTCAGCCCCTTTAGTCAGTTCTGTACAGAGGATACGGAGGACACTCAGATACAGTTTACTCATCCTGTGTACTCTGAGTGACAGTGTGAGAAAATGGCTTTCATATCCGCTAACGATCTCTTGTCACTAACTAACTGCCACACACACCTATCCTCCTCACACAAATAGACACACACACACAAAATGCCACTGTAACCTCTAATCACAACCCCGAAGGCTGGACATCAAATGCAGCGGAGTCGAAACCAGATGATCAGAGGTAATTAACGCAGTTTCATATGCAAATTTAATTAATGCAGAACTACAAAGTCATTATGCAAATGGAGTTTTCCTTGAGCCCCTGCGCAAATATTCATCGCTTGGAACAGGGATCAGTCTCGCCATCTTTCGAAAATCTCTCCTCTCTCCTCTAGCAGACACACAAACACACCCACGAACATGCGCACGCACACACACACACGCACACATGCACACTCACACCTCTCTCTTCAGGGACGACATATAAATGCGAGAGAAGTTCTTTCAAACTTGAGATGGTGGATTTTTTTTGTATTTTTGGCACAGCACCAGGCTCTCGCTATCAGAGCAGGCAGCTGAGAGACTGGCTGAGATGATTTGGCACTGAAGCGAGACAATGAGACTGTTAGACCGGGACCGTATGAATATGCATGACACTGATTACTTTCCATGATTAAAGACTACTCTAATATTTAAATGAGAGCACGCTCGGTGATTAGACGAACACTGCAAAGGGCCAGCGTGCGAGGACGTGTGCTTGCTTAGGCAGATTCAGAAAAGAAAAAAAAAAAAAAAAAAGATTCACCATGCAGCCTGCAATAAGTGCGGTGTAGGTGTCTTCTATGCGGTTTTGCAAATGAGAAGAAAACTGATGCCATTTGTATTTCACAAAAGAACAGGTAGCGTCTTATATAAGGAACACACCGTAATCAAGCCCAGTGGTTTACAGTTATACCGTGACACTCCAGTGTTGTTTACAATCCCACATATCTCACACACTCAGATACATGTTGTATAAGAAACACAGATCACCATCTGCAGCCGTGAAACAAAGGAACCCTTGGAGAACTCTTGATCAGGGTTTGGGCCTCGTGAGGTGAACGTTTAGACAAGAAAAACCTCAAAGGTTTGACGAACCATTCGCATTCACCAACGATTATGCTCACATCTGGAAGCTGTGTCATGCGCCGCGGCACGAGTGCTGCACTGATTCAACTGAAATTTGTCATTTTAAAGAGTTCTTCAGTTGCGTACCTAAGAAATGTGTTGAAACGTCAGAGAACAGGAAATATTCCTGCCATTCGACAAAGATCTGCTATTACCCTGAATATGAATTTGAGCAAATTACTAAAAGCACTGTTGAACTGTTGATTTTCTTGATTTAGTAGTGAGAAGCAGAATCATCTATAGTCAGAGATACTCAAACATTTGCAGCCAGGGACTTCTTTAACTGTAAAATAAATTTCAAATAAATATATTTGGACCCCTTCTGAATATAATCCAACTACTCAAATATTACTCATTAACTAAAGGTGTACAGTAATATTTTGTCTGTTTATTAGAGCCACAGAGCTTTTTTTTATTCCTGAATTTTCTTCTTACAGAACACATTAGGTCCAAGTTAATGTTATTTAGAGTTGTGCTTGTTTTTGGGTTATTAAGGTTTAGATTAAACCCATTCAACTCAAGTGAAACAGGCTAATAACTAAAAGGATTCAATAATAAATATAACACTGTGTTGTGACTTCCAGCACTGTAACAAAACACAACACTGACTCCCTGACTATGCTTCACAGAGTTTATTTTTGAGGACCCAAGTTGAGGACCACTGGTCATATGCCTTGCTGTAATGTACAGCTCTAACCATTGTGTATCTGTACTTCCAAAACAATACATGATCAGTGATCTGATATATTTCTGTTGTTATATTTACAGATTTAAAGTTGCCAATAATTGAATTTGATACAATTGAGGGTTGTTTCAATACAATTCAATACAATACAATCTGATTCAGTATTGTACAAATAGTCTGATTTTAAGCTAAAAAAAAAAAAAAAGCAGTTCTTAAAAAAAATTGTTAGCTTTGATGAGTGTGAGGCCATGCCTCCTTCACAGAAACTGACAGGCACAAAAAAGCATGGAAGAAGAGAGGTAAAAACACAGGGTGTCTAAAGGAACGTGTTTGATAATGTTTCTAAATAACAGTACATGAGTAATAAAAAGAGCTCTGAATATGAGGGCTACCATTATCCATATTTGTGTGTCCACTGCAATGAAACCAATTTACTTAAGTTAGAAAAGACATGGGAAGATAAAAAAAGAACTCACTTTGATTAATTCTGCTTTTTGCTTTTCAGCTCGGTGGGAAATTGGTGAAACTTGGAGGGAAACTTGAAAACAAAAGGACGAGATTTTCCAAAATTAAAAGCAAACTGAGTAACTGCTAATTATAACGTAATATTCTTACAATTGCTTAATGCAACGTAATGGTGGTTACAGTTACAGAAAAAGCTAGTTAACATTAGCTAGCTGACATGAGGAGAGAGATGATCTAAGAAATTGTGCAAAATTGGTAATTCGCTTTTTATAAAAGGTGTTTATAAAAGGTGTTATCTTTAAAAAAAAATTGCTTCACTAGGCCTGGAAGACACAAAAAAAAAGGATAGAGGAAGACAACAAGAAACACAGTGATGCAAAATTAAAGGGGTGAGCAGAAAAAAAAATGAATAAAATTTATTTGAATGGGAAAAAACATACACACAATATATAACTTAAAAAAGAATTCAGTCTAATTATTTTCACCTATTTTGCTTTGCATTTACATGAACTTTAACCTTGCAAATTAGTGAAACGTGATAATAAAAGAGATAAGACTGTCTGAATTTTTTTTGTTTTTAATTTTTTTAAAATTGAGTAATTGGTAATGATTTCTTAAAGTTGCTTATAGTTGCAAAAAAAAAAAAAAACGCTAGCTAAGATTAGCTAAAACACTTTTCAGGATCACCTGATTTTTGCTCCATCACGCTAAATTAAACTGTGAGCCAAATGTCTGGTGTGACCGCTACTTGAGATTTTTGGAAGTAAGCTTCTGCGCTAATATAACAAGGGCAGCCCATCTCAGTAAAAATTCAGTGGCACTGATCCTTTAAGCTGGAGGTCAGGGATAACTTCCTCATGCTTGAGCCAGCCATGCTGTCAAACTGCCCCTGCGGGAGTGTGATGTGGGGGGGGGATGAGTTCAAATGACGGCCAAGGCTGCAATCGAGTTCAAACCTCTACCAACGTGCCAGGATCAGCCCTGTGGGACTGCATTGGATAGGGGGACATATCTCTACACACTCAGTCCATCCTCAGCAGGAAAGGTTATGGGCATAAATGAAGGCCACTTTCCCTTTAATAGTTTTCTGGTGCCAATCTTTCTGTGCCTATGGCAAAGTACTGTCAGTAGATAGACGTGAATAGTTTGACACAGTATGATTAGACATTCTCGGTCATTGTTGGATCTTAACGGTTAACGTTGTGTACTCATCAAACTCTAACCTTGAGCAATCAGGAATCATACATCCCTCCTGACCAGAGATACACACATAAAGCTTTACTGTCTTCAATTTGATTAGCAAAGTTTACATCCTTTGGGAAACTGCAGTTTCACCCATGAGCTCCTCTCTACCCTGCATGTCAGCAGATAACCTTCGTTTCCCTGAAACTTCTTATTAAGGAATAAAATACAGCATGATGTGCTATTATAGGAAAACAATCAACAACGGGTCCCTAATAACTCTGCTTCACATCAAGCTAATATCGTCCTGAAGTTATTTTTGTACAACAGCACATCCCAGTGTTTTACTCTTCTTACACCACAGTAACTACAAGAACTGCATTATGTTTTGACAACTATAATTACTTTTTATCCATTTATAGTTACATTTAATGTTGTGGCATGTCCACGAGACAAATTAGTTCCTCTTATCGCTTACGTTATAGCATCTACGAATAGTCATTACCTCTCCAGCGAAAAAATCCAGCAAAAAAAACAAAAGTGATGTTAACAAGAAACCAAAAAGCATAAAGGCTTTCCCGTGGTGGAAAACTTACTGAATGTTACAAAGCGCTGACACTGGAGACTCCTTCAATAAATATTTAATAAATGTCTACTTAAGAAAACTTCACCGTATAAAAATTATGCTCTTTTAATTTAAATCATTTTTAAAAATCTGTTTAGTATTAGCCTTAGATTATCGTGGAGTGTCTGCTATACAAGTCCCTGTGATTTTGTTGTTACTATAGAAACCGTAAAGTATTAGAACAAGAGCGTAAATATAAACCTGTGATTTGCCTTGCAACCGAAACTACTGTCAGAGCTGCTGCTATAGAAAATGAATCAACACATTCTGATGAGAATTAGGAATTGAACAGCCCTTTGGTGATGGAGGAATTGTGAGTTTATGCAATTGTCTATATCTAAGATGGATAATGGTATATGTAGCTACACTGGTGCGTGATATGATATACCACTATGAATGTCCAATCAACATTTAATTCCATCCATATTTGGAAAATGTAAGATCTGTAAATTTGAGTTTATAATCTTAGCATAATTAAATATTAAGACAATCCATCATGCTGTATGTATTATGCTGTTACTCTTTAATATGAGTTTTTCTGCATACCTAAATACCCAAATAAGATTCCTCTCCTTGTGAATTTTCAAATAAAACTTAAAAATAATATAAAAATACAATGTGAGATACATTCATTCTTGTCTATAGCAAAGGTCTGACACAATATAAGACGAGTATATATAAAATTATAAATTAAACTATTATATAACTAATAGCTTAAATGACTGAACAATTACAATGGAATGGATTTAAAAATTATAATAAGTAGGTTAATGATGTGTTACTCATAACCATTACCAGGGCAGCTTATACAATGTACTGGCTACAATGTCTACCAACTCCACTGATACTCACAGAGACAACTATCTAACTGCACGGTAGATTTTAAAACAATAAAATAAAAATCACTTTCCATAAAGTGGCACTGTTGTTTATAAAATTTAACCTTCAACCTCAGTTAAATACCTAGAATTTCATAAAACAGCATTGTTCTAATATTTTGGCTGTAATGTATAATGTAATCCTGAAAATTATTGTAATCATATACAGTAAGATGAATCTGCTGATTTGAGTCTTAAGCCAGTTTTACACAGCAGTCTTTTAAGAGTATTACTTGTCACACTGTACAAGATGGGCCCAATGATATCTTAGATAAATTCTTTAAGAGACTGTGCGATAATGTGTTCTCCATGTCAAATTATACAATAAAGATCCTCTAAAGATAGACCTGTTATGAAAGAAAATGATTACTCTGAGCTTACGTTATCAATAGGTGTGATCTGGAAATCGGCTCATGCAGAAAACGGGCTCGCACAAACACAAACATGCAAAAGTGAGTTTGAAGAAATAAGGATACTCTTTTCTGTCCATTAGACGTTTCGTTTACGTTTCATCATTGCCACTAAAGTATATGTAGCTATCCCATAGACTTTGCATGATACTATGCCATCCTCCTATTGGTGGATTTTTGATCGGTGTAGCAACGATCACTCTGAGATTAAAACATTTCTGACGCTGCCAGAACTTTTTGCCGTCATTTATCGCAATGGCACCATTTCGGCCGCCGCTGTGCATTACGTTATGTGTTATGAGACTGCCGATCTCAACTCACTACCAAAGAATTATTTTAAGATGTGTGGGGTTTTTTTTGTAAAGTGTAAAGGCAGCTTTAATGCACCACAGATTTATGCTGAATAAAAGTGAGAGAATTGCTTGCAAAAGTGTGAGAACGGTGTGTGTATGAGTGTGTTTGTGGTGTGTGCGTGCAGGTTTCAGACGCTTACTGAAGACCAAATGACCCTCGGTTTTGATCTTGTTGGACCAGCATTTAGCTGGTACCCACAAAGAATATTTTGTTTGGTTTTAACAACATGCAACATTTATCTGAAAAAGGTCAAAATATTAATCTTTGAGTACTGAGGTACTGAAGTTTATACTTAGGGCTAGGACTAGGTGTAGACTAGGTGTAGACTAGCTAACTCAGTGGAAATCCCCCTGAAATACAGTGATGTTAGACGTAGTGTTGAGACCTGTGTGTGTATAATGTACAGTACGCTAGCTGCTGCTGTGCTCACGTTGATCATGTTAAACATGTTGTCCTGCAGCTCTGCTTTCTCTTGCATCCCACTAAACCGCAAAAAAAAAAAAATTTCCCTTAATAATAATAATACCTTCCTATTTCTTAGAGCCATTGTATTTTAATGAGCTTCCCTAACCTTTTTTCTCATAATATATTAAATACCCCCAACATGTAGGGTAAGGTTCAGGTTTTTTTTTTTTTTTTAATGGAAAATTGGTTTCAGCTGGCAAAGTGTTTCGGGCTGCAAAAGGATGTTTTATTACAAACAAGAAAGAAAGAAAGAAAGAAAGAAAGAGAGCAAGGGAAAAGAAAGAAAGAGAGCAAGAGAAAGAAAGAAAAAGAGAATGAGGGTGTTTCTTAGTATGCATTCTTATTTGTTTTTGCACTTGCTTGATGTCATCTTCCCCTGACCACATTTCATTGAAACAGTGAAGAACGCAAGAACGGTTAAAACACCTGGAAATGTTTTTGATCCTATCTAAATATGGAGGATACGTCAAGTGGTGACTTGCTAATGAGACCTAATTGAAACAACAACCCAGCATTGGCAGCGACTTCTGTAGCAAAGTGTACACTTTCATTTCCTTTAAGAAAGCCATTTATTAAAACCTGATCCCAAAAAAAATACCCAATCTCTAAAAGAAAAAAAAAATCATATGAATCATATGAACAAGGAAGAATGACGTGGTTGGATTTCGTTCAATTTCATACAAATAAAGTCGTAAGAAATGATACAAACACTAACCCCAAACTTAACCTCTGTAACTTTTCATATAAATTCAGTCAAGTCTCTAAATGTGAAACCATGTTGGGAAAAATGAGGCGCTAAATATGTAATATCTGCTCATTTACCCCAAGCAGCGCTTAATATGGACGTCTGATTGGGCTGGTTAGATAACTTAGCTAGCTAGCATTGACCTCCTGTGTAAATTTTAAGTTGACAGTAAGCTTCTAGTACTGAAGATGAGTTTGAAGCTTGTCTTATACTCTTACACTCTTGTCCATTTTTAAGTCTCTGCGTGTTTGTTCTAAGGGTGCTTTCACACTAGGCGTTTTTTCCTCAACAGTAAGTGCGCTTTTGACATGTAATGCTATATCTAGCAGCCGTAAGTCAGCTGGAATGCGGCGTCTTTTATAAAGGATGATCCCATTGGCATTTTTTAATGTAACAGCAGAGTTTCCAAGGTTGAAAAAATGTCAACTTTTCGAAAAAAAGTACTGAGTGACGTCAAGAGATTTTTACTTCCTGGTCGCAAGTTGAGAGGCAAACGAGAAAAACAATCATGGAAGACAGTGTGCTGGAGAAAAACTCTTGTAAGTGAGTGCATATAAGGAGATTTATGACATATTCATTTGAAAATATTTCACTGCCTATATTCCAATGTTGCAATGTAAAAATAACATCATGTCTATGTTTGGGACTGGTACATGGCGTGACATGACGTTCCACTTTAACTGTAGCTGCATACAGTTTAGTCACACAAGCACTCATTTTTATTTACTCATTTCACAGATACTTTTATCCAAAGCAACATTCAAACCAGGATTCAAACGCACAATCAGTACTCCAGAGGCATACGAAACCACCCCAAGCGGCGCCTCTTCTCTTGATTTTCTGTCTCCAAAGCCACAACGAAGCCAAACAGCCTCCTCACCACAGTTAAACCAATCGTTATTTCATCTTTATTACTCATAATAATAAATCTAATCTACATAACGATTAGTTAGGATAGTTAGCTGATACTAGCTAGGGCTGATAAAAGTGTTGTTACAGTTACAACGTGCACCTCGGCAAGTGTGAAAGCACCCTTACAAGGTAACAAGGAAAGAACATTCTTCCTAGAAATGCAGTTTTGCCCTTCAGTCAGAGTCTGTTTGAGAGAGGAAGAAAAAGAAAAAAGGAAAAAAAGTAGAACTCTAATGAACTCATCTGACCTCTGACATGTAATCATGTATTAATCCCTCCTGCTGCCAAAGCTAAAGGAAAACAAATCTTTAAAGGAATATATATGTGTGTATATATATATATATATATATATATATGTGTGTGTGTATATATATATATATATATATATATATATATA
>CM075021.1:13551775-13578430 GCA_037576675.1 Pangasius sanitwongsei
ACACTTTAATAAACACTTTATCTGTCTGTAGGTATATACACTCTTAACACTTTAATAAACACTTTATCTGTCTGTAGTTATATACACTCTTAACACTTTAATAAACACTTTATCTGTCTGTAGTTATATACACTCGACACTTTAATAAACACTTTATCTGTCTGTAGTTATATACACTCTTAACACTTTAATAAACAATTTATCTGTCTGTAGTTATATACACTCTTAACACTTTAATAAACACTTTATCTGTCTGTAGGTATATACACTCTTAACACTTTAATAAACACTTTATCTGTCTGTAGGTATATACACTCTTAACACTTTAATAAACACTTTATCTGTCTGTAGTTATATACACTCTTAACACTTTAATAAACACTTTATCTGTCTGTAGTTATATACACTCGACACTTTAATAAACACTTTATCTGTCTGTAGTTATATACACTCTTAACACTTTAATAAACAATTTATCTCTCTGTATGTCGACACTTTATGTGAGCACTTTATTCCTCTGATCATCTTTATTAGCACTGAATATTTTAATAAATCCATCTTGTTATTAATGGTGTTATCTCTAATGGTTAGACGTGGCCTTTTTTTTGTCTTTTTTTTTTAATTTATGAGCAAAAACGGTATCTGAGTCATTCTTCTATCACATGATGTGTGTTTCCTGTTACCTGATGTACTGTCATACCTGAATTCAGCCTTCACTCAGAAAATCTGGAGATTAGTATGTTTTCATTGATCTTGGGTTGATAAACCTGTCTTTATATAGTCACATTCCCCGAATATCTTCTGTGACATTTCTTATCAAATTACAACAGATTTATCAAATGGAAATATTTTGTTATATCAATTTTACCTCTTCAAATCCAAAAAAAATTATTTAGCATATTTACTTTACTTTATGTAGCCTACATGTCACCCTATAGATCCCTGGTTCTATCCTGATCTCCGTTTACTGTCTGTATGGGGTTTCACATGTTCTCCCCTTGTCTGTGTAGGTTTCCTCCGGGTTCCCCAGTTTCCTCCCACCTTCCAGGAACATGCACAGGTGGACTGGCTACCCAGAATTGCCTCGTGTGTGAATGAGTGTGTGCATGGAGCTCTGCAATGGACAGATGTCCCATCTTACCTTGTTCCCAGTGTTCCTAGGATAGACTCTGGGTCCAGGATAAAGCACTTACTGAAGAAGGAATAAACGAAAATTTCTGCACATTAATGAAAGTTGTTAGTGTACATACAATAAGCTTAAATATGACAAAACATATATTTCAGCATTTTTTTCAGTATTTTATTATCATGCGGTTTATACCAGAAGATCATACTGAACTTCTGGAATTTGTGGACATTTATGGGTCGCTGCGCCCTCTGGTGGATATGTTTATAATCGCAGACTATTTTATAGACAGACAGACAGACAGACAGACATTATTAATCCCAGAGAGGAAATTTGGGAATGCAGATAGTAATAATTAAACTGAAGTACTAACAGTGTACTAACAATGTTTTAACATTATTTTATTTTATTTCTGAAGAAGTGGCATGATGCAGAAATAATGCAGAAAAAGGCTTATTTTTCCCTCCGATCTCTCAACCTCCACTTCCTTCTTTTTCATATTCTTCCTTCGTTTTCAGGACCCATTGTATGCGAGCTGCAAATAATGTGGAGACACTTATTCTGATTAGCATTAAACGTAATTTTAAAAGTGTTTATTGAAATCATGAGCTAGATATCTGTTTTTTGTCCTAATCATTCCCATAGATTATTCTGATAAACCTTTCTATTTCTCCGTCCAGAGATCTTCTTGAGTCTTCACGTTATCAGAAGACGTTACACCAAACGCTGTTCACGGTGTGTGTGTGTGTGTGCACTTGGATGGGTTAAATGCAGAGCACAAATTCCGACTATGGGTCACAATATTTGGCCACAAGCCACTTCACTATTTTGTCGGCTTTTGTTTAGATATTTCAACTCATAACCACAAAAGTATGTCAGCTCTGTCAGAAGTGGGATTCGAACCCACGCCTCCAGGGGAGACTGCGACCTGAACGCAGCGCCTTAGACCGCTCGGCCATCCTGACTGCTGGCCATCAGCGCTCAACAGATATCGCTTTCGCTTGTAAATAATAATCATATGTTACAGTTTCTCTCATATTGATAAATTAAATGGGGTAAACGGGTCTTAGTAGTGATGAACGGTGAATATTACCCAGAATGCACTGCAAGCCTAACTTTTAACAAGGTTGCCAGGTCGTGGATTTCCCTTCTGAGCTTCTTAGGTTTTGCAGACGTTCCACTTCTCTTCAGTACCATTATCATGGTTAAATAAAGCATTAAAAGTGAAAAATCTCATTAGGCCTATGTCAGGTCAAAGGTTTGTCTCCCCCTCTGAATATGGCAAATATTTTCTGATAACTTTTGAATAATGCATATTAAACAGGTGAAAAAACATGACAGGTGAAAAAAACATGGCAGGTGAAACAAAAATACTATGCACAAACACAGCAAGAATTTTACTGATAAATGCTGATCCTTCTCCTCGCTGATAGATAAAAAAAAGAAATTTGATAACTCCTAGGTCCTGCTGTGAGTTGTAAGAATTTTTAGCCATATTATCACTTATATCATGTTTTAGTAATAATTCTGAAAAATGTTGATTAAGGGTTTAACAATCAATGGAGCAGGAACGAAGAAACAATAAACCAAAAGAAATGATATGTCCTTTATATGGACAGTAACACCTCCTGGAAAATGACCTTGCTCCCTTTCTCTGCTAACAGCCCAGCCATGCCCCAGGGTATGGTTTAGAGCCTTGATTGGACAGTGATTTCATTTCAGTGTGATATGACTGCAACACACTGATGGAAATAAAAATGCAATACTACAACAGGGAATTACATTCACTTCTGACACAAGTTCAGCATTTAATTCCCATATAATGTAACCCCCTTTTGACTGTTTTTCATTAAAGAGACTAAGAGGGCAATGCAGTGAAGGCTTTACTTTTAAGTATGTTTTCAGTATTTCACTAATGCAAAGCAGTATTGTATTGCATTTTTTTCCCCCTAGTGTGATTGCATTTTGCTCTGACACATAATATTCTCCTTGACAATAGTGTGAGGCATTCACTGGGGAAATTGATTTTTTTCTAACTTTAGAAACTTTACATTATAAAAACATTACATTATACTACAGCAGCAGATATTTCTAAATAAAAAAAAAACTCTACAAGCTAAAATCAAGTCAAGTGAAGTGGATGTGGAAGCAATGATGTAATGTCAGTCAAGTGTTTTGTCTTGATCATGTTACTGGGTTCTTTTTCTTCTCAGTGGAAGAAAGTCAAATACAGGGATTCTCTGAGTGATAGAACACTGATAATCTGCCTTTTCATGGACTTCAAATTCAGAAACTTATGGTCACAAAGCCACAGACGTGGAAGAAAATCTCTGTCAGAAGTGGGATTCGAACCCACGCCTCCAGGGGAGACTGCGACCTGAACGCAGCGCCTTAGACCGCTCGGCCATCCTGACTGTTAGGCGCTCTTTGTATCTATCCAGTATAAAGGATTACAAATCCCCTGTAGTGAAAAATAGCTTTGCTTTAAATAATTGTCCGAATGAGATAAGCCCACCAGTGCACGCATGTGTAATAAACCATGACAGCCGACAGAAGGCGCACTTTCCCTGAACACATGATGCTCGTTCACCTGCTTTGGCTTTTGCTCATTTTAAAACATTATATTCTTTAGAATACTTGGCAGAATTAAAACGCATCGTCTACACAGAACATCTGATTTTTAACATATTTTAGAAGTCGTTCGACATTATTATGCAGTACAGCTGAACATATTTTATTACAATTATTTCTGTAAATCACTGGACATTTTTCAAGATATTCAAGCTTTTTATCACAAGGAACATTCTCAGTATTTTCAGTATTAAGACAGCGATCATGCGCTACTGTGAAAAGTAATGCAGTAGATTTGCAGTTTCTGAAATACTCAAACCAAACCACCTGCCACCAGCAACCATGCGATGGCCAAAGTCACAGACATCACACTTTTTTCCCCATTCCGATGTTTGACGTTAACATTAAAGTGAAGTGAAGTGACTTGACTTGACTTGTGGCCAAGTATGGTGACCCATACTCGGAATTTGTGCTCTGCATTTAACCCATCCAAGTGCACACACACAGTAGTGAACACACATACACCCGTGAACACACACCCGGAGCAGTGGGCAGCCTTTTTAACTGGACATTAAGTGGATTTCTTAACGTGTGCATACTTGTTAGAATTAAATCTAATGTGAGATCTCAATTTCAGACTAATTTAATACTAAAAGTTAGTCAGTGGGTTCTTTACTATCTCAGCAAATAAAATAAAAGGGTTCTCTGAATGATAATCTGCCTTTTCATGGATTTCATATTCAGAAACTTATGGTCACAAAGCCACAGAAGTGGAAGAAAATCTCTGTCAGAAGTGGGATTCGAACCCACGCCTCCAGGGGAGACTGCGACCTGAACGCAGCGCCTTAGACCGCTCGGCCATCCTGACTGTTAGCCTATGGGCTTCAAATGTAATGCACAGTTTAAATCATTATCATTATTATTACTTTTCTTTGTATCTATCCAGTTTAGGATAAAGGGTTACAAATCCCCTGCAGTTGAAAATAGCTTTGCTTTAAATAATTGTGTAATAAAATAATGTGTAATTACACGTCCCCAAACATGCTTATTTAACAGACTTGTTAGAATTAAATCTTCTTTCACTGGACATTTTTCAAGATATTTAAGCTTTTTATCACAAGGAACATTCTCAATATTTTCAGTATTAAGATAGAGATCATGCGCTATTGTGAAAAGTAATGCAGGAGATTTGCAGTTTATGAAATACTCAAACCAAACCACCTGCCACCAGCAACCATGCGATGGTCAAAGTCACAGACATCACACTTTTTTCCCCATTCCGATGTTTGATGGGAACATTAACTGGAGTTCTTAACGTGTGCATACATGATTTTATACTAAGGGTGTAACGTGACACGATGCATCTCAATGCGAAAATGTGAGGATGTGCATCGTGGAAGTGTCTGAGTCACATTGTGGAAATCAGCATTCTATTAATTATGCATTAATTATGTAATGCAGTTGCATTATTTGAACACCAGAGATCTGAATCTGCGTGACCCATATAGTTAAAATATACAGAGCACATGCTGGTCACGTTTCTTTCGTGAAGAGCCTGAGATCTGCACTTGTGAAGTGACCGATAGCCTGATCGCTCCGGAGTGCAACGACCAACACTGTATGTTATACAGTTGCACAAATGGTTAAAAAGAACTCTCCAGTAGTTTTCAGACAACACCAAATGCTGTGGAAATTGGGCATTTTAGCTGACTTTGGAGCTCTATTTCTGCTATGGAGCTCATTATGTTTCAGTCTATCATTTTCAAAGTCCCTAGGCCAGACAATTTATTTATTCAATCAAAACGTTTGGGAGAATTTATACATTTATTTATTTATTTTTAAGATATGGTGAACCTGTAGTGCATTTTGTTTACAGTATTAAACCTCTGTTCCTCGCCATTTTTGATTTATTTAGTTTTATGCAGACAAAAGCACACATTCTTTTGCATTGTTTGCTATAATCGAATGAAGGAGTTTTTCAGTCATATTTTTTCTTCATTCAGAATGCACTGAGCATCAAATCATGAAGGTAGTATCCTGAACAGAACTGTATGGTTACACCACTACTTCACAGACTGCAACTGCTACATCATGCATGATTGGCTCTGATGGTCTGGTGTTTGTGGGATTCTTTAACCCGCAATCTTTAGGTCACAAAGCCCCAGGCGTGAAAAGTATGCCAGCTCTGTCAGAAGTGGGATTCGAACCCACGCCTCCAGGGGAGACTGCGACCTGAACGCAGCGCCTTAGACCGCTCGGCCATCCTGACTGCTATACAAGAAGTTTTAATTTATTAGTCACAAATATTAAATGGCTAAAATTACATGTATTACCCAGAATGCAAAGCAAGCTTCACTTCTAGCTTTTCACTTTTCACTTTTGCCAGGTCCTCGATATTTCCCTCTTAAGTTTGAATTGCTACTAAATTTGATTTGTTGATTTGTTTTTAATTCCACGGATTGCTGCTTGGGACGTCTGCATAACGGTATATTATTTTAACTCGAATAAGCAAACTGATTTTTAAAAAAAAAATAGTAAATACATAGGCTATTTCTAATGTATGTACTGTAGTATGTTAACATTTGTACTAAAAGAGAAAAAAAAGACTGTTTAGGAAAATTGTGTTTGTAACACTCTGATGTCACGATGCTCTGTATGATGTTATTTTGTAATTATTGTAGTGTGCGAAATACTGAAATGTACAGAACATTGAAGTATTTGAAAGAATAAGTGTATTGGATACTGAGTATACTGATACTGAGGTGTACGAAGGAATGACGAAGAAAATAGTGAAATGTCCAAAAACTGGGTACTCTTGCATCATAAAGGTCCTGCTCAAACCTTTGTGCATATCCTCTTAATATACCTATATATGTGTGTGTGTGTGTGTGTGTGTGTAGCCTACATTTTCCTGATTAAAGGCAAAACAACCTGTGACACCGAGAATTCACGGTAAATTATAATTGAATTGAACATCCGGGTCTTTCCGCTATCGCGTAGACACGCGCTAGAGACTGGGTGATGACGTCACGGGTGCAGGAATGGCGGCGCCGTCTGTGTGAGGGAGGGAGCCTGAAGAGCCTGAAAACTTTACTCCACAGCACACATTCTGCGGATTTAACACACCGCATCGTTTCAGTCGCCGAGGACACGAGGACAGAGTTAAAAGGCACAGAGAGCTATCCCGTGGCTTAGAGTCAAATACGGCTGCGGATATAAGCTCGCTAAGCTAGCTAACTTATTACTTGTAACTTCTTTACCTGCGTTAGCTAGGAAGCTAACGTTAGAGCTTTGGCACTGAGCTGTAGCTGCAATAGTGAAACGTTTGACTTTTTTTTGTCATTTCTAACAACACACACTGAGAGGGAAAAGGGGTAGCTAAGGGACGCACTTGAGCCTTGGCTAGCCGGTTTATTTCCGCTGGTTGACACTAGCAGTCTGGGGTATATTGCTGCCTAGCCAGTAGCCAGCTAAGCGTTAGCATTGTCGCTAATAACTTAGCCTATATGCCACAATGGAGAGTTTAACGCTGAGCGACATCGAGCAGAAATACTACTCGGATTTGTTTGTGTACTGCGACGTGGACAACACGAAGAAAGTGGCCTCCAACGGCAAGGTGTTGGAGCTGTTCCGGGCGGCCCAGCTCTCCAACGACGTGGTGCTGCAGGTAAGGCAGCTAAAGCGGTATATATCAGCTACGCAGCTGCGCCTCAATACACACACTCTCTCCCTCTTTCTCTTTCTCTCTGTATGTGTGTGTTAACGGTGCATTAATGTCTGCAGCTCCAAACAGATATTTTCAGCTCCATTTGTGCGGGTGCATGCTCGCAAATTAGCTAGATTTTAGGTGAAAGCAAACACAACACAACACAGGGTTAGCTCTGATGCCTCACTGATAGAGGGTGTGTTCCCTTGCAAAGTTAGTTAGCTAGCTTGCTGGTGTGTGCCATTACTTTTGAACACGACCTGTTAATAGGCTAGGCGATACAGCAGGAACGTCATATCGCGATACTTAAACCAAACCTCTTGCTGCATAGTGCTGTATGTGTGTATGTGTAACGATATTTGGTTTTGCAACACAACTGGGAAGCTGTGTTATATATGAGGAGTGAAACTCAATCCTTTCATTATTATGTGTAGGAATTGAGTTCATGTTGTTGCGTACACAAAGATGTTGAGATCATGTCGTTTTGTCCAGTTTTATGTGAAAAATATGCAGTTGCTGTTGATGTTTCCAGCCATCCTGGACATATCGTCATATATTGTTCCGTGATGTTCCTCCATATCACGACTTGCACTACGTTTATTTCTACTCTACATGGTGTTCGAAAAACTCAGGAACCAAAGAGAGGAGCAAAGAGCGCCATCTCTATCCTTTCATCCAATATTAATGCCGTTTTTCAGCTGTAAGGAAAAAAAAAACATGAAATGAAGTTTAAATAAATAATAAGTACACAGTCACGTGTATGTAGTTTATCTCCCATTGGTTCCTGGCTTTTCAGACACCCTGCATATTATACAACATAATTTGCCCGGTTTATATTACGTTATTATTATATTATGTTATGTCAGAACTGAGCGTTTTCTCATACTCACTCTGTAGTCTGAAAACATTCAGTGATGGATCAGGTTGGATGCATTTTCTGATCCACTGACTTTGTCATGAGAACGTGCTCAATTGACAGACACATCACCGAGTCCTCAGGTGCTAGGAGAATGTCATATTGTTTCATTTTGAACAGCACTAATTTCAACCATCCTGGGGATATTGTATATTATTCTGTGATATGCCTTCATATTACTACTTGTACTACATTGTGCACTATATGGCCAAAAGTATGTGGACACCTGACCATCATCTCATTCCAGATTTAGCCCCCTTTGCTGTTATAATAACCTCCACTCTTCTGGGAAGGCTTTCTACTAGATTTTGGATTGTGGCTGTGGAGATTTGCCCAGTGAGGTTGAGCATTAATGTCAAGTGAGGAGGCCTGGCACACAGTCGGTGTTCCAGTTCATTCCAAAGGTGTTCAGTGGGGTTGAGGTCAGGGCTCTGTGCAGGACACTCGAGTTCTTCCACTCCAACCTTGGCAAACCATGTCTTCATGGAGCTCGTTTTGTGCACAGGGGCATTGTCATGCTGGAACAGGTTTGGGCCTCTTAGTTCCAGTGAAGGGAGACTGTAATGCTACAACATGCAGAGACATTCTAGACAATTGTGTACGTCTGACTTTGTGGCAAGAAATCACATATGGAACACAAACTTTGGCCATTTAGTCTATGTTCTATATCATATAACATAATTTGCACTGTTAATATTATGTGCAATCTAAAAATTGTGCAGGACCTTTTTCTTCAAATAATGCCTGAAATGCTGCATCGGATTGGACTGACTTTGTCATGAATGGTACAAAAATCAGCCAACACAAGAAAGATTCCCGGCTCTGGTCCTGGAGTGTCCTCTGTCCTGCACGTTTTAGTGTTTACCACACCTACTTCTCCTAATCAGCTAATTAACAGCCTATTTCTTAGTTATAGTGTGTTAGAGCAGGGAAAACACTAAAACCTGCAGGACTCTGTATTAGCGGAGGGGGTTACTCTAGGAGCAGGGACTGGAACTTGTGTGGAAAATGAGTGGGCTGAATGGTAAATAGAGAAAATTGTTTTGTTTTGTTATCTTATTGAATATTACATTTATATATTGTGTCAAATCAGAATAGAAGGCATGAGACTACTGGACAGCTATTAATATTTAAGAAAATAATAAAAAATCAAATCTAAGAACCTTAAAACTTCTACAGTTGTCCATTGTTTTTTCTATCTGAAACATTTCCATACTTTAAATAAATAAATGAAGCCTTGAAGGACTCTCTTGTTGAGAGTTTAACAAGCAGAATATAAGGCTTAAAAGCATGTCTCTATTGTGTCTCTTAAATGTTCTTGGTTATTAGGAGAATGTCAGAATTGGATCGGTATCGACTGATACACAGAGCTCTTACATGGTGGCCTGCTGAAAAACTGAAATTGATGCGTTTCTTAGTTAAATACAAACGATTAAGATTAAAGCCCCATTGATTTATTTGTAATAGTAAGTCATAAAATAGTGATTTGACATATTCTGAGATCAATAGCACGTTGTCATTTTGCTGAACACTATCAGCTGTTGATTAAACAAGCTAATGATATTTCTAACCATCATGAACATATCACATATCTGCCCTACATAGATAAACAGATTGAATATCTAGTAGATTTTATAAACTGTGTGAACCAGTAAAGTCAGTCAGGTCAGTATGGTAATTTTCCCATTTGTCATTGATAGCTAGCATCATCATGTTCTTCGCAAGGGGGTTTGGAAGTACACACACACACACACACACACACACACACACACACACAATATACATCTCAGATTTTCTCTGCAGGAAGTAAAATGATTTCTTTCTTCACTAGGGATGGACAGTATGGATAAAAAGCATTTTTTTTTGTATCCTTGTAGCTGTTTGCACATTTTCTGCCAAACTGCTAAATGTAAGCACGTTTTAATATCTTGCCTCGTTGTTTTTGATATAATATTTGCTTGGTGTTGATACAGTCTTTGTGCCACTGACTTCTCAGAAGTCAAATCAAGGCCACAAGCACCGTGGCCCGACTTGCATAGTTGTGAAACACTTGAAGCCAAAAACCCATTTTCTGATGAGTCATCAGATGAGGAGTTTCGCACCCTCATCATTTCAGCATCGAGGATCTAGTACGCTGAACGAGAACGCTTGCCAAAGTTGTATACAAACCTGTGTGCAGAGGGGTGTATGTGTGTCTGTGGTGCAGACCTTTTCGCTTTTTCACCAGGCTTTATGCTTTTGATATTGATGATCAGAGATAGGTAGCGTTACGTTTACACTCTGCTTACAAAACTCGCTTTAAAAAAATTGGCAGAAAAAAACCCTCACAGAATCCCTTACTCAGTAAGCTTACAGATGTGCTTAGTCATGGTCGATACTTTGTTAATGGTTGAAGCATTGCAGCAGAATTTCTGACCTCTTCTTATTGTTTCAGATTACCGAGCTGTGTGGTGCGACTCGGCTTGGACACTTCGGTAGGAGCCAGTTCTACATCGCGTTGAAACTTATTGCAATAGCCCAGTCTGGACTGCCGCTTCGCGTCGAGAGCCTGAACAGTGGTAAGCAAAAGCAGACCTGTAGTAAATGTCATGTATATGGAAAAACCTATAAATGCATCAATCTTTGTGGTTGACAGTTTGATTGTGCGCACACTAAAGCTTATGTAAGTCAACTAAAATGGCCCTTTTATTTAATTCCTAGTAAGGATTTATTCCATATCACAGATTATCTCTAAACCACAGTGTTGAATCTCTTTCTGTTACCAAAATCCTAAAGTCTGTGTGATCTCCGGTGTTCTCAGTTGCCAGCCTGAAAGCTCCTGTATTAAAGATCAGGAAATGACTGGTTTCATAGACGAAGAATGAATAAAAAGCAGACAGTGATTAAAAAAATGAGCAGGAAATAAGGGCATCCCTTGTAGGCCTGAAGATACTGTAAGAGAATAAAAAGTGAATCAACAGGAAATTGCAGTAAAAGGGGCCATAAAGCAGAGATACAGTTTGAAAGAACATTTTGTTCTACAGCATCAAGGTTCTTGTTAGTACTGGAATGTTTAATTTTTATATTAAAAAAGGACATTTAAGAATCTTAAAAATACAGTTCACTAATTCAAATATTGCCATGTATCGAATGTGGATTTTTCATTATAGGCTTGTGTTGGCATTCTTCTGTCTCAGTGCTTAGTTCTGGGGGGTATTTCGTGAAGTTGATAAGCCAGGCTTATTTCATCAAGCTCAGCTTATTTCTATCCAATATCGGTTCCACAAATGAAGCTAGCCCCCCTGAGTTACTGTGGCAACATATGCTTTTGGACAGACCTGCTTCGCGTCAGGTTGGTTTTGATGCTTGATGAAGTTAAGGTAGTTATACCTCAAAGCCACACACTGATCTGTACTTCCACCCACACAGACTAAACGCTTACACCTGACGCCCACTGCTTTAGCTCAGTGAATGACATATTTGCTGAAGTCTTTCAAAACAAAGGCCATGTCTGAAAAGTTATTTAACATCCTGGAATTTTATCTGTAACACATGTCTGAATCCTGTTTGCATGAAAGACTCATAGTCGTCAATTTGGTAAAGCAGTGACGCTTGGCTCATTGTTGTTGCAGGATTATCACTAGATGTTTTATTTATATATACATCACATATGATCACTAAGTAGATGTCTGTGTTCGGCTTTGCAGTCAAAGACTTGCCCCTCCCTCGCTTTGTGGTGGCTAAGAATGAACAGGAGGCCAGACATGCGTCCGTGTACCCGGACACAGAGAACCAGGGGCCGTACTCCAGTGTGATCCCCAGACCCCCGGGCCGAGTCCCAACCAAAAAAGTGTCCACGCATGAAGTGATCCAGCCCTGTGCGCCTCCTGTCGATCCCCAGGTCAGTGTACTCCCCTCATCCCTTTTGCATCTGGTTCCTCTCAAGCTTTCTTCCTTGTATCATCTCAGGCTTTTTTCTTGCCTCTGTCGTCTCTGGCTTGTTCCTTAAGTATCTACATCTGGATTTCTGTAAAGCTGTGTTGTGTCAACGTCTATTGGTAAACGTGCTATACAAATGAATTTCCTCTTACTCCAAAGGTAGTCAATCAGAAAAGACATCTTAACCTTGTGTGGTTCCTGACACTGTGTCTCACATTTAATCTACGTTCACACATGCAGCGAGTTTATCACTGCAAGTCTCCAGTCTCTGTACTACGAAGTCACCACTAGGCATTCCTACTACTGGTTGCCATAGTCAGTGGGTGGCGCAGCTAGCATGCCTCAACTAATTTGACAACAAATCAGTTTTCTTGCCGCTAAAATGGCACAATCTGAAGGGAGAGCATTTGTATATAAAATTCACTACTGTATATATACATCATATCATACGAGATGAAGGAGAAGCTATGTGTGCTCTTTGCCATTGCGGCCATCTGTCTGCGGCGCAAGCGTAAACAGCAGACTATCCGAGTCCACGAAACAGTTTCGTGAGCAGTTTCGTGGGGATCACGTGCGCTCTACTGTCTTCACTCCCACTGGTAGTTGCACCATGTCGCACCAAATTTGCATGCAGTTAAACTTATCTCAGCTTTGTCGTGTAGCTGGACACTCCCACATCTAGTCGCCAATGGTCGCTGTCGCTCATGTCACCGGAAGTCGGAAGCTCTCATTGAAAATGAATGCTCTCCGGTCGCTGCGAGTCACTGTGTGTGTGAGCATACATTTGCTGGTAAAAAGAGACAAAAGAAGACCTAAAGTCATAGCAGCCATCTTGAATCTTAACACACAGTTTCATGTTCATCAGCTCAAGTCTGGTTTAGGTAGGGGGTGTGGCTAATAATATGACAGTAGAATAGCTGGCTCATAATATAAAGTAGTTCCAGTTTAATTTATCTATTATATTATTAATAAAAGCAGGAAAAGAATGAAAGCATTCTGCTGTTTATGCACAAACAGTACCTAGTGCTAGTGTTATCTATATGCATGGTTGATCAACTGCACGTCAAGTATGGGGAAGATTGTGTAGACTTATGTAATGTTTATTAGTTGTGTATAGATATAATCGTTATAATACATTATTTTATTTGTAAAGATTTTCTTTGGAGTTTGAGGTTACACCCTGTTGGAAAGCTCGGATGTGGATGTGAAAATTAATGTTCCACGTCTTCTGACCCCAGCCCGACACCACGTCTCCTGTAGTGTCCCCTCACCAGTCTCCGCCCACCTCGCCTCCCGCATGGAGGAAGCACAAGCGCCAACCCAGCGGCGGCACCGTGGACCGACAGGCTGCAGTGGCAGGAGCCGCGTGGCCACCATTCAGAGAAGCACAATCGGGTACATCATTTATTTTCATGAACAAATTAAATTCGCAGCATAATAGAATCAGTTAAAATAATATGATGTACTGTTTCTCTAATTTATGTTTTCATTTGAGTCACCATTGTAGAAAGGGCTAATCATGTGACCTGTTTTTCAAAAAGGGGAATATATGTTAATCATAAGATGGCTGAGTCACTTCCTCTCGTAGATATGTAAACTCTTCTCAGTATTGAGCGGTTGTCCTGTTACAGGAAAGAAAGAAAAAGCTGGATTATTTCTTAACATTGGTCTTTTTAAGTGACACAGTTCCAAATGCTGGATATGCTGTCTGCCTTGACTCACTTCACTCTTTTTATTGGTTGTCATAAGCTACATTTATGTTCTGTGAACGAGCCAGCATTTGACACCAGACACCTTCTCCTGTTGGATGATTTTCTGCCGGATGCATTTCCAAAAATAAATTCCAAGCACACTCTGTATGTGTAGAGTATGGAGCGCCAGCTAATCTAATCAGCTGTAGTGATATGTGGGTCAGGGATGCTCACCTGGTATCTGTAATAGACATGTGCACTGTCCTTCAGAATTAGGGGCACCCTTCATAAGAATGAACAAATAATTCCATAAAATTACATTATTATTAAAAATAATAATTAAAAATCTTCAATCAAACAAGAGGAGAAACTTGTTTTGTTCTAACAGGACATCAATCTCAATATAAGATGTGCAGTCTCTAAGTAATATTGTAAACAAACCCAAACAAATGTCTGGAAAAACGTGTTTTTTTAAAAAAAATATTTGCTCCCAGTCCCCAACAACTGGCTTGGCTTTAACCACTTCCCTGGGGTATAAATATGTGGTTGCACACATGTAAAAATCCCTTTGTTATCCATTATCATGGGAAAAACCAAAGAACTTTTAATGCAAATGTGACAGAGGTTGTTGTTGACTTGCACATATCAGGTGTATATATATATATATATAATTGATAAGCATCTAAAAATACCATTTAAGAACAATTAGAATTATAATAAAAGTGTGAAACAAGCTGCCATTAATTCTGTAGGGCATTGCCAATCTGCTTCAAATTTTAAAATCCACTTCTAAAGTGTTAGGTGTCTAACCCCTTCCTCCTCATCCCCTGCCCTCTCCCAACATTGTTCACTAATAAAGGTCCCGTGGCAGGCGATGGGATGTGGTCTGCCCACTCTCCTCCTCCTGTTCAGGAAAACTGGGTCAGTTTTACAGACACTCCTCCCTCCAGCACACTTCCAGCAATGCATCCCTCTTCTGCTCAGGTACTGCACCGTCCAAGTCTCTCAGCCCGTCTCAATAGCTTTTTTTGTGTGCAAAGCTTGTTATGCACACTGTTTATGAAGCTTCTGTTTATAAAGAATCTTTTGTCATGATGGGGTAAGCACAGGCCTGTTTTAATATTTGTCAGGCCCACACACAGTACAACCCATTACTGATGCCTGCGGCAAACAAAGCAAGTATCCATGGGAGCCGAGAAAATGTTTACATGTACAACAGTTCATATCTTTGCCCTTGTCGTTTGATTTGAACCTGTTGTTCTGCTATGTTTATTTCCCATTACCAAAACACTGGGGCTTCTATACTCACCTTTGCAACTGTAAAGTCATTTCAGCTGTCTATGTCTAGTATATTTGCAATACCCCACAAGTATTCGATTAGCAAGTGATATTTGTCATCTGAAAATTTCATCTTTAGTTGCGCACCGGAGCTGTGCGGCTGATGTAGGTAACAAGTAATGAAAGTCAGTGGAAACACATTTTTAGAAAATATTTTGGGTCAGACAGACTTGTTTATACAGTAGTTGTTAGCTTAGTTAACCTCATACACTATCTGGGGAAAAGTTTGTGGACACGTGACCATCACACCCGTATGTGGGTCTTCTCCCAAGAAGAACATGTCAGACATCAAACATGTCATTTGGATTACAGGAAATTTGTTTAAATTATTTTTCTCCCTAGATTTTTAACCTGTTTCTTTAAAGGCACCATCATGTTTTTTTTTTATTTTTCATGCTGTTTGAAGATGTTTTTGTGCCTGTTTCTAAATGCTGCTGCGTCTGCCATTGTGTACTGTAGGAGAGCACAACAGTACGAACAGTGGCATCTGCTGCTACTACAAACGAGATCCAAAGACAGGCCAGTGGTTATGACGACCCCTGGAAAATTACCGATGAGCAAAGACAGTATTACATTAATCAGTTCAAAACTATCCAACCTGATCTGACAGGTTTTATCCCAGGTAACTGAGTTGACCATTTGACACTTTTGTCTATATACATATAATTGATTTTCATTCATATTTGCTTTGAAAAACTGATGAGTGATTTCTGTCACAGGCTCTGCCGCAAAGGAGTTTTTTACTAAGTCGAAGCTGCCTATTTTAGAATTGTCTCACATTTGGTAAGCTGCTTTACTGAGATTAGTGTGTTTGTGTTTGTCTTGGGTGACCTTGCTTAAGCCTGTTCAAAAACAAACATGCACTACCAGTCAAAATGTTGGGCATACCTGCTCACTGAGTTTTCTTCATTTGTTCTGTTTGTCTGTTAGTTTAGGATAATAATGAAGATATGGGATAGGTTTTTAACCTTGAGGTCACGTGGGGTCACAGGAGAGTTTTACCAAACACTATAAATAGTATAATAATGAATAAAACCGTATTAGTCTACATTCAGTTTTGTGCTCCTCTTAAGCCCAGTTCACTGCATCATGAAATCTGTTTGTCCAGTACGCTCTTGTGTTAATCATCCTTTTACGCAGGACAGCTGTTTAAAATTTCAAAAAGTGTATTTTTGCATGGTACAGTCATGGTTTCTAGCTAGAAAAACTACAGAATACATTATTCCTATTTACATTATTTTGCAGTGTATGCCTAAATTCTAAACAGTTATAATAATAATAAATTATATTTCAGTCTGTAGCTTAGCGCAGCAGCATGTGATCTGGAGGTCGGATAAAATCTGCCACTGAGCGTAGGAGTGAAATGTAATCCTCATTGGATTAACACTCATTACAGATATTTGCATATTATATATTATGAGAACTCTGTGCCCTTAAAATGGGGTCACTGGCCAAAAAGGTTGAGAAGCTGACATGTGGAATTGTAGAGTGACCAAGAAATCAACACACATTTTTTTTTATTCTTAACATTATTTTTAATGAAGCTTTGTGCACTCCAAATATTTTCTCAACCAACTTCATGAGTGAGCTTCACCCAGGAGTCTTTTCTTAAAAAGCCCAAAATAGGCTGAGCCCTGCTAAATGAAATCTAGTAAAAACTACTTATAATAAATGCGTGTTAGTTAAGAAATAAATATATACATGAGTATCAACTCCAAGAATTATATTTGTCTTAGAAACAAATTTCAGCCATAAGTGTTTATCAAACTGCCTTTAAAACATTGAAAAGTATATATTCACTCTAATGTGTCCACACTTTTCACTGGTAGTGTAATGCAGAGGAAGAGCATATTGCTTGTATTTAAATAATTTTAGTGTAAATATAATGTTGCTGTTTTTAGGGCATTTCTGAGACGTTAATTTTAACTGCTCTTGCTAGTATTCTCGCTCTGTGTTTAGCCACACTACATTGCCTGAGTCATGGTTTTAAGAGGAAGTCAATTTCCTGGGGGGAAACCACAAAGTACACAGTGATGGTTTTTGTGTAAAATGTTTGTTAAAAAAAAAAAAAAAAAAGAAAGGACTCCATAGTAAGATGTAAAATTTTTCCCTGCAGGGAGTTATCAGATTTTGATAAAGACGGTGCACTGACCTTGGACGAGTTCTGTGCAGCGTTTCACCTCGTGGTTGCCAGAAAGAACGGTTATGACCTTCCTGAGAAGCTTCCAGAGAGCTTGATGCCAAAGCTTATTGACCTGGATGATTCAGCAGGTATGAAACAGAGGAGAAACCCAAGAAATGTGTGCTTGGAGTGATAAAGGAAGTAATATTTCAGAACCTAGGATCAGTATGCAGAATGCAGAATCAGACACATGGTATTGATGTGTGTGTGTGTGTGTCCATGCACCTGTGTGTTTTAGGAGTCCCAGAGACTGCACCTGAGGTGGGCTTCTCTGGTTCCCCTGTGGAGGTGACGCCTAATAAATCTCCCTCCATGCCTTCCTTAAACCAGAACTGGCCCGAGCTCAACCAGAGCAGCGAGGTTTGGCCTGAGCTTCTCACCTATTGTAGATAAAAATACAGCAAAATTACAGCAGATAAGCATTTAATATAGCTGTTCTAGTTTTAAAGATTTACAGAATAACCAAATTTATCCCCGAATGTAGTCGATCATCTAAGGCATGTTTTATTTATTTATTTATTTATTTTTTAAGCAATAGTTAGACACATCATAAATTTATTATGTAGCTAACTGCGCTTACCCAGTCCTACATTTTGGTTGTCTGAAAAGCAATGGACTCGGCTAAAAAGTGGCAGTTAATGTAATTTAATCCAAATGTAGACAAACTAATAATCTACTTAAAAGTACTAATATAGTCTAGAGATAGGCATAGGAATGTATTTGACAGAGGAAAAGTGCTCAGGAGAACAGGTCAGTGCTTTTGTATCATATATTGACAAAACATTGGCTAACAATCTACTGTTCATTATTTTTTAACTCCCCACATCTCACTCAAAAGATGTTGTTCATATCTGTCTCCATTTTAGCTTGACAATTTGTTTTCAAATGCGACCTTGAAAAAAAAAAAAAGTCTTTATACACACATTTATCATTTTTTTTTTCTTTTTTTTTCTTCCCCCTCTCCCCTCCCCTCCCCTCCCATTATGAATAATGATGCTGTATGGCTAATGTGCTAGCAAGGCGCATCATGACTGTGCATGTCTAAATCATCACACATTTATAATTTCTAATAGGCCTGGTTATGTGGTTTATGACTCTGTATCGAGACTATTTATAAAACTGTTTATGGAAATGATATTATCAAGCCAGGCGTGGTCTTTGAGGTGGGCGTGTGATGATCTGGGAATGCACTTTGCACAGTGCTAGCCTTTTAGCCCCAATACCAGAAAAAGAAGCAAACTTGAGACAAAAAACATGTCTTGTCAGATGGACTACATTAATTTATTTAACATGTACATTTTATATAAAGGTCAAGTGTTTTAGTCTTTGTTCAGTCGGTGGTATTTGGTCATTGTGTCACACACTGTTCATGCTCGGGAAAGTGTGGGCAGCTGTTTCTGCTTTGTTCAGTAAAACTGTGAGAGACTATTGTTTCTGTCTGCACCAAAATTATTTATCAGTACACTGATATTTTGGTTGATGGTTGGGGTGTTGTGTTGGTGTTGCACATTTGTCTCTCTTATTCTCTGTTGATTTATTGTGTTGGGAGAGTGGAAGCTGTAGTTCTACTGCAGGCTCACTGGTGCTGTTGTGTTCAGCCGGACATGAGTCCGGCGTGTGCACCCTGCTGACATGTCTCTATGTCTCTGCTCTGTCTCTCCAGCAGTGGGAGACTTTTAGCGAACGCTCCTCAAGCTCACAAACTCTGACCCAATTTGATTCTAACATTGCACCAGCTGACCCTGTAAGTCAATCACCTAGTGCTCTTTCATGATTAATGATTTTTCATTAACCCTTGGGATTCTGTCTAGAAAAAAATATGCATGTTTTCATTGCTAATTCATCTGCAGCAGTGGCCAATACAATTTTTTTTTAATTTTGTTTATTTTTGGTTTTGCTTGCTAAGCCTATGAATTATTGTTTTGCTCACTTTGTTCGCATAACTCGGTCTAGATGGTGACTACTGGTGGTCCTGTAAAACTTTTTACAATTTTGAAACAAAAGAAAGCAATGATAGAGCTGGGCGATAATTTCTTTTTTAGTCTGATACTGCCATTAATGTTCTTTCAGAACGTTCAGCGTTGTCGATAGTTTTATTTATTGCAGCTGCATTGCTAATGTGCAACTCTCTGTAAGTTTAAGCATGCCACTTCCTCATTTTAAGCCCTCAACTAGTGAAGCTAGAGAGGTTAGAGGTGGGGCTTAAAGACGACCTGAAATCAGAACTAGACTTTTTAAACCTGTGCACAGTTCATTTGTACTAATTCCTTAAAACACAGAAATCTTTCTTTGAAAATGCAGCAATTTTTTTTTAAAGACATGGGCAGGACAAAAAAAAATTAATAAAAATAACCTTAATAATTTACCATTTGTAACACATTGAGATCCTTGTAGGGCCATACACAAACTTTGCCCTTGACTTTCCTCCATTCCCAGCTGCACATACAGGCTTAAATAATTATGGCCTCACTCCTAGGACTAAATTTTCCTTTATTGCTAATCCGACAGTGTTGCATGAAGCGAGCAGTCCCTTGCTCTAGACCTACCTCTAGCTCTGCCAAATATGCCATTTCACTCAGAAATGTCACCCTGTGGAAGAAAACTACATTAAACATATCAAATAAAAGATTCAGTGATTCAGCAAACTGAAATTCAAATGCAGTGTGTGAGCACTCAGCACTCATATTCCTCGTGTGGAAGTAAACCCGGGCAATAAAGTGAATCTGACTCTGAAACCACACTTTAAAAAATGAATTCTTGGTCATATTAGAGTCGTATTGGTAAAATATTTATTGCAGTTATTACCTCCTCCACCATATCGCCTAGCTCTACCCAGTGAATGTTCTGTCAGTTCAGTTTGTTACACAGCTGTTTTTTTCACTAGTTTCCTTTGTTGCACATTTGGGTTTGGGGTGTATAAATGCCTGCTGCACTCCATGAGGAGTGAAGTAAGATACTTAACACTGCAGTAATGAAATGACACATGAATATTTTACAGGATACGGCCATCGTGCATCCTGTACCCATCCGTATGACGCCTAGCAAGATACACATGCAGGAGATGGAGCTGAAGAGAACTGGAAGTGGTAAAGAACTTTCTCTGTATTTATGCTAAAGAACTTGTGCTGGTGCCAACTTTTAAGAAACTTTTCACTGTCAGTCATTAAATATGACTTTAATATGCAACAGTCAGCTTAACGTGCTGGAAGGTATCAGAAACCAACCTCTCCTTCGTTTCTAATGAAAAACCTTTTAATTATTGATTATAATTATTGTTTTTGCCTCATTGTGTAATTATTTTGATCACAAATATTCAACCGCTCCAGGGGCAAAAATGCAGAATGGGGGCTTTATTCCATTTCTGGCTGCTCATACAGGCTTACATAATTATGGCCTCACTTCTGGGACTAAATTTTCATCCTTTCCGTTTAACGAGTGTGCCAGTGTTTACAGGAAGTAACTTGTCTCACAGATGTTCCACGTACAACGTGTCATTGTTTAAGTTTTTAAAAATTGTTAGCAGAATAAAACACATTGGAACATGCTGACATAGAAAAATAATCAACTTTGGGGTAGTAATAGTGACTCTGCTTTGTACTGAAGGTATAACAGCGCACTCTGTCATGCTTTGTTCCTTACATAATAGCTTTATTATGCTAACAAGCAGTTTGTGATTTTAGAGCCCTCCACTGCCTGCAAGGCAAATCTCACTTATATATATAAAATATAAAATAGTGATAAACCACTGCCTTCTGCTATGCGACTCCACTTCCTCTGTTGAAACTATATTTGCCTTATGAGCTGCAGAAATTAGAGCTGGAAATTTCAGGGTGGCAACAGTAACTCCTGAGTTCAGACCATGTCAATTTTGTAGTAAGCTCAGTACATGTGTCTTTAGTAACTAAAAGATGTATTTTGGCCTGGTCATTCAAAAAAAAAAAAGCTATTTTAGTTCTTATGATGGTAAGTAGCCTAATGAAGACGTGTGGCAGCCAAGAAACTTCCATAATATATCGGTATGAAATTTAGGGAAACTAATGTCAAATATATAACGTGTATAAGGATTTAGCAGTGTCGCATTCATTCACATTAAGAGCTGAAACCTGTAAGAATGTAAAGGGGAAAAAAAAATTCAGTTTTCAGAAATGATTTGCATTTTATTTGACAGACCTTCTGAATTCATCAATCAGTGGTCACTTAGAGGGGGAGGGATAGTCGGAACATAAAGAAAGGAAGGGAGCACAAGCACTTTCTTTAATTAGGAAATGCGATGGCTGTCAGAGTTGAGCAGTTTCAGTGCAGCCTGTTGGCTCGCGCACTAAACAGGAGCCACAGATCCTCCATCCAAACCCAGCGAGAAGAAATTCCCTGACGTGTATGATGTAAATCTGTCTTTAGTCAGATGTACACACTGCTGTCCTGGATTGCAGAGACATTGTCCAAACAAATGACAAATGCTCCGTCTCTCCATCTTGATTCTACAGACCACACACATCCAACAAGTCCATTAATCGCTAAACCTCCCGAGCTCTCGGAGGAGAAAAAGCTAGCAGCAATTAAATTTCCTGGCAGCACTGTAGGTAAGTTATTCAACAACACTGTGAGCTCGGCTTGGTTTTAGGAGTGTAGACGTTTTTCGACAAACCCTAAAAGTCTTATTGTCATGCAGGTGACGGCTATAGCAGCTCTGATTCATTTACATCTGATCAAGAGCCCATTTCAAGTGCTGCAACCAGACAGAGGTAATATATAATATTAATATGTACATATATATTTTACACAGCACATTTCCACATTTATTTTCCTGCTTACTGAAAAGTGAAAACAGACCCAGTTGGAAGAAATGTTTCTATCTATTTTATAGTTTCAGATTAATTTCAACCTTGAACAGTTTCAACCTTTCTTTCTTTGTAACTTCAGTCCACCCTCACGTTTTTTTTTTTTTTTTTTTTTTCCCCTACTTGATTCTTCTTTCCACTTTGCCAGATGGGTAACATGATTATTATTTTCCATATCCTTTATAGCCATGGTTCGTGAAGCAGAGCCAGGTGGTTCGTGATTTACTTAATTAATATTCAGGGAGTCCAGACTATTAGTGTACACATTTGAATAATATGCCTAATATTTGAATAGTTGGAATATGTCCATAAAAATGTACTGGTCCAATAAATTTATTTTACAGTTAAAGGGGTCGTCTGGGGCCAAAAAGTTTAAGACCAGGTAAAGAGACAATTTGCTGGTGCACTAACTGGCAGTCAGTCAGCATACCAGTGAAAATTATTTGATATGTAGTAGTTATGTATTAGTTATATGAGTTTTAGACAGTTGTTTTTTTCTTTTTTTTTTTAACTTTACCCTTTAGAAGTCTACTTTTGTCTCACTATATGGAAAATACTCATAATTTTATGGGTAATAAATGAAATACCTAACAGCTAAGCTGATGAAATTGAGCAGAAATTGAGAGAAAGTTTGCAACCTACTTTTCTGACCCTGAAGGAGTGTGTGGGTGTGTTTTGCATCAAGGACGGTCCTGCTTGTTTTGAACACTGGTGTGTTTGTTGCAGGTCTCACTCTGGGACATCTCCTGAAGGTCTGAAAGCTGTGGCTCCACCCCCTCCTCCTCCCCGCCCTCATGCTTCACACTCACGCTCTTCCTCTCTAGACATGAACAGGAACTTTGCCACCGTCACTGCAGGTACACATCACACTTATATATGCTTCTGCCGAGGGCAGCCAGCTCCTCTGTGTTCATAACAAATATTAAACTAAAACTAAATGTTTAATTTCTGCAGGGGCTCCGCAGCAGGCAGGAGTGGTGGCTTTTCCTCCTGCTGTGCCTCCTCGGCCACTGGCTACGCAGGTATATGTCATAGCAGGCTTTATAACACGAAAAAAATTCCAATTAAATGTGATATTTGGCTTCCTTAATAAATTTTAACCAGTGATCAGTGACACTGTGATAAGTTACTTAACATTCGAGCTCAGTCTTTTGTTGACTGGTGCATAATCTGTCCTCATGTCTTTATATTGACCATTTTATTAATACTCAAAGCCCAGTCTTATTGCAGGACATTTGAATAACTAGACTGATCTTGTACAGTGTGAAAGAGCTTTTTTTTTCTGCCATTTTAAAATAATCATGATAAATGATTGCTATTCCAGTATTGGCCATGATGATCATTTTAGCTATTATCATTCTGCCATGCAGTTGGTTTTAAAGGTATTTATGTTTTTGCTCAGACGTCAGTGCCACATGGGCACCGTTCGGTAGATGGAGATGGTCTTCCAGCACATTCCAGCACTTCACCCCAACAGATACCTGAACAGCCCAATTTTGCAGATTTCAGCCAGTTCCAGGCGTTTGCTGTGGAGCAGCCTGCAGATGAAGTGGACAAACAGCAGGACAGTGGACAGGTGGGAAGCAAAGGAGCTACACACTCCACTACTGAGGGAAACCAGGTTCAGCCTTTCTCACCTTGCTGTAACAGACAAGTTTGAAATTTTATACAGATAAAAATAATCTGGTGATGCAGGAAATCCAGATTATTGGCGTGGCACAGAGCAGTCATGTAAAGCTGGCCATCTGATGTCCTCCAGTTTGTGTTACATTGCTGGGTTGGGCTATGCATGTATGCCTAGTGAGTGTGTGTAGCAGTGTATAAATGCTGAATATGATTGATGTAAGGAGGAAAACACGTTGAATCACCCATGTCAGGAAGTGTTTTATTCCTCTTATTCCACAGCAATTTCCCAATGCTGCCCATTTTTGTTTATTAAAGAAAGCCACATTGCACTTTTAACTGCGAAGTTTGTTCTTGTTATCACTTGCGTTATAGCCGCTATAAACATTCCCTAACCAGCCTCTCTTTTTTTTCCATGAAAGATAAAGTTAACAAAAAACTCCTCTGTCCTGGAGACCTTCCCAAGGTGGAACACTTGCTGTCCGTTACAAAGTACTGACACTGGAGACTCCTTCCTTAAATGCTGAATAAACGTCTCCTCACAGAAAGCTTCAGCATCTCACTTCAAGCACAATCACCAGTACAATAAGTGCAGTTATTAGGGAATATGTTATACCAGGGGTCATCAGTTCTAGTCCAGGAGGGCTGGAGTCTTCTTTGTTTAGCACTGACTAGCAGCAGATTTCATCACCCTGACCTGATTTCCCTAGTTCCTCCCTAGTTTAAATTACATGTGTGGTGATCATAACACATGCAAATTATGTCAAATTGCAGGAATTTTAAAAAGCCATACTAAGGTAATTTATGGCAGTAAGGGCACATTAGGACAAGCTGCCTTACTGCTGAGAATAACAAGGCTGTTGTGTGTCCTGATGTCCATCAGTCAGTGCCTGAAGTCACTGCTTTTGTTTTCATGCAGGTAGAGAAATGTGCCGACACTGCTGCAGCTTTGAGATCAGTGAAGAATGACACTCAGCCGGAGGAACGTCCTGCGGCCACTGTGAACTCTGTATGTTTGACACACACACACGCACACGCAGAAATTAAAAAAGAATTATGTTTTTATGCTTTTATTAGAAAATGACCTGTTTATATGACACAGCGATGCAAAATACACTGAGATAAATTCTCAGTAACAACAGTAACCACAAATGGGCATGACTTTTCTGACAGGAAAGCTCTGATCCTGTTTAGTCTCAACGCTGCTTTAGCTGAAAAAGCATAGGGTTTTTTATTTTATTTTATTTACTTTTTTGCAGTTGTCTTATGTCTCCAGGTGTTGCTGTAGTAGCATGTCAAAAATGGTAAATGCTACAGCTAACCCATAGATACTGGCACCTCTGCACGTATCTGAATGTAAAAGCAGATTTATACACACACAGTTTTAGAGGGGAGAACCTGTGGTTCTGGGTGTGGTACAGCGCACACCTAATAGATGTGTTAATTACACACTGCTGCTGAACCTTGCATTTTCTCTCAGGCCAAAGGATCCACTCCACTGGCCCCTCCTCCGAAACCTGTTCGGCGAAGGCTGAAGTCAGAAGATGAGCTCAGACCTGAAATGGACGAGCACCCTCAGAAGTCCAGCATCGTCGCCACTGTCCTCGCCACGCAGCCCTCTATACCACGGTACACACACAAGACGTCTGTGTCAATCAAGTCAGTTTTTTTTAAACATTCTTTGCATATCACTTTTCTAATCTTTTCTGTTCAATGTAGGTCTGTTGGGAAGGATAAAAAGGCAATCCAAGCTTCCATTAGAAGAAACAAAGAGACGAATACGGTTCTGGCTAGACTCAACAGTGAATTACAGCAGCAGTTAAAGGTGTGTGTTAAGACAGGTTTTTATACAAGTTGTACTGGATGTACAGTGTGATTCAGATGGCAGGAAGATGTTAGCCTTGAGCTGGAAGACACACCTCCTCAGTTGGGACTGATAGGCACAGAGAATCACAGAGAACCACTCTTATAATAACATTTGTAAATAATCCTACACTATTTATGAAAAGTGATGTGAATGTCGTATGAGACAGACCACAGTCACATGATGTACACTGTTTCTTTTAATCACTCCAGCCATATCATAAATTTTGAGCCACTGTGCAATATGTCCCTCTGTACCACTGTGTGTTTCCTGAGGCTAACGGTGCATTCAGGAAATATTTCGATTAGGGCTGGGTAAAAGGATGATTTATTCGTACATCGACAGTATCTAGCACATAAGTGCTTGTGCTAGAAAGATAGTAATTGCTCATTTTAAACACCATGTGAAAGAGACCATTTTACTTAGATTTCCTTATCACACAAATTAGAAAACTAACAGCAGCAGACAGTTTAAATAAAATCCTCACAAAATATCATATATGAGAGGAAACAAGTCAAGATGCAGGCTATGTTATAAAGCAGCTGTACCACAGCATGGTTTAATTCTCGAATCTGATTGCATTATTTTTGTATAACAGCATGGCTTGGACAGTAGTTCCGGCTGTAACCTGAATAACAGGTGTATATTAATGCGCCCGTTTTAATGTGTTATTGTTTCTATAGTAACAGCTCATACACAAAGACTTGTACAGCAGACCCTCCGCTTAATCTAAGAATAATAAGTGGATTTATAAAAAATCGTGGTGTTTAACAAAGTAAAATGTATAATAGTTGATGTGGGACACCTTCGTACTCAGGACTCCATCAGTGGACAGTGGATAGATTTTAACCAACCGGACTTCTTGCGAAAACCGTGATGAAT
>CM075021.1:13622517-13638801 GCA_037576675.1 Pangasius sanitwongsei
GCCCGAGTGCAATGGCTGAGCCTCGCCTTGGGCGAACCACCTTCCTGATCATGGTATCGCCCCTGCCAGGTAAGTATTCAGTGACACGAGGTAGCGTCAGGCTGCGGCTACGCCAAAGAGTTCTTTATATTGTAAGCAAGCTGGAGTTAAGGCCTTTGCAAGCATTCATTTTAATGCAGGAATTCAACATTAATTAATGGTGAAGGGATTAGCAATTGGCAAGACCTAGCTGTTGACTGTTCTTGCCAAGGGCAAAATTCTTCATGTAATCAATTAGCATATGGTGATTCAACAACGTGCTGAATGAAAAGAGAAGACACAAGTGGTTGCAATGCCAATTCCACCAAACTAATTTGTTTATGTCACATATTGTGTGCAGACCTTTACGGCAAGTGTAAGTGTGCGCATCTGTTTGAAAGCTGGAAGTTTAAATGCCACAAAGCCTGAATTTCCTGATAAATGCATGCTGATGATATCCTGGGTTTTGGGTGTGAAAACAATGTAACATTGTGTTTTGTCCTCAGAGTAGTTCCAGGTTCTCTTTGGAATGCTGTTGTATGTGTTTTGGATGACTTTGAGTGGGAAACTGTGCCAATACCATGTTAACCTGACGATGCTCTTTGAAGGCTTCAGAGAAAACCAAATCCAGATGGAGCAAAAAGAGCAAACGTTTACTCATCACTGTGTTTTTTAACCATTTCTATTGTATACACTCAATGGCTAGTTAATGATTGTTAGATTTCTAAAGGGATTCTTTTTCTTTGCACAGACCTTTTAAAGGTTCCCCATGAGGGACATACTGAAGGTGCTAGATGGAACTTTTTTTTTCTTTTTTTTTTAATGTATCCATAAATGAGAATGTTTAAGGGTCCCCCTTTTTCTGTCCTACACCCTTAGAAAAATATTCCTCATCAGTTCTTTGTATAATTAATGGTTCTTAGCTTCTTAAAGAAGATCCACCTTTAAGAGCCTTTTTGGAAAAGGACACTTTCTGCTCTAGGGTTCTACATAGAACCTTTAAGGGTTCCCCCGATGGACAAATGAAGAACTTTTTTCTGCGCTTCTTAAAAAAGAAACACTCCCATGGTGATTCTACATAGAACCTTCAAGGATTCCTCCAGCGGACAAATGAAAATCTTTCTACAATCTCAGAAAAAAAAAGTTTCTTATGGGTTTTGAGGAATAATTGAGGGTTGGATAATTAATGGTTCTTAGCTTCATAAAGATGTTCTACATTTAGGAACATTTTCTGAAAAGGACACTTTCTGTTGTAGGGTTCTACATAGATCCTAGAGGGACAAACCAAAGAATCCTTCCTTTCTAGACTTGGAAAAAGGGTTCGTTAAGGGTTCTTTGTAAATTTAAGGGTTTTTTTTTTAGCTTCCTAAAGAAGTTCTACCTTTTCTGTAAAAGACAATTTACCTACACCCTGTTGTAGGACTACATGTCTACAGAGAACCTTTAAGGGTTCCCCTAAATGGACAAACCAAAAACCTGTTTTACTACACACTGAGAAGAAGGGTTCCTCAATGGTTCTTTGGATAATTAAGTGTTCTTAGCTTCCTAAAGATGTTTCACTTTTAGGAACCTTTTCTGTAAAGTTCTATATACTGTAGAACCTTTAAGGGTTCCCCTGAGTGACAAATGAAGAACCTTTTTTCTACACTTTAAACTTTTGGATAGTTAATGGATCTTAGCTTCCTAAAGATGTTGTAGCTTTAGGACTTCAAAGGTCCTTTAAGGATTCCCCTAAATGGATAAACCAAAGAACCTTTTTCTACACTCTTATTAAAAGGGTTCCTCAAGGATTCTTTGGCCAGTTAATGGTTCTTAGCTTCCTACAAAGGTCTGTTTGGAACACTCTCTAAAAAAGAAAAATTCTGTTGCAGGGAGAAACTACAAGTTCTTCATAGAGTATCCACCAGACTGAATGTCTTTTAATATTCATTGATATCAATTAGGTTTGTGGTTTTTCCAGATTCTCCTTCTCTAAAATATGGCCTCATATTTTACACTGTGTGTCTGGCAAATATTTGCCAGTTCATGTCCTACCTTAGAGTTCATGAAGAGTTTAAGAGTTCTAGAGTCTCATTCTATTTCACAGTTGCACATAAACACACACACAAAACAAACCACAGAGCACTTTTTTTTAATCACAACCAGAGGAAAGCTCTGGCAGCACAGCAGCATGAATCTCAGGATTTTATTGGTCCTGTCTTCACAAAACTGACACTTCGCCAATGTTTTCATCAGAATTTTCCACTGTGAAAATGGATCATGTATTTCTCCCTGTGGATCAATTTCCCTCTACTATAAGCAGAACAACGCTCCACTAAATACAGCATTAAGCCTTTAATGTGCAGTGTCTATTTGTGTGAAACAAATTTATGTCAATAACATCCTCTCTGAGTTGTCAGAAGGACTTGTTTGGGTCCTGAGCCTAAGCTGTTAGCCTTCCTGGAAAACAATCCTTAAAGAGGCTGTTTTTGGTCTTTCTTACACCACACAGAAATTATGACATACTGTTCCACTGGTGCTGCAGTGTCTAATGTCACAGCACAGCTGTTTAAATACGCAGCTCAGCAAAGGGGCTTCAGGTGCTGGCAGGATTGTTCTCGTTCTCTCTGCTGTGTAAACAGTTTCTCTCCACCTTCAGCCTATGAGTCAGTGCCACCACACCTTTGGCACCCTGCACTTAGTTCATCATCTATATTCAAAATGTCTAGAAGTTATAAACAGATGACGTTTGTGATAGTAAACTAGTAAAGTGAATAACATGTAATACTGTGCACAAGACTGGACTCTCTAAAATTAAAATGACAAGCTAATGGTACATTCCACTCTCAATTCAAATGTAGTCAATCAGCCAAGATGTTTGGTGTCTATAGTGTGCTTTTATACTATGTTTTGAATATTGATCCATCATTTAACATGATGCAAATCATTTTTACTAAGTTTTCTTATGATGCCACATAATATATTGTAATATTCTACTAAATTCTGTGTCTATATTCATATTCAACCTTTGTCGAACTGTAACGTGTGGGCGAATGAGACAGGACACCGTAGCAGGTGTCAAAATACTATACATGCAGGAAAAGCCAAACAAGGATGATCCATATTCAGAACCAAGGGAAATAGGCAAGGGTTAAAACCAGGAAGTACAGACAATAAAGCTCATACTTAAGTACAAATGGATGATACGATTTCACCACATTACATTGAAACAACACGGTATACATAAGCTAAAAAATGACTATCTCCAAACAGGTGAACAGAGTAATAACAGACCAATGACAAGACAGGATGGAGACAGTACCAAAATTAAAAGGTACACAGCACAACAAACAGAAGTGGTATGGAAACAGTGCTCAATGTCCTAAGAACAGTACTACATGCTAAGGCGGGAAATTCAAACAAACATGAGACCTAAATTTTGTTTTCTGCCTCCTGAAGTTTTCCCATATCGCCCCAATGCTATGTTCTCTCCACTGTCTTCCTGTAGCTGCCCATAAAATATTTAAAATACTGATGTATATCTACAAAGCCAGAAACGGTTCAGCCCATGCCGACTTGAAGGCACTTTTAAAACCCCACTCTGTACCACGTTCCCTTGGATCATGTGGTATGGCTTGAGTGGATCCACCATCCTTTAGGACAGAAGGAAGACCAAGATCAAGACTCTTCTCTGTCCTGGCACCCAGGTGGTGGAATAAACTTCTCCTGGCTGTGTGTTGAGTCACTGACTACTTTCAAACAAAGACTGAAGACCTACGTCTTTACTAAACATTTAAATAAGCGCTCACTAAAAATACAAACCTAAACTTGTACTGTATTTGCCTATGTAATAACTCGTACTAACTCCGCTCTAACCGGGTGTAAGCTTGATCATAGTTTTTTGACCCTGACCTATTTGTGCTAGCCTGAGGATATGTTTTTCGATAGAAACAACAAAGCACTTCTGTAAGTTGCTCTGGTTAAGGGCATATGCTAAATGCTGTAAATGTAAATGTTGTGTTCTGTGAATTCAGGTGAAAGTATGGCATGCTTAATTGAATGATCTAATTAATCTTCTTAATAGTCCTTTGATCCTTTACAGTCTGAAAATGCTCTTTTCAATGGTTCTTTGGATACGGTTTTAAAGCACTGTTTTATGAAGACCATTTCTACTTAAAGAACCCATTTAAAAGATAGCTCCAATAGAATGATCTGCACATCACAATGGTTCATCAAATTCCTAAAGGTTTCTTGGTGATGATCCATAATTTCTGGAATCAAGAGCATATGGGATCTACCTGCTGTCTATAAAAGAGCTACATAATTGTCCATTTGACTAGTTGTTTGTAGAAGCCTGGCTGAAGTAATAAGACTCTGAATGGGTTCTTCTTAGAAGCCTCTGTGCTAGGGTTCTACGCAGAACAGTTAGGGTTTCCTCCAGAGAGACAAACTAAAGAACGCTTTTGGGTGCTGAATCTTTTCTCCTAACAGTGTCGGTTTCCCCATTGCAGATTTAGAGCTTAAGATCACACCCTTAGAAAAAAAGGTCTAGCACCCTAAAGTAAAACTCCTTTAGAAAGCTGGAACAATTCACCATTTAAATAATTCCTTTTAAGACTATACTAATATTTTAAGACTATATTTTTTAGAGTATGTATGTTTCTATCTCAGTGTTTTGATAAAAACATACCAGCCAAACAAATGCAGAAAATAATACACACAAGGAACATATAGGAGGTAGAACTTTAAAAATACATGAAGCTAATGTAGCAAATCAAGGGTTTGCTATTGCGTGCCTACACATTCTTCTGTTAGAACATGTAATGTACAGTATCTTGTGGTTTCCCAAGTTGTGGCAAACACTAAAAAAAAAATTCTCGAAATACCAGTATAAGATGTGTTTTATTAAAGCCACATGGACAGGAAAATGCCTTCCAAATGTGATGAATTGATAGCTTTTGGCAAAAGTATCTATGACCTCAGAGTGAATGTAATCAGTTTTGGGTTGATTACTGAGGAAATGTGATCAGGTACTGATTACAAACTATATAACTGAACATGTAACGAGTAATGTAAAACGTAATGTTAACAGAGGATGAAATCCTTCAATGTTCAGAAAACACAAGGACATGCTGTTTATTCAGGCTACTTATCAGAGCATATTACCCTTCAGAGAACTGTTGACCCAATACATTGTAAAATTGTCATAAATTGTTATTGCTTAGTGATTGGAGGTTATGCTAGCTATACATGTATGTTTAGCTGACAGTCCCATTACCATCTACTCTGAACAGTTACCTGGGATGATCATATCTACTGCAAGAAACCACCTACTACTTATCTTCTCTCAGTCATATTGTTATGTACTTTATGGTCACATTCAGATACAAATAAACAGACTATGAGTCACTGTGGTCAAAAGTGTAATCAGGTAATTGATAAGAAAGGAACTTTAATCTGACACCTGATTTTGTGTGTACTCTTATCTGATTATAAGTACTTGATTTTTGTAGTCAGATTACATGCAATCCATTACTCATCACTGGAATTAATGAACAGATTTTAATGAACTGTTAGATTCTGATTTTATCCTAGTGTTGTTTTGAAGCAGGACGTTTAATAGCCAGCTGTTGATTGCTACAATTCACCCTTTTGATGGAGGCACCTGGGTAATCTCTGCCGCAAGGAACACAACAAAGCTCGAATCTGTTCAAGAGCTATCCAGTTTGGATTTTTTCTACTATATTAAAACCATAAATTATAATCAAATTGTGAAATTAAAATTCACCCCAACTAAAATTCAGCCTTTTCCATGTGTAGAATAACTGAGTAGTTCAAGTTTATTGGCCTCAGTCGGATGTGGAGCTCAGGACACGGATGTTCTCAAGGTTTGGGCCAAGAGCCACTATGATATGGTTTTCAGTGCACAGCTGCTTTGAAAGAAGCCTATAATTTTCAACTCCAGCTTTTATGTCTAATGACCTCAAGCCCCTCTGTAATCTGTGTAAAGTGCTTGCAGTGTGAAGAGGTCATGGCCACACACACACATTGAGACCTTTCATTTGGAAACTGATTAATATTTGCTTATATATCCTTTTTAAGTGTTCATCCTCTGAATATTGAGCACAGTTTTGTGTCTCAGACCAGGTCTCTACCTAAATTGTTGAATGACAAACTGTTGTTTGTTACTAAGTTCATGTCTCACTTTCATTATGGGTAAAACATACAAACAATTCACATGAGCACAATGCCAAATTTATTGAAACTCAATAACCTTGAGAAGAAGGCCACTGGAAAGTTTTGCAGTATTGTTCCAACCACAAAAATGAACAGCATAAACCACTTACTCCCTTTATACCTTTTTCTGGAATAAAAACAGCCTCACCCATATTCATCAGTTTTTCAGTTTGTCTCTCTGGGGGATCCACTGAAGTTACTATGTAGAACCCTATAAGAGAGGGTTCCCTTGAGCATTAACTTCTGTAGATTTTATGAAATAAAATCTTGAGCACTAACTTCTGTAGATTTTATGAAATTAATCAAGCAACATTGCAGCCAGCACCCCATTCAAGAGACTCACTCAGAACAGTTGAGTCTTACAAGCAGCAAATTCAAAACTTACACAAGTCTGATTTGGATAGTATAGTTGGTGTTAAGTTTGATTCATTCTGATTTAATTTTTGGTTAGGTTTGATTCATCTGAATCCTGAGACCTGCACTCATCCTTCAAATGGAGGTAAGTAAACATTTATTAAAATAAACATTTTTTGTGTTTTTTTTTTTAATTGACTACCTTTGATTCCAGTGATGATCATTGTAACTGGCTTGGGTGTGAGGTGTTCATTGGCATGTGCAATGATCCCCCCCCCCAAATTTTCTTCCCAATTTGGTCAGCTGCCAATTCCCACCCACTTGCCAGCTCTTCCTCATCATATGACAACTACCAACTAGAGAGAGTTAAAGTGAACATGTGCTTTCTCAGAGACACGTGAAGCTAGCCAACCACATTGTTTTAGAACTGCTGCTCATATTTCATCACAAGGCAGCGTAACATACTCAAAGGAAAGCACTATCTGCTCTCTTTTGCATATATTTGCTCACAAATTCCAGACTGGCTAGTGCCACTGTCGACTGACAGAGGAGAGAAAGTAACGGCATCTCTACCACCCAGAGAGCACGCCCGATTTTGTTCCCTTGGCTCCTGGCCATGGATGGCTGTGGCATCATTGGTATTTTTCAGGAAATGATGGAAATACAGTAATTTGTCTTTTTGATTTACAGTAGTATCCATGTGGCTATGCTCCCAGTAATTTTCTGGAAATTGAAAAAAATACAGTAATTTACTGCCTTGCAAATATACAGCAATATACTCTACTTTTTACTTACATACTTCTGTATACTACCACTTCTTTGTAGTAGTATTTACAGTAACATATACAGTAAATTTCTATAAAAAGTTATTGGATTTTTCTTACAGGACTGACTTCCTGACATGGACCTCATTTCCCAGTGATTTCAAATATTCCAACTGTAAACCCAGTAACTGTCATATTTGTTGTTCAATTGTTGTCTGTTGATCTACATTAATAACTGCGTTACTGCACACCTACATTACTGGTGGTTTATCTTAGTAGTTTTTGTTAAAGCATATTACTGTAAACTAGCTTTGCTGTGGTAGCTCAAAACATATTACAGTCCAGTTACCACAATCCCAGAAGTCATACGTTATGTCACTCTTCCTGGATTAAGAGTAGCACTTATTTACATACTGTATATACTGTATATATAAACACAGTAATAGTTACATAACACAGTTTTCACAGTGGTAAGCTGTAAGATGAACAGAAGGCCCAATGTCACTCTATTGACAGCTTGTCCTGTAAACTGTAAGACACTTACCCAGCAGAAAATAATTCTGTCACTGAGCTTAGTTCCCATAAACTCTGCAGCACAACAGACTAAAGGGAGACAGCAGAGGCGTTTTAATGGCAGGAGCCCCTTGGCACAGTTCTCGCAATGCAATTAGAGAAGAATGGAAGTGTGGGTCCAAACAGAGGGGTCTGGCTCACTCTGCTTTTCTGCTGAGTTCATCATCTGTGGTTGCCTGTGAGGAACTGGATGGGGGAGCAGGATACAACTGGCAACCCAAACTAACAGAGTCCATATGGTGCTGCAGAAATGGGGAAGGTCAAGAGCTGTTACTACAGCTGTATGTGGCTGAAACGTAATATTATTTCTTTTTTTTCCCCTCTTACAGCCTTTTAAAAAAATCCTGTATGGGAGAGAACTGAATGTAACAAGTCCCATGTGAAATGTAAAAAAAGGATGAATGGATCAACTTAAAAAGCAGGACTAAATGAGCAATGTTAGTGGGTGTGAGTGTCTAGAGATCAGATTGGGGAGGATAGAAGTGACATTGTTTTCTCTTTGCACCACACCTTGGTTATTTTGGCCCACACACCACCAAAGACAGCAGGTCTGTGAAGATACCAGATGAAAAATTATACTCTACAGTGCAATGTCCAGTTTAATATACAACAGAAATATATCACCAAAGACCCCCTGGAGATTTGGATACAGTTCTTAATATGTTGTTGTAAATGACCTAATCCTGAAAGAACTCAATCTGTTCTGCATTAAACACATTCAGCAAATATGCATGAATGTGCTGATGGATACAATGTACTATTTGTAAAGAGAATGCAGTTCAGGCCTTTCGCCAGCAATTTCTATACAAAAATAAGCGAACAAGAACGTGTAGGAAAACAGGATATCTTCCTGGCTATGGTTAAAATCGCATTTGTTTCGAATAGCACACCATGATTATCATGCAAGCCTTGAACCATATAAACCATCCTGTGCCAGATGGAAGAATTATCCCACCTGACTTTAGTATAATTAAAGCTGATCTCAACTGATAAAGAAGAAAATTTATCAAATCGGATATGAATTTATTCATAAATCATTTATATGATCATTTACACAAAAAAACCTTAGTATCCTACTCATGCCCCTGAATATGTGTAAATTGTATGCGTAAGAAGACTAACCTCGACTGATTGGCTTCAAAGCATATCATTTAAGGTGAGTTACTTTACCTTTATATATGGATTACTTTGTCAAGTTTAAATCACTTGTGTATTTCAGTTACACACACAAATTTTATTAAACTTTTCTGAAACTCAGTTGTTTCATATTAAATGCATTAACTAAGTTAAATTAAGACAAATAAAAATAGGTGTCCAATTGAGATGTAGGCTGCAGTGGCTCAAATGGTGTGTAAGCCAGTTGTGTTTGCCACAGCATCTTCTTTTAATGCTGTGGAACACTTCATTAGAGCCAGCACTAAGACCGATAAGTGACTGATCTGGCATGTCTCAAGCTGCAATGTGCCATATAAGCTCTAGTGTGCTCTGTGCCAATGTCAGCTTCCTATGACATATGCCCTCCTGCTTTTCCAACGCTCCACCATGGAGCCGCATTAGTGTGCGAGAAATTTCTGGCTGAGAGTTGCTGAGACACTTTGCTTTGAATAAAAAATAGCAGTTTCCCTGCATGAGGCGCTTAGGGTCTCTCTGTTATTATTCTCCGTTTTCATGTCAAACCATTTTCTGTTCATCTCAATTCACTCTTTCTTTTGAGCTTTCCAAAAGAAAGACTTTTTGCCGTTTTGCCTCTTCATTTTAATGCTGTGAGCTTTGCCTTTTATGGAGTTTTGTGGGTGTAACCAAATGCAAATGAGCTGTGCTCTGCATGCACTTGGGAATTTACGGGTGATTGACATTCATCAACATATGCACATATGTACAAAGAAAATCACCATTTCTGAAACTTTTGTAAATCTGGCGAAAAGTTTTAGTTCGGTTTGGCTTATGAACACATTTACTAAAAGACTGATAAAGGAGGCCCTTTTAAATCTAACAGTGATCATGATGCACAATTAGATTTTAAAATAAGACATGTTAAACTCTGTCTATGGAATTGTTCAGGGGTTTATTTGTAGGAAATAATTGTATCGCATCAGTAAATATCTTCCTTTAAGGTACAGGTATTAGACCAAACTACACCTAGCAAACTAACATTTTTTACAACCAAACTCTACACATATATTCCACACGTTTGTTGCTAAATGGACGTTGGGCTACTGATCGGAAGGTCATGAGTTCGATCCCCAGCACCACCAAGCTGCCACTGGTGGGCCCTTGAGCAAGGCCCTTAACCCTCAACTGCTCAGTTGTATAAATAAGATAAATGTAAGTCGCTCTGGATAAGGGCGTCTGCCAAATGCTATAAATGTAAATGGTACAGTAATCAATATATTTAAAATATTTTAGACGGAAAACAATCACTATATCGTGATTGTATATAACAATCACTAGTTATAAATACCGTACAATGGATGTTTAACAAACATTGCTAAATGAGGATGCCTTGGTGTGGCAATAATGTTTAGAAATGTTCCGGCCCACCAACATGCGTAAACAAAAAACCTACCCAGATAGCAAATGAATGATTGCCCAACGCTGGCGCGCACTGCCTACTGTCATCTGGCTCACACACCGCCCTGGAGGAATGGTGATTAACTCATCTGTGTCTGACTACCGGAACACAGTCATAAATCAGGCCTGGTAAGCCCATATTTCAGACATGATATGGAGCAGAACGTACATCTGGGACACCTTTAGACTACAGCCGAAATGCTGTATAAGCATTGGATATGGTTAGTTACACTCAGACCAATTTTGACCAGATTCCAAATAATGGTAAATTTAACGAGTCTGCTTATATTTAGCACACTTTTGGCAAATGATACACTTGACATTGCCATCACTGGCCATTATGTGTCTAAACTCAACTATATGGCATTGCTTGGAGCAAAATATACTGCATGTATATCCCGATGCAGGTTACTCCAAGGGAACAGGAAGAGGTTTTAAGCAGGGTGTTGCAACATGAATGCAAAAGCGTAATGTGATAGTTTATATAGTCCAGCAAAGAAGCTCTATTGCTTGTGTGTGTGTTTGTGTGTGTAGCCTATCACCCATATCATACCACATCAAGTTCATAGCTTGTTACTGAATGGTTCAAAGCAATGCAATGTACCCAAGTTAAACACTTTTTGACTAGATTTTAATGATGCAGTTCTTTTGTATATACTAATGGTAATGACGTAGACCTATTCAGTGAGAAATGTTTCAGCAAGTTTGTTTTCATCCTTGTCCTCTATAACCTTAGTATTTGTGTCATAAATTTTACTTTTCTTTGAAATATTCTTTTAAAAACCTGTTATTCTTTATGCTTGATTTTTGCTATTTTGCTTGCCAAAGGTGTGGGCAGCACCCTTGATTGAACATTATATTTCTTCAGCAAATTTACTCAATATATATTTCTTAAATAAATATATTTGATGTAAATCTATGTTTCAAATGCTTGTAGGTGTCACTAGGTCTCCCCATTCTCATGCCTGTAGATTGTACCTAAAACAATAACCAAGAAAGCATGTATAAGCATCCATAATTTTCATTACAATAGCTAAAAGTATCCTGTGATATGTGTGAAACATTCACTGTGTGAGAAGTATAGGCAAGAAAAATATGCATGGATTGGCCCAGGGTAATGCTGAAGTGCTGGCCTAATATTGGCTTAGTTATAAACACTGTGTTAAGAAATTTATATGATATTATATGATGATTGGTGAGTGCATTTCATCTTAATGGCCAATCAGTCTAATCATTCAATTAAATGCGCACATGCCCAAGTGGGTCAATCCATCCCTATGTACCACTATCCATAAATGGTATGTTCTCTAAAAATCACTTACAGTTCATTTACAGTTTGAATAGCCTGAAATGAGTAAGGTTCATCCACGACAAGCCAGATAACTGATGATTCCAGGCCAAATCTTGCCAACATTATGCACATAAGGATTGAATATGGCAATGGTATGTGTATCATGGGGCCAAAATGTGACCAAGCTGTTAGCAGTCACATTGAAGGTTTTTTTTAAAAATATGTGCCCCAAATGCATCTAACTATAGCTATTGTGTGTACAACCTTTCAGTTTTGGACCAAAGGTGGCCCATCTGGAAGTTCACATCAAGCCTGACATGCGGTCCCAACTAATGCTGAATTGTGGCTCAATTCTGGCAGCCAAATTTGGACGGGTTTATCATGGAATATGTAGGCCAGATAAAAGTGGTCCAGCACTGTACTAAAGCACTGGGACATCACTCATTTACTATCTGCATTGTTTTGAACAGCCCTTTCACCAACAAATAAAACACTTCTAAAACACTTATGGCGTCTTGTGTCCTAATCCAGACCCATTTGTCCAGACTTAAAGAGTTGTTGAATGAAATGGCAACCACTACACAAAGCCACAATAAGTCTGCTTTGTTTCACAGTAAAAATATGGATAGCAATAAAACAGCTTGTTTAGCTGGCTGGGAATGACTTCTATACTATGGAAACTACACTGATGCTTCTTTCTGACAATCCCCAAAACCACACTTCTGACTCTTATGCCACCCTAATACTGCCTCTTGCTTAAGTACTTTCAATGTGATTTACACCAGTGGAAGAGATGAGGCCAAACTTCAAACTTTTGCTTGCATATGGCATAATAAAACCTGACTGTTGGGGCTTGGTATGAACCATGTGGGGCCCAAATGCAGGACTTTGTTCTGAAAAATCTCATAAAGTACCACCAGCTGACAAACATGTGAAGAATGTGACCTGCACAAATAGTTAATTTTATTTATTTATTTATTTATTTATTTATTTATTGCAATAAAAAAACTCTTATTTATGAAAAACAAGATCCAAAGTCAAATCCAAAAGCAACCCTGCCAAGCAAATGTCGAGCAATGCAGATATAGCCAAGTGCTTCTGGACAGCAGGAAGCCATCACATGGCTGAAATTGTGTTTCCAGATTTCAACCCGCAGCTCTCCTGTTTCCCGCATGCCACATGCTCAGCAGGAAAAGATGTTTAGTGTTATGAGCTGTGAAGTGTGAGGTGATCTAGTTCAATCACCCTTCATTTAATATGGTTGGCATACTTTGTCTCAGGTACGATACTGTATCCTGCAATTTCAGATGGCACAGCATGAACATCATTAGAGAAAGACAACTGAGCACAAATTAGCAAGAGGTAGGAAACGGAATGATAAATAATCCTTCACAGAACATCACATGCTGTTGGTGGAAAGCTGCTGGTTTGTGCCAAAGGAATTTGTGCTGGAGAAGCCTGCTAAGTCTCCGCCGTCTCAGAGGCCGCTGGGGTGAATCAGCAGGAGGAAATATGTTAAATAAAGTGTAAACGCTATGAAATGCCTTTGGGAATCATGAAATTCACCACAATATGGAGCTTCATGCATTCATATTCAACCCATTCAGTGGTGGTCATGGGGTAGACTTTTTCTTGTAGCAAGTCAACACGATTGAAGTGGTGGTATAATTTAATCATTCAGCAGTCATCTGAGGAGCTTTAATCAGCTCTCACGAAGCTTCAGATCTTCATATTCTCATCAAAATTTCATCACAACTGCAGGAGCTCCATGAATAATTGGCTAAACATCAAGATTATACCACAAGTCCAGTCCACCACCTTAATTTGCTATCAGTAGATATTTGTAAATCTCTAGACAACTAAATAGCTTCATAGGCATAAAGTGCCTTGCATAAGTATTCACCCCCCTGGGCTTTTCTACATTTTGTACTGTTAAAGCTTGGAACTTAAATGGACTTTATTGGGAGTACATGTAATGAATCTACAGAAAATACCTTATGATATTGAAGTGGTAGGAATATACCTTGCAAAATTATTTATAAATAACAACCCTTGTGATCGCAGAAGTATTCAACCCTGCTGGTGTTCTGGTACAACTAGTTTTCATCATAAGGAATCTTGGTTGCTTTTCTGACTAATGCCCAATAACTGTCTTTTGGTGGATGGCCTCCTCTAGGCAGAGTCATGGGTGTGCCATATTTAATAATGGATTTACTGCTGCTCCACAGGATGTTCAAAGTTTGGGATATTTTATTAACCAAACTCTGACTGATACTTGTCCAGAACTTTGGCCCAGACTTGCTATGTTGCTCTTTGGTCTTCATGATGCTGCTAGTTAAATATGCACTGTACAAACTCTGGGGCCTTGAAGGAATAGGTGTATTTATATTGAGATCACATGACATTTTAATTGCACACATTTGAACTCCATTCAGATAAATTATGTGATCTCTGATGGAGACTAGACAATTGCTCCAGAACTAGCACCAGTTTCACAACAACAGGGTTGAATGCATATGCAATCACAACTTTTCCATTTTTTTTTACTTTTCAGTTATTTTGCAAACTACATTGATTTTAACTTCAATAATATTATGGACTATTTTATTTAGGGTTACAACATATTATCTCGATTAAATTTATTCAGTGCCAGGTTGTAACACTACAAAATGTGAAGTTCAAGGGTGGTGAGTACTTATGTAAGGCACAGTATACACATAGCCCCTTAACTCTTAAGGGTTTTTGGTTATTCCTCTGGGGAACTCTTAAAGGTTCTATATAGAACCCTACAACTGATCCACTCTTTGCGGAGATTCCAAGTAGAACCCTGTCAGGAAGCCATACTGTATACCCATAACTGTTCAGAGAACCTTTTTAAGGGTATATCGTGTAGTATATATTTTATGTCTTATTTATGTTAAACTAACTGTACATTTCTGAGTTAATGAGAGTGCTATCTAGATCTAGGCTGCGTTACTTCAGGTTCATAACCTTTTAAATGTTGTTTACAATGACATAATCCATGCAATTCCACACTGTCTCTCTGACCCTCCACCCCCTGGTGCGTGAACTGTTCAATCAGCCCCATGTGTGCACCATATTTCCTTGCATCACAGCAGCTCATCTCCAAAGTCGTTCTCCTCCGCCTGCATTTTATGGCCTTATTTGCTTTTGTTGGAGGCCATGCCAGCAAGAGGGAACACGGCTGAAGTGCACATCCATTTTTATTTGTGTGGCAGTCTACACTCCACACCACGCACCAGCTATAGCCTTCCTACTCATTTTTAGTTCCTGTGTATGTGCGTGTGTGGTCCTTAGACAGTGTTTTGGCTCAAGCATATGTTACAGTGAATTCTGAGGTGAAGCTATAGCTGACCAGGGTTGTGCAGCCACAACTATGGAGACCTTGCTTGTCTTTTTTAAACAAGAGAGTAATGGACCATTATGGTATACTGGGGCCATACAGAACCTCAGCCTCCCCATGAAACTTAATACATGACAGCACATGACAGAGCATGTGGTATGTTTCGGGCAAATTTTATGTTCTTTATGCATTCATTTACACATTATACACTTGAAAGAAAACTTTATCAAAAGTCAAATTGCTAATACAACTCAGTAATTATGGTTATCATCACCAGCAGCTCTCAGTGAGCTGACCTGTTCAAGGTATAAACCCCTAGTTAGTAGAATGCAATGCCTGGGTCATGTCATGTGCTTTGCAATGACTAAATCTTTCCTCTAAACACAAACTGGAGCAATCCACCCAGCTAAGGCCATCTGAGGCGGTTAAGGTCATAGTATCCAGTCTGGCCTTGAGCTTTGCCAATGTACAAACACCTCCTCCTAAAAATGACTCCTTTCTTTTGGGACTGCAAAACATATGGCCTTAGAACTCAAGTTGCTTGGTGGAAATTTCTTAATATTAGTGACCCCAATGAGTCAAAGGGTTTGATGTGCTTTTCTAAAATAAACAAAATCCACCATCGAGTATGTAGCATCTTTTTAATAAGGAAATAAAATGTGTTTGTTTGTGTGTTTGTAATTAAGTACATCAAATATAGTTCCAGGGTCCCCGGTTCAAGCCTGGGTTCTCTGATTTCCTTCCTCCTCTAAAGAGCATGCAGGTAAGAAAACTGACTATGCTAAATTATCTCTAAGTATGAATGAGTGTTTGAATGTGTGCCCTGTGATGAACTGATGTCACATCCAGGGTACATGGTTCTGGGATAGGTGCCGGATACACCGTAACCCTGACTTGGATATTTTGTGAGGTTTGTTTATTCATTCATCTTCAGTAACCACTTTATTCTGATCATGGTAAAGGGAATCTGGAGCCTATGCTGGGAACACTGGGCATGAGGTGGGAATATACCCTGGATGGGATGCATGAATTAAAAATATATGTATATGAGAGTCGGACTTGTAACCCGAAGGTGAACCTGAAGGTCGTGGGTTTGAGTCTCAGGTCCAGCAGGGATTGTAGGTGGGGGGAGT
>CM075021.1:13648545-13707568 GCA_037576675.1 Pangasius sanitwongsei
ATGCTGTGTTAAAAATTCCTTGCTCTGTTAAATAGGTACTTGGGAATATCTTGAGGAAACTTAAAATTTCATAGGGGAGCTAATAATTTTGTCCTCAACTGTAGATCAGGATAACAAAAGATGAACAAAAAGAGCACAAACAGGAGAGAAAAATGAAGGTCCTACCTCGTTTGTGGTCATGTTTTCGCTCTTCATAAGTGAGGAATAATTCCTGTGAAAGAAACACATTTCGGCTGCACACTTAATTACGCATCATTAAAATGGAACTGGATATAAATTTCCTCACATATAAAAGCTTTTAGGTTCAGGATTTACTGAGTGCTCTAACAGTCTGATCCCTGCGATACCTCAACTCCTCCTGCTCCTTTTTCCTCTTCATCTCTTCCTTTTCCCTCTTCTTCATCTCCTGAATCTGAGCCTTTTTCTCGTTCCGGTCCTCTCTGTCTCGGGACTCTTTCTCTGCTGCGAGGTCGGGGTACTTCTCCTCCTTCGTCTTCTCCAACCGATTGATGATTTCGTTGATTTTCTTTTCTACCGCCACAGTTCTCACCTGTTAATGACATCATAAATAATTACGCTTGCACTTCCTTAAACGATTCTAAACACCACGTATATCGACGGATTGATACCAAGGTCTGTTCATGTCTATAGACTAAGTCACACTGTGTCCTAAACTTTAGCAGAGAGACATCGCTGAAGAACTGCATATGGACTGAGGCAGAGATTTACAGAAAGATTTTACTTCTATTATTGGTTTGATGCAATAACTACACAGATTCCGTGTGTAACTAAAAAAAAAAAGAGTGACATGTCTTGGCTGATCAGCTACATTTGAGGTAAGTGTTTACTTTTCCATCATGTTCTGTGTACCTCTTTCTGACGGTGAAAGCCAATCTGACCCACGTCCATGTCTCCGGTTTTCTTCAGGTTGCCCCATGGCGTGTAAACAACACTGATGTTGTTCATTTTGCAGCCTGTCAGTGAAAAAGCAGTTGTGTGTTAAAATCAAGACAACATACGAAAACAGTGGAATCTGATCTAGTGACAAAAATGTTGTGAATTCAAATACTGGGAATATCATAGAAGCACTGCTGGGCCCTTGAGCAAGACTTTTAACCAAAACTGCTCAGCTCTTACTTCTCTCACTTGGAAAAAAAAACAAAAAAACATCAAGCTGGATCTGAACAAATGTATTCATCATTCATAAACTACAAGAAATGTGGTATTCGTGGCAATCCAGTTAGTTTGGAAAAATACGTTTATATCCTATGAGCGCTCCTGAATGTGAGTCTATTTGCATAGTCACAAAAGTGAACCTCAAGTTTGTACGTCAAACTGTATAACCGGAGAGGATTTACCGAAATTCTATATCCGGATTACGCTATATAACGTTTAAATAGCTTATTTATTTCAATTACATGCACAAATCTAACGGAAAATGTTGTGAAACTCAGTCATTTCATATTAATGATTTGGAAAAAAAAAAATTACACAAATTACAAATCACAAAACAAATCCACAAATAAAAACAAATAAGACTAGCCATGCGATGAGGACAAAAATAATGGCACCCTCTAAAAGGAGGAACCGTGTGTGTGTGTGTGTGTCTATTGTAGCTGACATGCTGCAGTGGCTGAGCTGCATTATTGGAAGATTTAGCACATGCTATGTTTAGGCGCTCTTTCACGGTTTAGTTGTCATTTTCTCTTTTTCGGCTCTGTGAGCTTTGCCTTTTTTGGAGGTTTGTGGGTGGCACGGAATGTAAATCGGCTGTGCTGTGAAAACACTTGGTAATTTGCGGCTCGTTGAAATTTATCAACACACGCATGCGAGTACGAAGAAAATCAGCGTTTCTGAAAGTTTTGTGACTCTGGAGAGAAATGTTAAATTGCTCTGGGCTACGTAATCATTTATCTCAAAACAAAAGAGTAATATTTAAAAATATGCCACAGATTAATTGGTATGTTTGTTGTGGCTTTTTATTTATTTTAAAAAGATCTGATGATAGTATTGCCATATAAGTGCATAGTAGTATTTGAACCAATTCGTAAAAGTGGAATGACAATGTGATTTTGGTGTAAATTAAAGCTTTTCTATTAAGGATGCTCTAGACATAAACAGAACTCAGTGTTTACTGTCAAATAAACATTATAATAAGCTTTACCTTGAATGCTGTTGTTCTTTACAAGCTGTGCACAATCGATCAGGACCTCTTTGGGTATGTCGTCTATCGTCTTTCCCTTTTATGGGAAAACAAATTCATTAAAATACTATAAGAACGAGAAATCCAGAGCTTTATGCATCGCTGTATAAATAAAAACGTTACCTTGGGCATTCTCAGGTATACGTGTGCCGAGGAGAGTTTATCCACGTGAAACCTGAAACACAAAGATTTGGGAGATCGTTGTTTATGCTTTATTGCCATCGATTGTGACTTAAACTTATGGGCAGCCTTGAGTTCATTTAGGGTCATCTCCAGAATTATTGGCACCCTTCATGGAAACATGCACAAGCAATACAACATAGAAAATGAAGAACACATGCAATGAGTTTAGGTTGAGTTTCAACAAATGGGGACATGGTAGTAACATTATTACTTTTTTTTTTTTTTTTTTTTTTTTTTAAATCAAAAAACATTTTAAATGTTATATTTTTCCCTATAGAACACTGGTTTCAAAATTACTGGCACCCCTATTTCTTCCCCTATGTGTCAAACAAACTTGGAGAGATGTGTAGAAGAATCTTGGATAAGGCATCTTCCTCTTTAATTCAGACCACACATTTTTTTCATCTGAGTTAAATCCAGAGACTGAGACGTTCATCACAAGAAACATTAATTCTGTGTTTCAGTAAACTATTGCTATGTTGATTTGGTTGTATGCTTGGGCTCATCCTCTTGTTGAAGATTTTAGCCTCCTGGAGGTTTTTTTGTTTGTTTGTTTCAACTGCAACAGACTTTTGAAAACTTTTCTATTATGACCCTGATTGTGTGTAATAGTATTTTATGGTTCTTTAATTTAAAACGGCAAATGTAAGTTGTTTCTCTAATTGTCTGAGTGGAAAGATTGAATCACTGGATTCTCCTGTGTTTCCTAAAGGGTGCAAATAATTATAGATCAGAGTGCATTTTGTTCATCTGTGCTTTACATAAGTGTGTTTTTGCTTAATTCTAGCACTCAGTGGAAAGTCTTGAGACCATGTTTCCTTACCAAATGTCCTCAGGCCATCCGTATTTTATGAGATCCTCGTCTGTTGAGAAAAGAAAATCACTGTCACTAAAATACAACCATCTAAGAAGAAGAACACAAATGTTCACGTGAGAGAACGAGCACTTACTTTCATATTTATCTTTCCCCATGTAGATGGTATAGGGTGGTGTGACAACTGCAAACAAGATGAAAAAACCCGTTCAGCATAAACTATAAAGCCTGCTTCCTTACACAGTTAAATGTTCACTATAACATACTTATACCGTGTGGTAGATGAGGAATAAAACACTTCAGGACATGCAGTTATATGAAAATAATCAGCTTTGAGGTTGAGACTGTAACAGTGCTTCTTCTGGGGTTGCATCACACCACCCCACTGTTGATTATTTTCCTGTAACAGCACACCCATTAAGTGTTTGATTTATCACTTAATAAATGATCAGAAATATTTATATTTATATCTAGACTAAAAATGAGACAAAACAACAATGTGTGTGTCGGTCATTAAACACATCTATAATCTATTATCTTAAGTCTTCCTGTTTTAAGATAAGCAGTTACTTCATAAATTTTTCTACCCTATGTTAATTCTTCCTATCCATATTCCGACAAATCCCGCCTCCTCAGTTCTGATTGGTTATTAATTCATACCTCTGTGCAACGCGCCAACGGAACAGTTTCATTAGCCAATGGCAGCACAGAACCGGCTACCATTAGCCAATCGCACAACAGGAGGCGGGACTTATCCGAATACGAGTGGATAAATAGAGTTTGTAACTCTAGCTGATCCCGCCAGCTCTTCAGTTCAGATATAAAAGAGCACTCACCGGCGCTGGTGAAGTAGAAAACCATGTTTATGGCGCTTGAAGAAAACACTCTCAGATTAAAGAAAAGACAGGTGTGAAAATAAACAATAAACGCACGCGGTCAACATTACCTAGTAACTAGCGTGCTACGCGCACTGACAAAACTGACACCGGAAGTTAATCAAAGATCAGCTGTGCTAAGGAAAGGTCATTTCCGCCACGTTTTCTTCTTCTTCTTTTTTTTATTTTACATTTCAATTTCCTTGAAGTCAAAAGAGCTCCCAGTGAAATATATATATATATATATATTTTCTTTTACCAGGTTTTATTTTGCACTTTGATCGCATAATATTTTAATGTCACCTTTATTTATATTGCACATTTAAAGACGCTGCACATCGTCAGCCAAAGTGCTGCACAATAAAATCAAGCACTCAAAAAATGAATAAAACAGTCAAAAGCATTAAAAGACAAAACCACAGATGAAAAGACAGGACAAAACAGAAGACTCGATACTTCAGATCTTAATAGATTTAAACGTCTGGAAGAATATATAAGTTTCTGTTTCTTACACTGTGTTGATTTCTTAGCTTCCTAGTGTCCAACATTGTCTTTACTTTATTCATCCTTTTTGCGATTTTATTTTCCATTTTGGTCGTTTTAAAGTGTTACAGTTTACTTTTCATTCATATTTGTCTTGTACTTGGGTCTACATTTACTTTTCAATAGATATTTTCTCCCGTTTGGGCTACTAGGACTTTTATTCTGAAATGATCTCCCCAAGCAAACCGGAAGTCGTATCACGCACACGCGCTCGCGCAGAAGCTGAGTTTGGCGCGCGGTTCAAAAGGCAGAATTGTCAGCGCGCGCGCGAGTGAGAGACGAGCGACTCTGATACACAGGAGTTTAAGAGTTAAACAGAGCCGAGTTTAATCAGCAAATCATCTCAGTAAGTGTTTTATTATTATTATTATCATCATCATTGTTCTCACCCCGCGTCCCTCACACACACACTTTTAATCCGTGTTTGTGAGTTTGTGAGGTTATTAACTTTCCACTTTTACAGACACACACAGCTGACCGGTGTTGTGATTCGCGCGCGCGTAATGTTAGCCACCTCGCTAGCTAAAGTTAAACCTAACAACATTTTACCTCACAGTAAAACAGCGTCTGTAACTGATGTCTCCAGCGATAAATACCTTCCTCCGCCTTTCATATCAGTATCAATATCTTTACAGAATTAATACTAAGTCATGTAGAGACGCAGAACAGAAAACGCGGTCAAACTTGTGCTGTGGTTTGAAGGCGAAAGTGAACTAGCTAGCGTTAAATTAAAGTAACGTGAACTAGCTGCTTCACAATGACTCTTTTTATATACTTATATAAATAAAACAGCATTTCTGTTTAGTTCACGCTTCTTTACATGACCTAAATACCTGTAGAAGACATCATGAGTCAGTTTTCCCTCTTCACATCAGCTTCAGGTCATCTGCAGGGGAAGCAAACAGGTCACTGAACTTTTTTATTTGTTTGTTTATTTGTTTATTTGTTTGTCAGAATCTGATTTAAGACTAGTGATCAGAGTTCAAATCCTAACCAACACACTTTAACCACAAAGACTTAACCCCTGAGCAAACACCTCATCTTAACCATCTCAGAAACATTAATGGGAAGTTCAGGACTCTTGATGAGAGACAGATTAAACTTTCCTGGTCTTTCTCATGGGTGACAGTTTCCTGGGATAAGGAAATATAATGCTGTACCTTTGTAATGCACTAGCCAAATCCAATACTAGCAGCTTCCTATAAAGATTTGAACATAATAAAAACGAGGATAGGTTTAGAGCACAGGTGTCAAACTCACGGCCTGTGAGCCAAACACGACGAATGTACTTATTTAATTCGCCCAGTTGTACCATAGTGCTGAAGAGTCCCCCTTTTCTATTCTTATATTCTTGGAAACGATGCACCACAAACCAAAAGTTGGAGAAGTGCTTCTTTGTTGACACTTGATTATACACATACACGTCATACTTGTCAAATCCCCTAACAGCCCAAAACAGCCTCATTCTTGTATCTCCCTTATTATCAAACTATATATATATATATATAAAGTTCCACAGAAATCTAATTATATCTAACTATATCTAACTATAAAATCCAATATAAAAAAACAAACCCGTAACATTCCTCACATAGTAAAACTCACCATTTTCACCCTAGACCAGTGACATTTAAGTGAAAGTGAAGTGACCCATACTCGGAATTTGTGCTCTGTATTTAACCATCCAAGTGCGCACACACACACACCGTGAACACACACCCAGAGCAGTGGGCAGCCTTATTTGCTGCGGCAGTCGGTGCCTTGCTTAAGGGTCTCACCTCAGTCGTGGTATTGAGGGTGGAAGAGAGCTCAGGTCATTCACTCCCCCCACCTACAATCCCTGCCGGACCTGAGACTCGAACCCACGACCTTCAGGTTACACGTCCGACTCGCTAACCGTTAGGCCACGACTGCTCCCGGTGAAATTTACATTTCACAGCCGTAGTGTAGTGGGTCTGTAAAGATGTTGAGACTAATGACATAGCACAGACAATCTGTGTGTTTCTTCTTAAATCTCTTTCTAAACATTAAATGTACTGTTGATATTCGAAAAACAGATACTAAAAAAAAGTTATCACCTAGTACATACAGTGGAATAGTTTCTGTTAGCCGTTCTTCTTCCCATAAACGTCCTGTTCTACTTTCAGAGCCTCAGTTATTAGTGTCAATCCATAGAACAGGAAATATGTTTAAAAAAATGAATACTCTTACGTTATGGCCCGTTTTTTTTTTTTCTTTTTTTTTTTTCCTCTTTCAGTTTGACACACCTAGTTTCAAGAGACGGAAGACTTTCTGCGTGCCTGTGTCAGTCTTGAGTTGAGCTAGCCGTTGTGAGAGATATGTATACAAGCTAAACCTGACTCATGATGGGAAAACTGAATGGGCTTCGCAGACAGCAGCATTTTTTTTTTTTTTTAACAGCAGCACAGAAAGACACAACAGTGTGAGCAATTCATATTGCTTCCAAAGAAAGTCTTTTCCTATGACAAGTAAAATTGAATTTCATGAAATGAAGTTAAAAAGAAAAAAACTCAACTGTTTAGTAAAAGTACAGAACAAAACAGGACAAGGTGTGCTGTTATAGGAGAATAATCAAGGACGGGTGGTATGATCTAATATAGATTTACTTTAATGCTGTGGACCGTCCTTGAAACAAGTCGGTACCTGTTATCACTTACGCTTTAACAGCTCTAAACAGTCGTACCATCACCAGCTTCTCTCTTTTCTCTTTTAAAGTTAATAAGACGAGGGAAAAAAAAAACGCAGCTTGTCATGTTACTGAGAAACTACAGTCTTTAAAGCCCTTCATCCTGACAACTTTCCCATGTTGGAAAACTGTAGTCAGAGATGAAGTGGTAACTGTAACAAAGCACTGACACTGGAGACTCCTTCCTAAGATGTTAAATAAACTACTTCTTACAGAAAACTTCACCATATCAACAATTAAACACGTTAGAAATCTGTCTGTATGGCGCATCCAACACATGCAAGTTCATACTATAGAAGTGAGAACACGTTAGAGTAAGTACATTAATATAAACCTTGCAGCCAGAACTGCTGTTTATCTTTAAAGTAGATGCACTTATCAAGTTAAAGTAATAAAGTAGACGTACAGTTTATGGCTAAATCGCGTCTGGCAGATCTGCTCCAAACAGTTTCATATGCATTCTTCTCGTCTGTTGTGCGGATTTGTCATCTTTAACAATAGGAAGTTGTAAGCAGGCATGGTGATGTCCTGATAACTGTAATATTGGGCTCATATTGTTCTACCCCAGTGCTTTTAGTGCCAACCGAAGTCAAAGGTTTTATTTTGTTTTTTGGTTTTATTCCCTTTCTTGCTTCAGGCGACATGAAAATGTCAACCAGCACGTCAAAGAAGAGAAAACAGTGCTCTCCGAATGCTGAAAGGTGTGTGCCCTTTTTCCCTCACATATAATGTTATTATTCTACCCAGTGTCTGAAAAGTCACAAACCAGTGGGAATGTGTTGAGCAAAATCTGCAAAAACATGATGCAGCGGTTGAGAAAACGCGTAGAGCGTAAAGGTGAAACATGTAAATCATGTGTTGTAAATAATACTTAAAAAATTAAGTATATGCAATTTTTGGTCTCGTTGGTTCCTGATTTTTCAGACACCCTATAGAAACATTGTTTTTTTTCCTGATCCCACTGAAGCTGTATATTTTCCCTCGCAGTAATCCAGCGAAGAAGAAATCCTTGAGACAGGAGAGTTACTCAAAGAGAACGTCCGCTCGGCTGAAGGAGAACTGCCCGTCTCTGCTGAATTCCCCTGAAAGCATGCGTTCCCCATCACGCTCTCCCAGTACACCCAGAAAGATGCCGCGCACCTCCACGTTGGAGTCTCCTCCTAAAAGAGTGTCTCCTTTCAAAGCCACACTCAGAGCAGGGTCGTTCTACAGCAAGCAGAAGCCCCTTTACCTCACCCCGCTGGAAAGGAAGGTGCTCAAGGAAACCAAGTCGCCTCCCTCAAACCAAGATCAGCCGAGCGCTCCTGTGTCGTCAGGAGGGAACATCAAAACCAAAAAGCCTAAAAAGAAGGAGAAAGCGAGAGCGCAGAAATCCAACCTAAAGGGCTACTTCGCACCTAAACCCACCTGGAGCACGAAAGCAGATTCATCCACAAACACGGTGGAGGTGAAGAAGCAGACCTCTATTACGTTCAGTAGTTTGAAATCCAAAAACAAACCCAGGATCGTCGTCGGCGCTGCTTTCTTCGGCACCGGGAAAAAGCCGGCGTCCATGTACAAGCCTCACGCTCCGAAACCGAAGCCCAAACAAGCCTCCTCTCAGAAACCTGCAGCGGAGAAGAGTGTGGCTCCAGCGCAGAGAGATCACTCTCCGGTGCGCCAGGCTGTTTTTATCCACAAACCTAAACCGAATCCTCAGCTGCTGTCTAAACCCGGGGACTGTGGTGCTTCTGAGGACGCAGAACAGACACCACATCCTCAGCCCTTGAGCTCTCACAGTCTCTCACAGACCGCTGAGGTTAACAAGGCAGTTATTAGGAAACTTCATTCACCAATCAAATCCTTAATCTCTAATACAGATCACCAGGTAAGTCTCATATCACTGTCCTGGTTCTCATAGTGATGTCCGAGCTCATTTGGGGAAAGAACAGCTCGGTTCTTTGTTAGTTTTGTATTGGAGCTGTGAGACTAGTGTAACTGTTATTATTTATAAAAAATAGACAAAAGGATATCAGATTAAAAACTGGCACAGCTTAACCTTGACACATATATTAAACAATGCCAACTGGGTGTTAAAAGCTCCATTAACTTTGTAGCTTAAGTGCAAAAAATTGAACATCCTGGCTGATTGATTGGATTGCATTTTGGTTGAAGGGCAAATTGTGTGCATCTCGATTTTGGCTGAACTGTTTTTCCTTTAAATATTTGGGAAAAAAAATTTTTTAGGACACACCTGCCACTCCTGGCTCAGATACGGTGCTGGACATCAGTGAAATCAGTACCTCAAACAACAGCAGCTGTTCAGACAACGGTAAGTTAGACCTGCTCGGAAACAAATGAACGAAACAAACAGTGTTTGAATTTTGCAAGTAATGACATGATGTGTCTTGTCTTCTCAGAAACCTCAGCCGTGTACCCCATCTTTGGCTCCAGAAGGTAAATAATAAACCATGTTTGTCGGGAAGTCAAAGTGTGTATGAGAGCATAGTGTACGTGTCTCCATCCAAATATTAGAAAGTCCAAGTCATGTTGAAATTACACTAATTATGAGAAAACATATGAGACTCGCAGCTGATCATGTTCTCAGAAATGAGTCGTTTCTATGGCAACACACTGACGCCAACACAGACAGACTGAACACATTTCACTGTGTAGTTTTAACTCAAAGTTACCTTTATTATTATTATGGATATTGCACAAGGAAATGAGGTAGTGAGACCTTCAGTGCTACATGTACACACTTTAAAATTAAAAAGACACACAGGTGAGTGAAAACAAGAGTAAACAAAGCAAAACCTACAAACACAACATAGAAACCTAAACACAGAGTCGAAATGTGAGTGGTGTTCAGTGTTGCATGCTAAAACTACGCTGTACTATTGATCAAGGTCATTACAAGATGACATTAAATGTCTGATAGATCCACTACATACACATACAGCCTGATTATGATTAATGCTCTTTATGTTAATATGTAATATTTTTCTGTTGTAGGTCTCAGAAGAAGTGTGGTCTGTCCTCGCCTCTGAACTGCAGCACTCCATCTGCTGGCATGCCGTCTCTCTTGGTTAAGGAGAAGAGCTCCAGGAGGAAGAAGGAGCTGAAGAAGCAGAATGATGATGATCAGCTCATCATTGTGAGTTGAAGTGACTATAAGTAAATGGGGGGAAAAAAAGCAGCAGAATTATGCTGTGTAAGCTGAAAGATCCTCTCCTTCCCTACAGGATGCTGGCCAGAAGCAGTTTGGTGCCACTATGTGTAATTCGTGTGGCATGCTGTACAGTGCAGACAGTCCAGAGGACAACTTCCAGCACACGCAGTTCCACCAGCGCTTCCTCGACACCATCAAGTTTGTGGTGAGGAAACACACGCGTGTCGCCAGCAGGCCTGAAATAAATGTGCCTTGAATAATTGATGCTTTATGCTTTAATGCTACATACAAATAAGACGGACACAGTCTCAGCACAGAGCTGTTAAAGGTAGTGCTGCAAGCCTCCGTGTCCACCAACTAAACAGAAGAAAATCTCGGTTCTAGACCACTACAGCTAAATCCACAGAGAGCGTAAACCTCTCAATAGCTTTCTAATTACCTTAACGTTGGTTTTGTGGAAGTCGGCATGGCGTTACACTGGTAACGTCGGTATGGAACTCTGGTTATTGTCGGTATGGAGTTCTCCCCGTGTCCATGGGTTTCCACCAGGTTCTCCATGCTCCTCCTACCTCCCAATAACATGCAAGTAGGTGAATTGCCCACGCTAAAATTGCCCCAAGGAGGGAATGAGTCAGTCTGTGTGTGTGAGGATGTATTCCGGGGTGTATTCATGCCTCACACTCAGTGTTCCCAGAATAGGCTCCAGATCCACTGAGACCTGGACAAAAGAAGGAACTATTAAAAATGCAGACATGCAAATATGCGATATTTTTGCTGATTATTGATCTTCCTGTCATTCCATGAAGGGCTGGAAGAAGGAAAGAGTTGTGGCAGAATTCTGGGATGGAAAAATCATCCTTGTTCTTCCTGAAGACCCAAAGTATGCAACTAAAAAGGTATGCGTATGGGTGTTCAGCATTAACGAGTCCATCGTTAAGCCTTATGTTCTGTTCAGGTTTCTTATTTTGCCAGGAATTTGTATTGCATTTTTATTAAAGAAAATCTGAAAGAGAATAGGGAGTTTAGTGGAGGTTCTTCTGTTTATCTACCACCTGATCAGGCATGAGAAGAGTTTATACTTTATATTGCTAATATGTTTTTTAATTAAGGTAGAATTTATAGAGGATATTAAAATGCATTTTATTGCTGTAAAATCTAAAGACATGGCCTGTGCTAATTATGTCCTGTTGACAGACAGCACAGTGGGGTTAAAGTGAATCTGTGTAACCTGCGATGTCTGGTTTCAGGCCGAGGACGTGAGACGTATTGCAGATAGTGAGCTGGGATTTCAGCAAGTCAACCTCAGCAGCCCCAGTGCTGCCAAAACCTACCTGTTCATCAACAGTGACAAGATGGTGGTGGGCTGCCTGGTGGCAGAGCCCATAAGGCAGGTGTGTATGTGTTAGTGATGCTCACTTCCAGTAAGTATCTGTCAATGATAATATTATCCCATAGGCACTAGTCTCATGTTACCACTTTTTGGTCATTTCTATTACTTTCATACATATTTATAGTAATAAGTAGCATTCTTTTTGTATGTAGCGTGCAAACTATTTTTCCATGACTCAGCTTGGTAAATTATGGATAATTAACCTACATCTAGCTCGATTGGCACAAAGACCAAACTGTAAGCAAGAGAACCTGCACTGCTTTAGCTTAACTACTAAAGTCTTCTTGTGTAGCTTTGTGTGAATCGACAAAGTACATTTTAATCTAAAAAAAAAAAATTACAACTGTCATACGTTTAATAGTTTCTGTTCTTTAAAATAAGGTTAATTCACTAATGAGGCATTAAATCATAATGCAAAACCTGAGCTTGTTAATTTTTATTTACATTAACAAGCTCAGGTGTTGCATTATGATTTAATGCCTCATTTAGTGAATTAACCTTCTTTTTTGTTTATTTAATGTTTTTGTAACATTGCTGGCCATTGCTCATTTACTGTGGTGAGAAATTGAATATTTTCTAATTAGTTGCATTTCTATCAGCTTTGTGTTAGCTATAACTAGTTCTCACTTGGAATGTTAACTTCCCACTTGGGTGGAGTGGACAATCACGGAGAAGTAAGCTGACAAAAAGAGCACAGAGAGATCAAATGGAACACATCATAATCTGTACTTTTTATTCCAGCGTTCCAGCAGCCAGCTTTATGATTAAAGTGAGTCAAAGGACACAGAATAATATTAATATAGAGGCTTTCTGACTTGCAGGCGTTCAGAGTGCTGGCGCAGTCGGAGAAGCCCAAAGACATGACCAAGGAGGACTTCATGGAGCACCACAGAGCCTGGTGCTGCTCCAGCGTGCCGGAGAAGGCCATTTGTGGAGTGAGTCGAATCTGGGTGTTCAGCCTGATGAGGCGAAAGGGCATCGCCACACGTCTGCTAGACACCGTCAGGTATGCATTCACACTTAAGGGCACTGTCAGCAGGTCTTAAAGCACTTATTCTGCTGCAGCTGTGGCCATGATGCACAATGTTTATCATGTACCATGTTTTATGTGTTATAGGCATGCTGCTAATCAATAACAGCATGGTATGACATGAGGCCATTACCACCCCAAAGTTGATTCATTTCCAATTACAGGATGTCCCAAAGTGCTTTATTCCTCATGTACTGCAGCAATTTACCAACAATTACAGTATTTTACAGTAAACAATGACACATCATACAATGACACTGTATTTACTTTTAAACATCTACAAAACAAGTTCATTCCGTTATTACTTGCGTTCTAGCAGCTCTGTTGACGATAAGACAAAAACGCAGCTTATCCTGTTACTGCAAACTCTTCTGTCCTGAAGACTTTCACGTGTCAGAAAACTCAGTTACAGCTTTACCTCTGAATGTTACAAAGTGCTGACGCTGGAGACTCCTTCATGAATGTTAACTGTCTCTGTACAGAAACCTTCATCATACCAACAATAACAAATTTTTCTCTGTTAAATAACTTTTTAAAAATATGTGTATTAGGCTTCAACCAAGTGTGAAGTACCTTATCAATGAGCAATATTGCACGAGCAAGAGTGTGGTTATACTGAATATCGGCACGACTGATTACGTAATAGGTAACAACCGTGCCGATATTCAGTATAACCACACAACTGCGAGTGTGATATCGCTTTTATACAACAGTTCTATAAACAAAACATTCATATTGAGTAACTGACATTTTGGACACAATATGGCCAAATGTTCTGTTTATTTTTTCTTCACTAGTGGAAATAGATCCTGAAGAAGCTACACTCACTATAAAGCATGTCGGCTAGCTGGCTAACTAGAGCACGCTGATTTGTACCGATTTCCCGTTAAAGGTGCTTCCGGTGAAACTGGCGTCCCTTCTTCCTTTTCATTTTCTTCTGACGGGATTTCATATTTTAAGTCAGAAGTTATATTCCTGAAACGTATCATTTGCCACGTCCGCTGATGATGTCGCTAATTCTACTGTAGTAACCGTTTTGAAGTGGGAAGTGGAATTTTATGTGGAGAACACAGACAAACTGAGTGAAGCGTCCCAGTGCGATTATAGGAAATATAAGCACTCTTGGAAAGCTGCTGGACCAATCAAATTAGTGGACTGGAACTAACTGCTGTATAATTGTCTATTAAGACAATTACTATTCACTTATTAAGCACTGCTATATAAGCTCTTCTTAAGTATGAACATGTAGATCATTCTAAAGTAAGTGTACATTTGTGTGTGAACAATAAGGGGCTTTATTTTAACCGTTTTCTTCTGTGTTGTTTCAGGGGATCGTTCATGTATGGAAGTCCACTGACCAAAGAAGAAATCGCCTTCTCTGACCCCACTCCTGATGGCAAGCTCTTTGCTACGCAATACTGTGGAACTCCCACGTTTCTGGTCTATAACTTCATTGGCTAATTTTTTAAACTGGTTTAAAGTTTGCTCACTGTGTTTTATACTTTGTAGACTGAGAAATGACTTGCTGCTCTTCTGTTTTATAAAGTTTTTAACAGATTAACTCCGTGCTAATGGATGTTTTTGCCAACACGCATTTAATGGAACAGTTGATCAAAAAAGACAAATTGATACACGTACCTTGAAAGAGGTTTGGCTCAGCAATCCAATCTGATCATAATCAATTTCACAAATCTATATATTAAAAAAAATGTATATACAAATTAAATCAGGCATGCCATTAGTTAAACATGCACACGCTTTTCAGTGCCGAAGCAAGAAGCAAAATTCAGCCAGTGAAACATCTCAGCTCAGTGCCTACATTAAGGATAAGTGGGAAATAGTGTACATTTCATTTTTTTTTTTTTGCTTAATCCAAGAAGTTCGATCTGTGTGGGAAAACTTTTCCAGTTAGTTTTTAGATGTGAATTTTTCACTTCCAAGTTTGTTACTCAGGCAAGTTGGCAAGTTCATGTTTTATTTCCTGTTTCTCAGATGAATGAATTGGGAGAAGTTAGAGTTTCCACTGATGGCCCGTCATGTTTTGAGAACAGTCTGCTGGTATAAATGATTTATGTGCAGTCTTTATTTGTAAATATTTTAAATAAATGTTGCTGCTAAGCATGTTGTGTGTTTGGTCCTATGTTCATTCAAAGGAAGTGATGAAACCCTGTATAAACACGAGCGCCACATGCGTAATAATCATTGGCTATTATTTTACTGAGCACACTTGTCTTGTATCTGAGGCTTCCAGCATCAGTTATGCAGAACTACACAAGAGATGGACAGATTTGTTAAAAGTTAGAAAGCTTTATGAAAAGGGTGTAGAGAAGCACATGTAAACACTGGACTGTCACCAAATGTACTGTTTTTTTAAATATCCGTTGTTTATATTTATAAAAATGATAAAATAGACTCGTAAATAATAACAATGTAATCTAGTGAAATCTATTAATTTAAAAAGGCTACTAAAATCATGGAACACACCACAACTCAGACAGATTACATTATTTAATTACAAACTTTAATAACTGGAACACAAGTCTAAATCTACATACAGTAAAATCAATAATATTAATAAAGTTGTAGGTGATAGCTGTAGAGTAATTTCTATATAGATTTAGAGAGAGGTTTAAAAATAGGACAGGAAAGATGTTACACTCAAACAAGGACAGACAGACAGCCAGTACAGTGAGAAAAGACTACAGAAAACCCATCAGACACATGAGCAGATGTTAATCTATAACTATCACCTCACTGCGTTTATCATCCAGCTGGCTGTTGGACTCCAGAGCCTGAACGATGTGAGCAGCTGAAGGTCTTTTGCTGGGATCTTCCTCAGTACAGAGACAGAAAAGCTCCACCATCTTCTGGTAGGCGCCGCCCAGAGTGGCTGCGTCCAGCGGAGGTCGGGTTCCCAGCCTCTCGTAATACGCATCCTCATCAAAGTCGTCCTCATCAAACGAGTCGTCTAGAGGGGGAGAAGTGGACGCTTTTTTAAAATATTTCTAATAGAGAAAATAAAGAGTAGTCCATATAATCAGCATTTCCTAATCCTGGTCTTGGATTATCACTGCACTGTTATTCACACACCTGATTCATATCATAGTCATATCATACGGTAAAGACCAGTATTCTGTAAACAATAACACCGAGCCATCACTAAACACTAGTTTCCACAACACTAATCCTAGCATCATGCTTTAGTGTAGCAGCTCTAGTGCAAACTTCTTGGCTGATTGAGTGACAAGTTCAGCAACCAGAAAAGGAGGAGAAAAAAATCCAACTCTTTACTCACTTTGCCATTTATGTTTAAATTTAAAGTTTCTGTACCGCAAATTTCCGAATCCTACCGCCTGCTGCACTGCACACATCGACCAAGAGCGACCTGGTTGACAGTAGAATGGTTTTCACTAGGCCGATTTCCCAACCAGGAACATGCAGTTGTGCCACTGACAAAACTGAGAAAAATCAAGCGCAGACAAAGCCGACACATTTCTCCTGCTTACTCCATGAACAGAGTTTGATTAAAGCATTATTCGGATTGGATTAGTTTATCAGGAGGACATCAGTAATAAGTTTTCCACACGTCTCCTCAATGATAAAACTCTTACATCCTGACAGCAATAAAATCAACGCAGGAGCGAGTTTCTAGCAGGTGGCATTTTCTGTGAATCCAGATGTTTGTCCTGTGGTCATATGATCGCTCTCCATTCACAGCATGGCATCCAAGCCTTCAAAGAGGCACTGGAGTAGAGAAGAGACGCTGGCTCTTATTTCAGTTTGGGGGAAACAAAGTTCCATACGAGTATACGAGAAGCATCCATTTTACATTTCGTGACTTGAGAAGTGTTTAATAACTTGGGGAGGGTCATCTACAAGTAGCAACAGTCAAAGATCTCTTTCTCCAACACAAGGCGACATCTGTATCGGGACAAAACTAAAATTATCAGACGACTGCCGAGTTTGGAGTCTGTAGTTTTCACAGAGGAGAAAGAAGAAAAACACAGACATGGCTGGACATGGAATCATGAATCCCGTCTGAAGAGGGCTTTAGAAAACTGGAAAACTGATTCCAGCTTTGTCTTATGTGCACATCAAACCACAGTCAGAAGTCCTGCAAGCTTCAACGTTGCTGAATAAAAGTGATGAAAAATGCTTTATATGTAGAAGGAACTTTGCCACAATGCCTAGCTAACTAATGAACTTTACAGCACCGGTGTCCGGAATTAGACAGTCGATATTTAATATGGACAATTAATTAAAAATACTATTTAACAGAAGAGAAATCAATTTAAAACCAAAGTATCAGTAATATTTATATAATCGTACAGCATCCTAAATATTTTAGCACAATAGCAGTCACACAGGAGACAATCTGAGTTGTGTGAAGGTGAAAGTGTTTAGAGAAAGAGTGAAACAGATAATTATTACATAGCTGTCTATTGGCTAAGAACATCAGTACTACTGAGTGCTGGAAGTAAAATGTTCAGTGATCGTGTGAATAAAAATATATCTAACCATCATCACAGTCACCCTCGCTGTCGAGCATCTCCAGGTGAGGCACAGAGAGAGTCATCATCTCCCACAGGGTGAGTCCATACGCAAAGATATCCGCTTTGTCGGTGATTAGTCCATCCTCCAGCGCCTCTTTGGGTTTCCACGGCTCTGTGCCGATGTAGTAAGCCTTTGGGTCGCTCACTACAGCGACACAAATGAAACAAGAATCTGTTCATAATCTGTTTAAGCATCAGTTTTATTTTGCTTGCACGTAAGGCTTACTTACCTTGCATATTCTCATCTAGCTTGAGGGAAACGCCGACGTCGCAGATCTTGATGGTGTCAAAGTCGCCTTTAATGACGACGTTGCAGGATTTCATGTCTCCATGCAGAAGCTTTTTCTCGTTGTGCAGATACTATGGGGAAAAAAAGGTGGAATAAAAGGCAAAACATGAGCATGAGTTATGACTGAAAATAAACTCCTGGACAAGGGTTTTATTCAAAGAGACTGTAATTAGGATACAAATGATTTTGGAGAAAATACAATCTAATAACGTGGCCACATTTGTAAGCACCAGAGTACATTATAATTTACTGGCAGTGGTGGATTTTCTTTACACTACACTCTATATAAACTTTGTGTACAATTCATTTAAGAGAATAATGTAAGGGACAATCACAACTGAGAATGTCCCGGTCTACTTGCTTGCATACTGTGGTTTGTTTGTTTATTTATTTGTTCCACTTCAGCATTTAAAAGATTAACACACAAATGAACAGGATTTTTAAAAAAAACAAAAAAAAACCAAAAACACTGTGTACAATGTAAAGATTATATTTTCTGTTGATTTAAATCAATAATCAAATGCAAGAAGACTAGTTGGTTTCTAAATTGGCTAAGTTTAAAAGAAGAGTCATCATGATCATTTTAATCATTATCATAAAGCCTTATAAACACATCTTTAGCTCTAAATCTAAAGATCAAAATGTCTCTATGAGCATGAAAACATACACGTATTCAGGTGTGTCCGAACGGTTGAGTCAGATAATGATGGGAAACTATAACAGGAAGGAAGAAGGATTTATTTGTACAGTCAGTACCTGCAAACCACGAGCTACATGAAGAGCCACTTTTTCAATAGTGGCAACTGGGAAAGCCTGTAAGCCCTCCTCCCTCCTCTTTTCAATCAGGTCATTGAGAGACTGCTCCCCTCCGTACTCCATCGCCAAACACTTCGAGCCATCCTTCGCTGTGGTGAACGCTCGAAAGCCTGCCATTAAAAAAAATAAGGAGCATTACTAACGGTCTAAATGCCTCACCAAATCATTCAGCAGAGATGTTTATCCAACACCGCCCAAGCACAAAGCCAGAGCTGGGGATGAAGGAACAGCGTGAGCTAAAATGAAATGTATCCCACTTCCTCCATAGGAGCAAAGATTCTTAAACACTGATTCATAAAGTCCTGTTGAGGGAGAAAGACATTTTTACCAACAATATTTGGGTGCTGCAGCTCCTTTAAGATCTTTGCTTCCTCACACAACCGCTTCTGGTACACGTTCTTCTGAGTCTTTGCACACTTGCTGTTGATCTTCTTAATGGCCCAGGGCGACTGAGTCTGTTTTCCATTTCTGACGGCAAATTCGAGACAGTCCAGTGTTAACAGTGCTCCTTCAAGCCATCAGCTAATCAAATCACAGACTTCAACCAATCATACCTGCTCATGAGGTAGACGCTCACACCGGTGCCACAGCCGAGCTTCTTCATAAACGGAGATGCTGGAATAGTGACCGGGGTTCCACATGCACTAACTGCAGGGGGGAGGGAGAAGAAACCCACTGGTTATTCTACAATTAACTGTTTAATCCACTGGCACAGTTTTCATCCAAGTCATGAAGATTTGATGTTTTGTGAAAGTGCTTTGTTTCAAAGTGAACTTGTGTTTAGGATTGCTCTTGGCTTTCAATAGTTTATTAAAACAACGTTTAAACGCAGTTTTCTGTGTTTCTCCAGGCGTGGTTATTCTGTAAAACGTACACAACTCATTTGAAAAATCTCAAAACTGCATCAACTTCTCCACCTCTTTGTGCTCTGAACACTGGGATACCTTGTGGTCAGAATGATCAATTCTGTCAGTAAATTTGGATTTTGTGTGAACAGCGCAGCATCTATCTCTTAAAGGACAAATCCACCAAAAAATGACTTGCATATTAATCATTAGAATTAAACAAAGAAACAAAGGCATCCAGGATTTATTTTGTAATGAAATTCTGACTTGACTTTTAGCTTGTCTACTTTCACTTGGGTTAACAGCTTCCTACATTACCCACAATGCTGTTCATTGCTGATTGTGGTGCCAGTGGGAATTATGCTGCATTCGACTCACGGTCGCAACCTGTAATTCCCAACCTCCAACCGATAAAAGCAAAAGAAAACGCCACCTCAAACTGAAATCCCAACTCGTCCACTTGGGGTTGTCTTCTCAACGACCAGGTCCTTCCCTGTTTACGGCGTCAAATCAACATGGCTGCCCACAGCATCAGAAGTAAACAAAGTAGCACTTCTTTACTTTTAAATGAGTTATACTGTACATACAAGAACTTCCTTTAGATCAATCAACATACACACATTCACTTGTTAAATCTACAACACTGACTATGCAGTTCATCGCGTTTATGATCATAACATAACAGTTAGCTGACTACATTGTTGCTAACAAATTACGAACATGGAAGCATCCGCGTTTTTTCCCCCACTTCGTATATCATTCCAACAAGCAAATTACACCATTCATAAGGTACATCGAATGCAGCACAAGTCCCCGCTTCATCGTAAGGCGAGCGATGCAGCAGCGCTTTAGTCCTTTAGTCTGTCCAGCTCTCACCTCCTCATCTGTAACCTCTGCTCAAACAGATCAGCTTCTAAAGCTTCAACTTCCACACCAATCCTGCCTTCAGCGGTTTACGCCTTATAGATCGCTAACTAGCCGAGTCTCCCCCCCATCCTTATTCCTATCCCTCATTAACAGTATATTACAGAGGAATTTCCCAAAATTACTGTTAGATTTACTTTAGGGTTTATACAGAAAAATAGCATTCGATTTTTAAATCAAAGAGTGCAGGTGTTTTTTTTGTTGTTGTTGTTTTTTTATTATACAATAAAGAAATTATGTTTCAACAAAGTGTCCTGTAAAAGTCTTTCCCTAATGATGTCACATTATTTTTTTTTTTACATAATATGCAAATGTATGCATATTTAATTTGCATAAATAAACGTACTTCCTGTAAGATTATCAGCAGTCAACTGACTGTGATATCTATTGTTTGGTCCACTATCTATGGCCATCATATTTCCCCTGCAAGTGGTGGCAATTTAATACTTTGATTTGGAAAATATTTAAGAAATATCTCTGAATAAACCTCCATTAAACTGTGTTATTAAGGTTGCATTAGAGGTGAAAATGTGTTTAGCAAACTAGCTCCCCTGTCACCAGGATTAGCCCACCAGTGTTAGCTAGCTAAAACAACCGAAGTTGTACTCATTGAGACAAAAATACAATCTTTATGTAGTAAAGTTGATCATTTTAAAAGCTTCAGACGTTATGTTTATGAAGTTTTACCCGGACTCTTCATCTTCGCCGGTTTACACGGAGTTTTAAACGCGTCCGCCGGCTGAATTTCGGCCTCCATTTTACTGAAACTAAAAACAATGAACACTGTAACTACTAAACAAACAGGAACCCAGAAGACCTCTTACAAATATATAAATATATATGACATACAGATACTGTTAAATAGATTGTCTTTATTTTAGTCAGATACTCAGCTCGCTAGCTTCCTAACAAACCTGGTTTTTGAAAGTCCGCGCCCGTCTTTCAAAAGTCTTCCGATTGGTTTAGCTGATGCTTAACCCCGCCCCCCCGCAGCCGAATACACCGCAAACTGCGATATTATTGGCTACTAGGCTACTGCGTCTTGCGTTATGATTGGTTATAATTTCAATAGCCGCTTTAAGGATGAACTTACAACCAATAGTAGCTCATGAAGCGGGGTCTTAAAAATCTTACAAAACAGGTGGGGAAATTACACACACACACACATATATATATACACATAATTTAGTTAGACAAAATTTAGTTCTTTTAAAACATTACATGCTTTCAGTGCTTTTAGGTTTGTTTGGTTTTTTTTTTTTTTTTTTTTTTTTTTTTTTGTATTTTTGTTTTCAGTTTGTTCCAAAAGGTTTAATTCAAAGTCATTGGTAAAACTGAAAATTTGGTTTACAAAGAGTCTAACTGTTTAAAATTTGGATTTGGCCCTGATACAGTAACAAGGGAAGCAGAAATCTAAGCAGTGTTACAGTCAAGCAGTTTTAAATCACTATCACTGCTTACTCTTTTCAGTTCTTAGTTAAGGTGTTATATAGTTAGTTATAGTTATAGTATAGTCCAGTCTTTATTTTACCTGAACATTTAAAACCTAATTATTGCTATCAGTGATGTTTTTTAAATGAAGAACCTACCAATGGCCACCAGATGGAGGCTTACATCAGAGACTTGGCTTTTCCTGGAAAACTGCAGAGTAGATAACTGTCCCAGGGTTTCCAGTGCACTTTAACAGAGTGATGTATATACAGAGCTGTCCTCCTCACTCTGATCCCCAAAATCCAGCAATGGTTATTTTGACTCTTTTCACTGAGTCAGATCAGTTGAATCAACCCCCCCAATAAGAGTTGACTCCTTTGGGTCATTGCTATGTTTTTGTTTGTTTGTTTGTTTGTTTGTTTTTCTAAACCGGATAGTTTGCGATATTTCAACCAATGATTGACCTATTCTAATGGCTGGAATTGTTTCACAAAATCTTACGCTAACTTTTAGTAAAAAATTATCATAACTTTAAATTGCAATTTACAAAATATGCACAATATGGCCAAAATTATGTGGACACCAGACCGTGACCCCCATATGGGTTACTTCCCCAAACATTTGCAATAAAGTTGGAGGCACATGATTGTATAGGATGTCTTTGTATGGTGTAGAATTACAATCACAAGAATTACTTTCACTGGAACTAAGAGGCCCAAACCTGCTCCAGCATGACCATGCCCCTGTGCACAATACGAGCTCCATGAAGACATGGTGTATAAAAAGGTTGGAGTGGAAGAACTTGAGTGTCCTGTAAAGAGACATGACCTCAACCCCACTTGTACTTTGGGATGAACTGGAACACTAACTGAAGTGCCTGACCTCATTAATGCTCTTGTAGCTGAATGACCACAAACCCCCACAGCCACACTCCAAAATCTAGTGGAAAGTCTTCCCAGAAGAGTGGAGGTTATTATAACAGCAAAGGGTGGACCAACTCCATATGAATGCCATGCCTTGGGAATAGGATGTTCAACAAGCACATATGGGTGTCATGGTCCGGTTTCCACATATATTTGGCCATAATGTATATTTAAATAGTTGTAACTGATCACCTCCCTTGAGTACATCCTCAATAAGCATAATAAGCAGTAAGCAGAGAGTGAAGCACACGGCTCACCATTAACGCTAATCAACAGGTCAGATGAACTGTAACAGCATTGCATACTAAAAAATACCAACAAATGAACCAAAAAATGTATATCATATAACCTAGTTGGGAGTCTGCAGGGGGATGGAGGGATGGAAGGAAAAAAGAAAGAAAGAAAGAAAGAATATTCCTTCATAATCTGGACTATTTTACCTGTTTGTTTCATATAGTTTATTTTCGAGTCTGACAGAGTAATGAAAGAAAAAGAGGAACAATGTTTACTTTGTTGTGGAGGAATAACAGAAGGATGAATAAGTGAAGAAACTGACACACTTTCAACAAGATTTTCTTTTCTAAAAATACCACACCCAGTCAGAAACTATGCAAAATGCACAGATACAATGATACACTTTACAAACCCATTTATTACCCATGTCTTTGAAAATTTTTATATTTTGAACATCAAAATCAGTTTCAGTTCTCTACATCAGCCCAGTTCTCTTCTCTACAGGAGTTCACTGACAATGTTAGACTTCTCAACATTTGGAGTCCTGCAGTGCAGATTACAAGACTTATTCTGCTCTTTTATAAAATGGTGCATGTTCATACAGTATTATGAGGCCAACTGATGCCTTTTGAGGCTATTGTGTGACGCTAAACTTCAGCCTTGTAGCTTCGTGTAAAAGTAGAAAACTTTTGTTTTTGGTCAAAGTATTCCTTTAATTCATTCTACAATCAATTGATCAAGGAGTCGGATTTGATTTTTTCACATGAAGCGGCAACAAAACACTTCAGCGTGCATGGGGAAAGTGGGACCATCGCAGAAGAATGCTCCATCACATTCTACCCTCGGCCGTATGGAGATGTCACGAGTGAGGGCCCATTTTCCCAACCACGTCTCTGTAGATTGCAGTGAAATGGATCACTGTGAAAACTCTTTCTAACACTTTAGAGTATGTGAGCGCTTTATGATGCTCCTGGGGAACCAGGGTCTTGTTTTTTTGTCTCTCTTTTGTTGCTTTGAGGCCAGCTTTTCATTTCATTAACTTTTCATGTGTTTGCCTTCTAGGGCCTTTGTCATAACTGTTTCTGCTAAATGATCCACTCATAATACGCCCTGAGCCAAAAACTATAATGTGTCATATGGAGCACTTAACCTGGTCTAACTGTACATGGTAAGAGCTCCTGGTGTGTACTGGAGTTGTACAGGGAAAGTGAAAATGAAGCCTGGGGGTGGTTTCACACCTCTGGTTATGCAGGCGCACATGTTGTTTAGATATAACACAAGGATGAAGCTGTGAAGAAGCTGACTCTCTTGTATTAGCATTTTCTCTTCCATGAAAAGCCGGGAAACTGTGTGGAACTTTGTGAGAAAAGACACACTTTACACTCTGATTCTATGAATTTTTTTTTTAACATTCTGAACACACATTAACAAGCCCCTCTACATCAGCTCCCACAGAGTTAAACATGGCTCTCTGTTCTCCTCTCTACAGGAGTTTATTTATACTGACATCTTTACATTTTCTCTCATCTGGCCTTCCAGTCACTAATTTATCCAGAGTAACTTACAAGTTAGACAGAATCCATTCAAAGCACTATTCGGAGCAGTGAAGAGTTAACATTGCTGCTCAAAGGTCCAACAGCTGTTTCTTAAAGGAATACTCCAGTTTTTTTCAACCTAATCTCTATTTATTGTGTCTATAGCTTATTGGTGATTACTACAAATTATATAACATTTCTGTGCAGTGAAAACCCCATAAAAAACATAAAATTCAGTTGAAATTCATTTATAAATCAAGTCTAAGGGCAGTTGTTGAATTCCGGCGTTAAATATTAAAAATATACCACTCCATTATGCAAATTCAAAACTACACTAACAGGAAATGTGACCGAATGAGACAAAGGTGAAAGAAAGTGAGAGAAACTTTCCAACACAGTAAAAAGTTATTATTTACTTTCCCAGGAATTTTATTGTGTCCAACAGACCAACACAGCTACTGTTGGTAACACGTAACTGCAAAATTTCCCTCTAAAGAAGTAGTCCCATTTCTGTGAGGACAAATTATACAGATTTAAGGCTCAATTCCCAAATACCTTTGATTGAAGAATTCATTCATTCATTCATTCATCTATCTTCAGTAACTACTTAATCCTGGTCAGGGTCACTTTATAAGGAAGCCTATCCTGGAATACACCCTGGATGAGATCGCATTCCATTGCAGGGCACCATGCACACACACTCATAAACTCATTCACACCAATGGACAAAATAAAGTAGCCAAATCCACCTACGTATCATGCTTTTGGGAGTTGGGAGGAAACTCTAGAACCCAAAGGAAACCCACGTGGACATGAGAAGAACATGCGAAACTCCACACAGACAGTAACGCTAGTAGCACATAACCACATATTCTTCCCTTTGAAAAAGTAGAGACTAAAGGCTTAATTTTCAAATAGCTTTAATGGAAAAAATTAATGCAATCACTTTTGCACAAACTTTTATTGAGTCAATTCAACAACTGCCTTAGACTTCAGTTATAAGTGACTTTCGAATAAACAGGTTTTCTGTTCTGATTTCTCAGTACTGGGAAACGTGTTGAAATTATCGTCTGTGGTAATCACTCATGCATACAGCTGTGGTGGATTGAGATGAGGTTGAGAATGGCTGGAGTGTTCCTTTAAACACCGAGCCACCACTGCTGATCTGCTGCTGCCTGGAAGTCAATTTTCTTTCCTTCTGGGTTCAGTTTAGTATTTTATAGCCACGTTGGTGTGCACCTATAGGGCCAACATCCACTCTGTGTATGAGTGTTAGATAAGAGGAAATTTAACCCCTTATGCTTGTGTACATTTTCAAACCCAAAGCCTCGTTATCCGGTAACTGCTCCAAAATGCAAAATGATTAAGCTAATGCTATAGGGGTAAAAAGGAAAAGAGTAAAACCATCAGTGGTTCATTTAAAAAATCTGGGAAGCTTTCACATTCATATATGCGCTCCTTTAATCACAAAGACATCCCTTTACACAGAACATACTCGTATGAGTCAGAGATAGTAAAAGAATCGCAGTGCTCAAGGTCTCAGAAGGTGGTCGCATCCCGGCGTGTCTCGACTCGGACCCCCCTCAACTCCATAAACTGAGGTAATACATTCTCTAATGATGCTGACTTCAACATAAAGAATAAGGGGATGTCTTCTTACCCCCGGGCGGACCTTTCAGAGTGAATATAGATTGTTTTCATGTTCAGTGACCCTTATCACAGTCATCTGTGTGCAATTCAGGACTATTCATCAATGACAGCGTGAGCAGGGCAGCTGGCAGGGATCTCCGATAACTGCTCTATCATTAACAGCGACACGAGCATTTCAAGCGTTCCATATAAAACTTGTTTGAGATTTCTTTTACACAACACATGCAAAAAAATGACCATGGCTTCTTTTTTTTTTTGAGATCACATTTTCTCAGCTCGAACAGAACCCAGACCGGGACAGACGATGCGTGCAGGAAATACAAATAAATCCTAAAAATAAACTAGAAAGGAAATCAGATTCACAAATTCTGATTTGATTATCAGAAAATCTAAACTATTCTTTTCTTAATCATATTATTCTCATTAAAAGAATGGTTTGGCAAAACATCAAATTTACACATTTATCCCCCTTAAATATAGCCAATGAGCCAAGACATGTTAGATGTGTGAAGTTTGCTTCTGTAATTTTGCAACATAGCTATGATTCTACTCACTTTCAGTAAGCACTTTATCCTGATCAGGTCTCAGTGGATCCGGAGTCTATCCCAGGAACAGTGGGTGTGAGGCGGGAATACACTCTGGATGCGATACCAGCCAATCGCAGTATGATTCTACTATTACTAAAAAAAATTTAAATCTAGCATAAATTCTTTTCAGCAAATCCATGCCCAAACCTTCACATACTGCCTCAAATGACATAAATAACTGCTTTCTTAAATAAACAATTTTGTTAAAAAAAGAAAAGCAGTCTGTATTTACAAATTTAAATTCAATGTAGAACTATATTATCATCCACATCACTTCCAGCTTTCTGATACAATAATTATTCCTCCTTCAGACTTTGGGATCCTGAAATAATGCCAAACTGTTACTGATGCACCGAAATAAAAAATTCTTGGTTGAAACATACAAAGAATCAAACAAACAAAAAAGGATTTGTATTTCTATCATCATCATCATCTTTATTATTATTAATTCTATTTCTGTACTGTTGCGTTCACATAATGTGTTTTCATTTTAATGTTTTTAAAAATAATTAATTTATATTAATTATATTAATTAAAAACAATTAGTTATTGAGGAATTGAAAAATTTTAAGATAATCGAAAAATATTGTTGAAAAATAAGTCTTATCAGTAGGACACTGCTTCATAAAATGGATCTGAAATATATATGAAAATATTAAACCTTCAAAAATGACGTTATTTGTCTAGAACAGATGGTGAGATAGAAAAATACCAAAAAAAAAAAAATCTGGAAAAAAAAAATCACTCTCTGGAAGCCCCGCCCCCTTCGCCCGTTTCACACTTGTAATGTTTTGGCCCATGCTTGCAGTGCTTGAAAGATGCACTGATGCACCGGCCTCAAGTTTTTGTTTATCAAAATGGCCTGTTTTTATAAGTATATCCTACAGTAGTTTAAGTATTGACAGTTTTCTGTTACACTGTGAAGCTTGTTCATGTTTCTCGATTACAGGACATCACACTGTGTCCTAAACCGCATCAGAAAGTCTCTGCGTGTGATGTCACTGATGACGTGGATGAGGTTTGAGGCAGATATTTTCCAGAAAAGGTTTTGGGGGAGACAGACGTTTATTAATCGTTAGCTACATTTGCCAAAACTAAATAAGCAAACTTCGGACACCAATCATGTCATGGCTGATCAACTACATCTGACGTAAGCCATAAGTAAAACTGTGTAAATTTCATTTTTTGATGAAACACTCATTTAATGTGGATCAGTCAACTGCCATATAAGACACTGAGAGAACTGATCAGTCATCATGAAACTCCCATTCTTAAAAACAGCCAGTATATGATTTAGACAACATACAAACAGATCACAAGGTGTTTTTAAAAAAATACTAGGTTTCCATAAATCCAGGTTTAAGGGAGTGAGTAATAAAAGGCAACATTCCTCTTGCTCACACAGTCAGTCTGTGAGAATGTTTTAACTTAGCATGCATCTCTCTTAACCTTCATCAAGGACTCTGCACCTCCATGTTGTCCAGTAAAGTGTCTTTCTTAAGGAACTTTAAGGTGCGCACTGATCTCCACACACCCACAAAATTGTCACTTAAATTCTGGCTTTCAGGTTGGCTCTCTGGTGCCAGTGCTGATGTTTGTAACTCTATAGACTCTGCAATTTTATTGTCACACACATGACCCAGGCCACTGTCCTCCAACGACTCAGTCAGGCAGCCGTTTGGAAAACTCTCCACATCGCCATCAGGTTTGGGAGGAGGTTCCACGTACGGTTCTCCAGGTGGTTCTTCGTCCTTCACGGCCTTGTCCATGTCCTGGTAGCTGAGCTTCTTCTTGGTCTCGTAGTACTTCACTATGCAGTATGTGATGGAGCCGATGGTGTTGACCACCACGCCAGCTATGAACAGGTTGGTGGGCTCGACGTCGCTGAAGGCCAGCATGCCCACAGTGATGGTGGCGATGCTCTTTACCACCCCCACGAAACTGGTGGTCACTGCCGAGTTGATGTACGTGCAGTGTAGCGTGGTGAAGTTCATGGCGCAACCAATCACGACGCAGACGCAGAAGATTCCCGTGATGAATGGATTATTCCAGCCCTCGTAGGTCCACATTTCGATGGCGTCCATGCTCACGAGGGAGCAGACAAGCAGCACGGGCGAGGCCACCAAGGCGATAATGTACTGAGCCGTCAGCGGGCCGTACTCGCTGTCCACGCTCGTCTTTTGGATGAGTACCAAGTATGAGGCGTGGATAATGACAGCTAAAATGCCTGTCACGTAGCCAAAGGGGTCGCCTGTGAGATCTCCTGCACCTGCACCAATCAATCAGACAGAAAACACCAAATTTAATACCAAAATAATACTGTATCTGGTCAGCAGTAGACCTATAGTGGTACTCTTTCGAGACAGAGTGCTGATAAACTGTGCAAAGCAACAGATGGGTTACAGGCAGTAGCTGTGCACCTATAAAGTGCTAGGTACATTTACCTTGTAGCCACTAAGTGTCACTACATGTTAGCATGGCTGTAACTAGCTATGAGGAAGTCCAGACCTTAGTCGTTTTTGACAGTTTTGTTTAATGCAGCCTATATCCAAAATGAAATATCCACTGACATCTTGACGTGGTGTCATTATGTTGTCAACTATGAGGAAAAACTTCCAAGACCCAATCAGCAGTGAAGACCAGTGAGGTCAACTGACCTCAGAGCAGCTCGGGAGGACACTTTATAGATTTGCCTATAAACTTAATTGCCTATTCTGGATGCTACGTTACCAGACTTTAACTCCTTGTTGGGAGGTGCACATATATTAAAAGCTAACATTTGCCATGGACGTGATAAAGATGTATGCATTAATGTGAGAACTTATGATATAACTGTGAGTGTTACAGTTTGTGAAATGAAAACCTAATTTTTTTTTTTTTTTAATTGGACAACTACACCAATGTGCTAGAAACATTGCTAAAATGTGCTAGTAACATTGCTAGAAAAATGCACCTGCTAGCTGCAGAAATGTTAGCAGACTAGGTTAAACCTCAGGCGCCATAGTTGGCTATAAATAAACGCTTAATGTTAGTTCAGTTTTAAGTTGTTCTACTGTGTTCTATTGTGAACTGTTACTCATTAACAATATATGATGAGCATGATGTTCCTAGGATAGGCTCTGGATCCACAACGACCCGGATCAGGATAAAGCGCTTGCCAAAAACTGAATGAATGAATGAATGAATGAATGAATGTAGTACATATTCAGCACTGATGTATTAACTATGACACATTTCGGCAATACTGACCTCATTAAAATTTTGATCCTGTCTTTGGCTTAGGTACACTTTCCTTGTAGCCACTAAGTGTCACTGCTAGGTAGGTGTACCTAATAAACTCTGTCTATGTGAAATATACAGTACAAAATATAAAAAACGGATCATTTTAACAGTTCACATGGTTGCAACAGTTTGGTATTTCCAAAGTATTGTCTTTTTTTCTGTGTTGCTTTGCATTTCGTTGTAAAAATCTACAGGATCCGCAGACAATCCGTCTGATCTTATGTGGTTTAAGAGTCTTTTTGAGTGTCAACACGAAAATAGAAATGTGCACTGAACAATAATAATTATTTACGGCTGATCAATATGACAATATGATAAATCATGCAATGTGCTTCACGAAGAATATCGCAGTATCATCAGGTGTCAGTAAATCATTTTCTCTAGACATAAAAGTATGACTGATCAGTATCATAGTTTTAATACGGTGTCTAAACATAATACTGCTGCAGGACACTTTTTTTTTCCCCCCAACAAAACTACATAATCTATTGCAGTGGCTAGATAATCTCAAAGTGGGGTGTGCGGATCACAGGGGTCCATGAGGCACAGCTGAGGGAAATCTTGCGTAAATCACAACTCACCAAGATTGACGTTATTACATTTATTGTGCTTTCATAGTTATTAGCCTGGACACATGCACTAAAAGAGATGAATCCAAAACAGGTCGCCTATCATGTCTAAATCATGTCAGTTTGGATTTAATATGTTCTGGTAGTGAAAGGCTCAGGAAGAGAAAGCTCGACTCTAATGTATATTATTGCACTCACTGAAATGATGTTCATGAAGTAAATCTGTAGTGTGGAGTTTATTTTACAGTTAAAAGTTTGGTTGATTGGATTCTGGAAATGTGCTCAGGTATGGTGATATGATGTTTTGGTCATACCGCACACACCTTATACCTGAGTCAATGCTTATGTGTTGCAAGAGGACAGTCAGAGATTTGCATGCAACTTCATGCATTTTTACTTTATCAGTACAGTGTGTGTGTGTGTGAGAGAGAGACAGAGAGAGAGAGATAGAGAGAGAGAGTTACCCGCCAGTGCAGCTCCGCCGGTGGTGATGAGCACAGCCACGGTGACCCCGAGTGACGGCGCTCCGTCCCGCAGCACACACACCCCGACAGAGAGCGTGACGAGCGGCAGGCAGCGCTTAAACACCACGTACATGGGCAGGCTGAGGCCGCGCAGAGACCACAGGGTGAGCGTGGACTGCAGCGTGGAGAGCGCGCACACTCCGGCGAACACGCGGACCAGGCGCGCGCTCGGCGGCGGGATGTTCACGGCACCGATCCGGCGCAGGAGCTCCAGCGTGATCGCCGCCGTGAAGCTGGTCAGAAACTGGATGAGGGTCAGGTAGGTGAAGTGGTAGGTGGTGATGAGGAACTTCAGCAGGATGTTGAGCGACCCGGAGAAAACGCCGTGCGCGATCGCCACCGAGATGCCCAGCATTCTCCCTTTGCAAACTTCCATCATGCACTTTTTTTTTTTTTTTTTTTTTTTAAATATGATTTTTTCCCCCTGTAGTTTAGAAAATATCCGCGTCTCCTTCCTGCCTGAGAATATGTGAGTTATTGAAAATGCCGAGCTCTAAATGACACCTGGCAGGTGAAGTTTCTCCGAAATGCTGCATCAAACCCAAAGTCCAGATCCACACACACACTCACACACACTGACTCACGCACACTCACACACACTCATCCCACTGTCCCGGTGACACGAAGCCCGGGGATTTCCTGCAGCCCTGTTCTCTCATTCTACACTCTGTCCACACTCTGTAAGGGCTTAGAGAAAAAAAAAAAACCTGTGTGTGTGTCCTCCCTCCCCTGTGTGTGTGTGTGTGTGTGTGTGAGCTGAACTCAATGCGCCACACACTGCGCCTCCTGGAGCTCCACTTGGCTTCATAACTGCAGGATGTGAACTGATTGAGACTGAGACTCACTGCAGCCAATCATCTTACTTTCACTGACTTACTTTATTAAAAAAGAAACCCATAGATTTTACTAGTTTATTAAGAGCATGATGACGTAGCAGTATAAATTCATTATAAGTATAATATGTATTCAGTATAAAAAGCATTACCCAAAAATATTGTGAAGTGAATTTATATTCATATGCAACACATCAATTACTTAAAAAAGAGAGAGAACATATTTGATATTTTTTCAATATAAAAAAAATGCAGTTTTATTTAAAGTCTACAATTTGAAAACGTGAATAAAGTGAAGTTGAATAAAGTCTTTTTTTAAAAAGGCGACATACAAAAAAAAATGGTGATTTTGGATTTATCACACCTTGACTTTTTCATGCAACTCTACCTCTGGTTTTTATTACAACTCTTTCATGCCACTGCTATGATAAACACTTGGACTGGCTGGCAGGGCTGTGTTATTTTCTGGTACTTCTAACACAGCTCTAGTGCAAAACGTATTATAAGGAACCATGACAATGAGCATAAATAATGATTTACGCAGCTGCTTTGTGATCACAATTAATCTGATCATGTCCACATGTAGAAAGGAATGATTTATAGCATACGGCGCTTGGAAATATTTTAGATGTGAAGAGAGCAGAGCCAGATAACTCTCTCCAGGCCATTACCACGGCAACAATCGTGTAACTTTAGCCTGTTTATATAAGAAACCAACGATGAAATGAAGCTAAATAAAAATGACAAGTTATGAGGAAGCAAAAACTACATAACAACCTCAGTCTTTGACATTTTTAATTGTGAGCGACAAAATACAATCAGTATCAGCTTCCTAGCTTCATCTTGTGGTGCTCCTGAGATCAGGACACGTCATCGGGCGTGATCTGTTACTCGTACCACATCGCTGTTGTTATTCTCGATTCTGATTGGTCAGAAAGTGTTGATTAATTTTCTATAGTAGCATCTCTGAGAGTAGTTCTGGCCAAAAGCTAAATTACAGGCTTATATTAATGCACTCGCTGTATGACGTTATTGTTTCTATAGTAACAGGGGCATGCACAGGGACTTGTATAGTAGGCGCTCCACATAATCTAAGCCTAATAATAAATGGATAAACAAGTGTTGTTCTTTAACAAAGAAAAACTGTTGATATGGTGAAATTGTCTGTGAGGAGAAAGGAGGTCTTATTTATCTAACATTTATGGAAGGAGTCTCCAGTTCCAGCACTATGTACCATTCCACCTTGGCAAAACTTCAGGCCAGAGGACTGAGAGGCTGGTGAGGGAACGACTGTTTAAAGCTGCTGTAGCGCAGGTGATAACAGGAACTAATCTGTCTCATGGACGTTCACTAACATTAAACATAACTATAAATGGATAAGAAGTATTTGTCAATCACTAATAATTAAAAATGTGCAATTGCTGGCAAATTGCTGAGGTGTAAGAAGAATAAAACATGCTGTTATAGGAAAATAATCAACTGTGAGATGGTAACTGTAACTCTGCTTCGAGTCAGGCCACATCACACCACCTTGTTGTTGATCAATTTCCTGTAATGGCATGCCCCAAGTGTGTTATTCCTTACATAATATACAGTACATTGTGAAAAGCTGAATGTGCTTACAAAGCTGATGAAGAACACTGAACACAATCCTACACACACAATTTCACTATTAAACTATTTCAGCCAGATATTGGGCAAAGATGAATGTTAACCAAAAGAAAAAGAGGTAATGTACACTCATCTGGGCTTTATATATTTGCACTCTGTTCGTCACATTTTATACAGGCTGTAAATCCTTACGGAGGAGGAATCGCATCTTTATTATATTACGCATGGTGATCTGCATTCAGCGCAACACACTCCTGCTGGCAGACAAAGGGCACTTTTCCTCTTAGTCCTTTGGAGCTTGTGGGAAGATAAAGTACACCTCAAAAGCAGTGAGAGATACAGTAAATTGACTTTTATTTATTATTATTATTTTTTTAGCTTTAAACACATCCAGGACATAAAGACCCTCGATTTTCCATCTGTTAGAAATAAACAAAAAGAGCAGGATTTTTTTTATTTTAAAGTCAGTACAGGCATCTGATTTATAAATGTGTGCCGGTCTGGGAAAACCTGTTAGATGTCGCTGTGGCTGAATTCTAGCAAACAACCAAAAAAAGATGAAAAAAACAAACAAATTTTGGGGCATATGCTGATACCACAATTTTAAGAAAGTATAAATATATTCCACCAAAATGATGTGGAAATGATTTTCTTTTGACTCTTGCCTAGGCTTTCTGCAAGCATCCTGTTGGATCAAGAGCCAATTTAACTTCCTAATACAGGACCTTCGCCTGCGGTGTTGTAGCAGAAAACCGCTAAAAGGGAAAACTTGCTCTAGTCATACATACATTTACGATCACAATCAACAATCAAAGCTAAAATCTGAGTGTTTATTTGTAGGCCTGAGCTGCTCAGTTTTCCCACTGTGAAAAGTACTGCTAAATTAGAACCCATGGCTCCTCTTAATGGCTCTGATTCGTGAACTGCTAAATGAAAAACTGGTAAAAACAGCGAGCTTGCCTTTCAGAGGTCTAAAACCTTGCTAGCTAAGTGGGATTTCCTCACACAGTGGATGTCACACTTTGATTAAGTTGTCGTATAGCTACGTGCCACAGCAAAAACAGACATAAGCCTAATCAGTTCGATTTATAATCAGACGCCTGCTGTCAAAATGTCCGCCATGCTCCAGACCTGAAATTGCTATAATGTTACTTCTGATTGAGATACACGCAAAAGAGAAACACATTTCAGTTCAAGTAAGTCTATAGGTTTTAGAAGTAAATGTAGTAGAAAATGTCAAAATTTCACTGTGTAAAAGGTTTTCCCAGGCTGCCACACAAATATAATGAACATCTACCATTTTAATTAGAAATTAGAAAACTTTAATTGTTATTTGGATTAGTCACTTTCCCTATAAGACACTGATATCAAAGATCAGTCATTAGGAGTCTACATATCATATGTGTATCACCCAAAAGGAGCCAACATGATTTCACCCAGCTTAGCATCAACCTTCATCAAGGACTCTGAACCTGCATGTGGACCAGTAAAGTGTCTTTCTGGAGGAACTTCACGCTACACACAGATTTCCACACTGACTACAAGACCAGGTTTCAGGTTCACGCTGGATAAGAAGACTTGTTTTGCTAAACTCTCTGCACTCTAAAACTCATCAGCAGCTGTCCTGAGTCTGTTTCACACTGCATTTGTCACATGGGGCATTTTCCTCCTTTAGGAAGAGTGCACTGGCAATCTAGACTCTAGACTCAAAGCCCTGCTGCAGTCAGGACGTTATCTTCTCTACGCCGAGCTGGGTTGCATAGCAGCCAGACATGGAGGGGTGTAGATTTTTACCGTCTCGTCCCAGGAACAGTCCACCACCTATAGAAAAAAAAATCACAGACGCAGTGATACTGGATTAAAACATATATTTCAAATTAAAAGCACTTAGTAACAGAAATCACACTGGATTTAAAGTACTTAATTCAGATTATGGCCCATTTCATATGTGCTACTGGAATCGGACGACGTGATAAAAAAGCAGTCTTCACTGAAAATGAATCTCTGGCTGTGGTTCTGGTGATAACACCCGTGGTGTCGAGTCTCATCCGAATTAAATACAGTATGAGTCACTGAGCGTTAGCATAGCAACATACTCATCCCTCTAGCTAAGTAAAACCAGCAAAAGTGACTGATTATCAAGTTCAACAGGGAGGAAGTACTACTGAGCAAAGTTGATCCCAGCTTCATTCTGATTGGCTGTTTGGATACTCAGCATGCACTATATGGCCAAAAGTTTGTGGATACCTGACCATCACAACCACATGTGCTTTCTGAACATCCCATTCCAGATTTAGTCCCCATTTGCTGTTATAATAACCTCCACTCTTCTGGGAAGGCTTTCCACTAGATTTTGGAGCATGGATGTGGAGCCTTAGTCAGGCACTGATGTTGGGTGAGGAGGCCTGGTGCACATTCAGCGTTCCAGCTCATCCCAAAGGTGTTCAGTGGGGTTGAGGACAGGGCTCACTCGAGTTCTTCCACTCCAACCTTGGTAAGCCATGTCTTCATGGAGCTCGCTTTGTGCACAGGGGCATTGTCATGCTGGGACAGTTTGGGCCTCTTAGTTTCAGTGAAGGGAAACTGTAATGCTACAGCGTACAAAGACATTCTATACAATTGTGTGCTTCCAACTTTGTGGTAACATTCTGGGGGAAGACCCACATATGGTTGTGATGGTCAGGTGTGCACATACTTTTGGCCATATATTGTATATTGGTTGTAATCATATCATCATCTTTTTATCAGTCTATGACTTCATTTTCTCTACTTTACAACTTTAGTACTTTCTTCTGGAAAGTCAGCACATGGTGCCCTGCAGTGTACTGGCCTCCCATCCAGGATGTACAGTATTCCTGCCTAGCGCACAGTGTTCCTGGGCTCGACTTTGGATCCACTCCAACTGTGACCAGGATAACACGGTTACTGAAGATGAAGGACTGAACGAAAACATTTTATAGCCAAAATTGTTCTCAAGCCATGCTGTCTTTCAAAAGTGTGCTGCCTCATGGGTATAAGTTAACAAGTAAGTTAATTTTACAGGTTAAAGATAAAGGACAGCATATGTTACAGTTCAAAGGGATAAACATGGCATGCTGTCCCTTGCAGTGGCCCCTGGCTCTGCATAGAATGAGGCACAATAAGGAAGTGAAAACTGAAGTCAGTGTTAACCGTGAAGGACAAGTTTGCTCTCTGAGGTATATCCATATCTATTTATGTGCAGCGTTAGAGAATAAAATACAGCAGGCTTTCACAGACTGACGCAGACTGCCTTTGCCAAGTCCAGCAATGCTGCACCAGCACTGACGGTATCACTCTAATGGACTAAGCACCATCGCTGAGGACGATAAAAATTCAATCCTAGTTTTCTTTACTTCATTGCTTTAAAGAGAACTGAGCTCTGAGTCTGGACAAAGGACACTAGCTGAGTGAAAGGCATTTGTCTCGTCTCTGAAATGCATGATAAGGACGTTTTGGCACAATATGCTCCAGGTTGGACTACACATCTAGGACAGACACCATTTGTTCTTTTGAAGCAGCTTCAAAGACCGAAGCATAAAGAATGAAAAATGAAGTTGAATTTGCATGCTGAAAGTGCATATGAAATTTATTCGTGTTTACCGCTCCTTTATTCTCTTAGAAAGCAATAAAAAAAAGCACCAAACCATCACAAAAAGATGAGGTTGTCCAGAAAATGATGCCGCGTTTGATCTTTTCAAGGCAAAAATGAAAGACGCCAAACATGTCTTGGCTAATTGACTACATTTGGGGTGAGGGCAGAAGAACAATACACAAGTTCCATCATCGGGGAGAATGTGTGTCCTCATACACCATATGGAGGCATTTAAGATTGTTGAGTTCTGACGTGTTGGCAGGACGTTCACTCAGAAACAAGGAACATGGATTGGGCTCTATAACATACACAGTTCGCTGGATTTCATTTTAAAACCACATAATACTGTACTAAACAGTGTGTCAAAGTAGTATGCCAAATAAGTACAAGTGATAGTGTGCTATTTATATGTAAGAAATAACACATGACAGAACATGCTGTTATAGGAAAATAATCAAAGACAGGGCGATGTGATGCAAGCAGCCGTGAGGCGGGGTTACTTTCATCACCCTGAAGTTAACTATTTACCAATAACAACACGCAAATGTTTAATTCCTTTTATACTGCGCCTGGATTTTTTTTTTTATGTCTTAAAAAAATGGTAACCGCTCAGAGGAACATAATATATCTTATACACTGCAAGCATTGAGGTAAAGAGCATCAACAGTCTTCTAAACAACAGTTTTCTGTCCCACTGGTAAAGCCATTCTGGACCACAGAAGTTAATCTAATATCACACAGTGTAAGTGTAATTTTTGGCCAAACTATGACTTGAAATAAATGGCAGTGATAGTGTACAGCCCACTCTCCATCCTGGCTTCTGTCCTATAGAGGAAGTATGGGGGAGACATTCATTTAATTAAAATAAGCCACGAGATACATTACATTGTCGTTGCAAAAGAACGAGAAGTAACAGAGGGCACTACATTGCCTTTGTCCAAATGCAACATATGCAGATGGAATGACAGTACAAGGAAAAGAGTGTGGAGGCTTGCTTCAGCATAATGCACAATGATCTAGTGAAGTAAGTGGTCTAGGACAGATGATATATGGCTCGGTCCTGTCTCACTGCTGCTGTTCTTTCGTCTCTGTCTCAGAAGGGAGGGAAGCTCATTATTCCGGAGTAGGAAAGAGCCGGTGCACACCACTGCCAGGCCCGTGACTCATCCATTGAAGGGAAAAACGACTTCCATTAATTACTTTACTACACTTGCGAGACTGGACAGCATAGAGAGGCCATGCCGCAGTGAGGAGGGACAAAGGTAATGACTCGAGCCGGTGGGTGTGAACGCACAAAGGAACGGTCCATTTGAGGGTGAGTGCTCAGATTCGATTTGAGACGCCACATGAAGTGATCCTTTTGAGACGTCCCAGTTCCCGTCTCCGGCTGTCTGTGTGTGATGTGATACCGCCAGCTGGAGCAGAGGGGCTGATGGGGATATAACCACAGTGTGGAAAAGTCATAATGACTACACGGGGCTGCAGGTTAGCGGCTGGTGGGAGTGTGAAGTGTCGTTAGCGCAACTTTCAGTAAAAGAATCCGGATACCAAAATGAATCAATAACTGGGTGGTGTGATGCGTTACCACTCTGAAATGTAGTATTTCTTACTAGAATAGCATGTCCTGGAGCACTTTATTCATGACTATTTGCACTAAATCATGGCTTTTCCTGCACTGGAAGACAAAAAGAAAACATCTGGCTGCACATTCAAAAAAAAAAATTGACCCAGAATAGATCTTTCCTGAAACTTCCCAGAATTTTTCTTTTTTTTAAATTTTTATTTCCTCTGAGAGAAGACGGGAACAGTCATAGTGGCAGCAGTGAAAATGACTGCATCATCATTTTGAAGTGCATCAGTGACTTTTTGAAAAGTTCAACGATGAAGTAATGCTAGCTTTAACATTGATCCTTTATCTGATTGGCCTTTAGGTTAATAAATTTCACATCAACAACATCACAGAGAAGAAGGCAAGCTGATGAAGGGGTTTAAAGTTCATAATAATAACAACACAAAATAATAATTATAACAACAAGAAAACATACAATTCCTACAGGGAGCCTACGCGCCTTCGGTGCTTGGCCCCCTAAAAATCTATACAGAACCAAAATTACAAATATTTTAATCTCAGCTGATTGCTGACGAAATAAAAATAAAATTGTATGGATTAAAAAAAGACTGGTACCATTAGAACACAAAATGACTGCCCGAATAATAATAATAATATAAACTCAAAACATCTGTGCAGGTTTTTTCATTCTTTTTTGTTTTAATTCTGTGTTTGTCTGGGTGTATGATGTCACAGTAATGAGCATGCATCAAGCCCCACCCATGAGTACTAGTAGTTCTAGTTCATACTGATCTTTAGAAGCTAAAAAGTTCCAGTTTTCTGGTGCCAAAAGTTCTGGTACTTTGTACAGTGGAAAAAAAAGCCCAAGTTTACTTAAATTTATAATCTGTTACAGGCTTTTTATGCACTCATCAAACAAAAAATGGTTCTACAATTTCAATTTAAGTTCTGATTAAGAAATCGGAGCCAGAAACGTAGATAATTGAAGCATCCAGAGTTCTGTGGCCCTCACTCCCATTAGTAGTTGCCACTTTGCTTCACTTCCTTTCTGCATATAGTTAAAATCTGCATCACACCCATATATGGGTTTTCTCCAAACTGTTGCCACAAAGTTGGAAACAAACCATTGTATAGAATGTCTTTGTATGCTGTTACATTACAATGCTCCTTCACTGTAATTAGGAGACCCAAACCTGTTCCAGCATGACAATGCCCCATGCACAAAGCGAGCTCCATGAAGACATGGATTGACAAGGTGGAGTGGGAGAACGCGAGTCTCCTGCACAGAGCCCTGACCTCAACCGCACTGAACCTCACTTTAAGATGAACTGGAACACCGACTGCACCCCAGGCCTCCTCACCCAACATCAGTGCCTGACCTCACTAATGCTATTGTAGTTGAATGGGCAGAAATCCCCACAGCCACATTCCAAAATCTAGAATAAAGCCTTCTCAGAAGTTTGGAAGCTATTATAACAGCAAAGAGGGGACTAAATCTGGAATGGGATGTTCAACAAGCTCATATGATTTTAATGATGAGGTGTCCACATACTTTTGGCCATACAGTATATACAGCAGGGAGCAGAAGAAGGATAAGCTATTGGTATGGTTGATAATGGTAGGGGGTGGAAACAGACCCTATGTAGTGGAACTGACAGGGTAGGAGGCAGAGGAGTGTGACAGTCAGGATGTGTGTGATTGTGTTTAGGGGGATACAGTACAGAAAACCTGTTAAGCTGTGCAGTCTTGTCTGTAATGAACATCCCACTCCATTCACAGGCTGCCAACAGATGAATGTTCTGATGTGGAATGGACAAAAAAAAGGAAATAATCCACACACACGTGCTTTATTCTTCCAAGCCTCATCCTATAATTTGGCTTGGGCATCAAGCAGCATCTTTATATTCTTTTTCTTTCTCAGCTTCTTTCTGCGCTGTGGAAGAATTCTGTGCCGAGATTGGGCCACTGCAGAAATAATATCTGGGACAAGTGATTGGCACACCTACAAAGTGACCTATATGGTAGATGTGTGTGATTAAAAATGGCTGGTGAGGCTAAAAGGTGCGTATGCATGGGAAAAAGGGCCACAGGGACCTGGAATTTACCTGAATGGGGCTAAGATTCCTGGTGTCCAAGATGGCTGCCTCATAACATTACAGCATTCAGACACACTGTGTAGTTTTGTTCATGTTTACAGATTATAGTAAGTGACCATGTGTCCTAAACCACGTCAGCAGACATGTGCAGATTCTGGGTGAGACTATCAATACACGTTACTAGGGCGAACCGCTCAAAATATTCATTTATGTTTAGCTCTTGAGCTTGATCTAACTTGATCTTAGTTTGTGACCAAGGTTGCCAGGTTCCACATATAATATCACGGCATTGCATATAGGTACTGCGAATCACAAATGCGTACCACTATTAACATTTTACCCCACAACTGAGAAAAAGAAGAAACATGCATCTACCTTTTCCTTTGAATGAACATTTTGGGGTAGTTTCAACTCCTTTTGTGAGTTTTTGTGAGTTGTATTTAGGGTGGGAATTTTGCTGAAACCTGGCAACCCCCCAAGCCCTTGAAACTCTTGAATAATGTGCAAGTCCCCGCAAGCCCCCACACACCCCCCCCCCACTCCCCAACACTTCTTTATCATCAATTTGCATTTTCACTCCTTTTCGAGGCATAAAAAACAAAATCAATTTTAGCAAGATGGAGCATGTCAAGCTTCATCTTACCTTATGTAACGTGATAACAGGATTATTCTGATTATCTTTAGGATTTTTTTCTTTGCTTATATGCTGCCATGAACCTTCCTACGTGTGATACCAATTGCCTAGTGCACATTTCCACATGAGGAAAACAAACGTTTGTAAAAAAAAAAAAAAAAAAAAAAAAAAAAATGGTGTGATGCTCTATTAAGATTAATTAAGTGTATACCCAGTGTATGTCCAGCTTTTGAGTTGCAAAGGTCTCTGCTAATCTTTTAATGCCAGAAGAGGACGTGTTTTATGGCCAAAGCCAGCAACAAGCCTGAAGCTTATATTCATAAAACCGTAACATCAAAATCATACACATACATTACTGTGCCAAAGTCTTACACACCCAATAATTCTTTTATAATTTTAGTCTTAAATATTTATTTTATATTTTCATTAGTGTGCCAATGGAAATGAGCTAAATTTGATTTTGATTTGTTTTCCAAAAAAACTAAATGTTACAAAGGCTTGTTTACATTTCTTAAAGAAAAGAGGATATTTGGTATAAGACCACTTTTCAGATGAAACATGTTTCGAGTATGAGCTGTTTTGAGTATTTGGGAAACCGCTGATTTTCACGCACACAACCTTCGCCGCAGAATGGTGCAAAAACTTAAAAAAAACAAAAAAAAAAAACAAAAAAAAAAAACATCCAATGAGTAACAGTTATGAAGGTGGAAACTAAGGTCATTCAAATAACCACTCTTTACAACCGTGGTGAGCAGAAATGCATCTCAGAACACACAACACATCAAACCTTGAGGCGGATGGGCTCCAAAAGCAGAAGACCTCATCTGGTTCCACTTCTGTCAGCCAAGAACAGGAATCTGAGGCTACAGTGGGCACAGGCTCATCCAAACTGGAGAGTTGAAGACTAGAAAAATACCAGGCAATATTTTTCCAATCTAATCTACTCTTTCTAATAAAGTGGCCATGTATACACTTACATATTTTACTGAAATATTGTTTTGAAGCTATTCTGGTGGCTGATGGAGGCCCGACACACCTGAGACAGTATGCTAGTTTTTCTTTGCGTACATGTTTTTTCTTTACATGAACACAACTGATCATTGTAAATAATGTCTGGACCACTGCACGGTGCACTATAATGTCAGGGTATAAAGTCTTTGATGCAGTGACCCACAGAGCACATGAACAATACTCACTTTATTTCCATCATGTTTCAGTTCCAGAGCTGGAGATGGAGAAAAAGGAGCCTGTTATATTGATCATACTGAAAGACTTCAAAGCAGTACTGAAAGGGGGTGTGTGTTTTGTGCAAAATGCAGCTCAGTGGGACATCATGTGGCTGATGAGTTGAGTTTGTGAGTGACGGCTCATTAAATGATCTGACCTCAGGCTTGTTCTTCATCAGTGTGAGTGCTGGAGTCGGGCAGGGCCGTATCCCCTGAGGCCCGAGGCTCACACTGCTACCCAACACACACTGTGCTCTGCGTTGGCGGGTACATCTCTGCCTGCTGCCAAACACACTCTGGCTTCATCATGAGACCTGCTTCTGTGTGTGTGTGTGTGTGTGAGAGAGACAGCAGCTTTTTTTTCCCCAGGAACAATCAGAATGTCACATGTATAATCACTGATTGGGCCTGGTTATTACTACCAAAGCAGATTCGGATGGCGTGATGGAAACCATGATGCAGGTCTCAGAGATTAATAGCTGTTTGCTTTCAATAAACTGACTCGGCCATGAAGAAAAACTCTTGTGTGACTGGGAAGATTAAGGTCAGTAAGCAAAAAAAAAAAAGAAAAAAGACGTGAATGTATTTAACCAATATATGCTGATTACTGTATTTTCCAGCCAACAATTCGCAATCCATCATAACTGCTGGAAAAAAGCACGCTTACAAGACTAGGCAAGTCGAGCTGTGCTGGACCACAGTCCACTGATCAGACACTGGAGAAGTCACAACACTAGAAACCACTGCAAAAAAGCACAACTTGAGAAGCATGAGAAATGCTGAATATTCAGTTTGCCTCAATCTGGCTTTTATCAAAATAAAACCAGACTCTAAACCTGTTTACTCAGCAGCTGGGGGAACTTTAACAAATTGCAGTATTACAAGTAAGGAATAAAACATGAAGGGAGTGTGCTGAAAATAATCAGCGATGGGGTGGTGATATGTGGCCCTTGAACTGATATTACCACTCCAAAGTTGATCTTTGTCCTACGACAGACCATCAAGTTTTATTCCTCTAGTAATCGTGATTGTTCAAAGATTACATTTTTATTAATTAAAGCATTTCTTTTTATCCATACATTGTAACATTTAATATTGTGGAATGTCTGCAAACAAGATGGTTCCTCTGATCACTTATGTTTTAAACTGCTGTTCCTTCATCAGCCTCTTTTTTTCGTTCTCTTTAAGTTAACAAATCCTGTTACTGAGGAACCGCAAAGCACAAAACTTTCTCCACCCAGAAAACTTAAATAAAACAGCTTAACCTCAAAGCAGTGACACTGACTGAAGTCTTCTTTGACAAATGGTTAAAAGTCTCCACAGAAAGCTTTACCAGGTCAACATCTATAAGCTTTACATTGTTATATAATACCACTATTTTAAAATGTGTTTATTGCTAGGCTCAAATTTTGTGAGCGTCCGCCATACAAGTCCCTGTGAATTAACTGTTACTATAGAAACAATAACATAACTGAAAAAATGAGCAGATTAAGAAACACCTGTGATTTACCTAACAGCTGACACTCTGTCATAGCCATCTGGTTATAGAAAATGAATCAACACCTTCCATTGTGCCATGTTTCATATTATGGTTTTGGAATAGCTTCAGTGTTTATTCGCTCCTAGACTGTGTATGTTATTACATAAACCTGCTGCTGTAATCATAAAGACTGTCGTGTGCTCATCCCAGGCCTCTGCTCATACTGAACATCCTTTCAACACACTTAGTACTGTTTATCTTTACTCGTCTACACATGAATGCTCTAATGAAATATAAACACACTACCTGGTGTCATTCAGAAAAGGATGGACTCCCTTTTGAGTTTGGTTTCCTTCCATCAGTTGTTCACTGACACTGTTGACACTGGCGAGCTCATTAGGGATCTAAATCTGTATTTCTTTAAAGCTGTTTTGTGACAATGGTCTACGGGTAGAAGTGATATACATAAAATGAAGCTGATCTGAGTTACAAATTAAGCTGATCTGAATTACTTCTGTTGCATTCAGTACATTTGAAAACGTCAATAATGAAAAATCCATGGAAGGTGGGCATCTATTATAGAATAGTTATATCACATTCATGGTAGGGAGCAGACTATTATCTTAACATACACTATTTTGCGACTTAATGAAAGAACATCTGTGAAATACACTTGCTATTAAATAATGTCTGCCCCCCCACCCCCCCAATTTAGTATTAAGGGTATGCAAACTTTTGCAATCAACAGAAATATGGAAATCTTTTGTGCTGTGCTCTGCTACAGTGCTTTATTTTCATAAAACATTTATTTTGTTGTACTGTGAGTTTACCTGGTTGGGGATGTGCAGGTTGAAGTCCAGGCCGCACACGAACTCCGAGTGGTGCTCCATGGTGTCGAGCAGCGGCGGACTCCTGGAGAAATCCCAGACCCTGCAGATGGAGAAGCAATCACGCTAATTGAGTGGTCGTTTTTCTTCCTCTGTGACGGGCCGAATGGCTCAAAACCCTGACGCAGCCCTGGCACAATGTGCCTGGTCTCATCCATTCAGCAAATACGATTAAATCACCTCCCTGGTCATGGCAAAACGTTAGGCGAGCATTAATACTAGTGTCACCCACGGAGCTGGAGCAAACGTATTACTTATGAGCACTATAAGGCTGCGGCACGATGGTCTTTTAGGAAAAGCTGTCAGTATGAATCATGGATAATGGATGAATTAAAGGAAGAAAAAACAATGGCATTGTAAAAAAATAAGCTTACAAATCCCTACTGATCAGATAAGAAAAGACAAAAAAAAAGCCTTGAAAAGATTTTGTGTCTAACACTAAACCAATCATGAACCGATTTATATGAATTGTCCTTTATTTTTAGGAAACCATTTTCATGAAAGCTACTGCTCATAGAAGACCATCTACCAAACATTTTTAACATTAAAGTAACATTAAAAGAAAAATCCACCCTAAATAACTTCGAGTATATTAATCTTTATAATTAAGATGTGATCTTCAGTGGTGTCCAGGGTTTATTTTGTACTGGTGTTCTCACCTGACTGTTTTTAGTTTAAACATCTTTCATTTACATTTTGGACTATTTTACTTTGGTTAGTGGTTTCCTACATTACCCACAATGCCGTTTCTTGACAGTGGTGCCAGTGGGATTTGGCTCTCACATCATCTCCACTCTAAAGAGAGTGATGCAGCAACACTTCAGTCCTTTAATCTGTCCAGCTGTTTCTTCCTCATCTGTACACTCGGCTCAAACAGATCAGCTTCCAAAGCTTCAACTTTCATCCTAATATCAAAGCTGGCATCTCGTAGATTGCTAACTGGCTGAGCCGAGTCTCTGCTTTAACGCAAATGTGTTGTATAACTGCATTGCATTCTGGAATTTTGAGAATATTTGAGAATATTGCTGTGATAATGCAAATACAGCACCAACCAACAAGTTAGCACCAGAATCACTAAAAACATCCCAAATGTTTCAATATAAACATATTTAATGTGTTTTTTAAGGGTGGCACTTTCCTTTAAAGCCAACAGTACAAACCTCTAACAAACCTGTTGCTGACTGAACCAAAACTTTTCCTCAGCCAAGTTTTACTGAAATATAAGTAGTGAAATCTAAAGGCCTTCTCAATGTTAGAGACCAAGCTGGGGTTAAAACAATGGTTCATTTTAAAACTTACAAAAATACACTAAAGAAACAAAAAGTATGAAAACATTATAAGAACAATCTTACACCTAAGATATTGGATGAATACGAATATCCAATATCTGGTCTGAATTTCAACAGGTCTCTTTTACAAAAGAGACTCCATCTCAATCAAATCAACTGAAGTACTGTATGTAAGCAAAATCCAAGTAATAAATGAGGAGGATTAAAAACATGCTGCTATTTAAAAATGTATAAGAGCATGCTGTTATTGAACAATGCCTAATTGTTGATGTGGTGGCGCTTACTGTGAAGACATGTTTATTTAACATTTACAGAAGGAGTCTCCAGTTACAGTGCTTTGTAACGGGCAGTAAATTTTCCCTCACTGTTAAGTCTTCAGGACAGAGAAGCTGCAATCTGCAGTTTCTTGGTATCATGAAAAACTATTCTTTTTTTTTGCCTTATTAACGTTAAGAAAGTGGGAAAAAAAGAGGGTGGAGAGGGGACGACTGTTTATAACTGTTATAAAGTATGTAATAAAGGGAACAAACTTGCTTCGCAGACGCTCCACATCATTAAATGTAACTATAAACCGCTAAATAGTATGACGTCACTTTTTAATTCCAAAAAAATTGTTAACGTTGGCAAATTGTTGTGATATAAGAGGAATGAAACATTCCAGGACATGTTTTTATTGAAAAATTATTTTTCTGGGTTGGAATGACAATCACCACCTCGTCAAGTTTTATACCATACATAACAGAACTACAGTCACGATTTTCATAATTTTGCCTCTGTACACCACCACAATGGATTGAAGCAGTTCAAAAGTTATAGGACAAACTAACAATCATAAATATTAGGATTATTTTTACTACTTGGATGCAAAGTCAGTTTCCTCCCTCGAGATGCTTTGCCTTTACTGCAGCCGTTTTCAGTTGCTGCTTGTTTGTGGGTCTTTCTGCCTACAGTTTTGTCTTCAGTAAGTGAAAAGCATGCTCAACTGGGTTGAGGTCATCGGGCATTTAAGATTTCTTTGCCTTAAGAAGCTCCTGATTTGCTTTCACGGTATGTTTTTGTCATTATACTGCCTCCACATGTTTGACAGATGATGTGGTATGCTTTGGATCATGAGCCCTTCCTTTCCTTCTCCATACTCTTCTCTTCCCATCATTCTGGTACAAGTTAATCTTGATCAGAACTGGTCAGGCTTTATTTATTTATTTTTAAGCAAAGTCTAAACTTGAGTATTATCAGTGGTTTGCATCTTGAAGTAAACCGTCAGTATTTACATTCATGAAGGTGTCTCTTGATTGTAGACTTTGACAATAATATGCCTACCTCCCCCAGAGTGTTCTTGACTTGGCTAGATGTTGTGAAGGGGTTTTTCTTCACCAAGGAAAGAATTCGGCAATCATCCACTTTAGCGGTCTTCCGTGGCCTTCCAGGCCTTTTGGTGTTGCTGAGTTCGCCAGTGTGAGCTTCTTTTTAAGAACGTACCAAATTGTTGATGTGGCTACTCCTAAAGTTTATGTTGTCTCTCTGATAGTTCTGTTTTGTTTTTTCAGCCTAATGATGGCCTCCTTCACTTGCAGCGACACCTCAAATCAACACCAGACCTTTTACCTCCTTGTCATGAAACAACAAGGAAAAAGGCCACACCTGGCCATGAAACTGCTTATCAGTCAATTATCCAGTTACTTTTGAGCCTGTGAAAATGGAGGGACTCTAAAAAAAAAAAATTGCTAAACGGTTAATGCAATATTTTTGTTAAATTCCTTGAAACAAAGCCGACAGTCTGCTCAGCTATGAATGCTTCATATAAAACCATTTTTTGTGGTGTACAGAGGGAAAGTTACAAAAATTGTGTCACTATCCAAATACTTATGGACCTGACTGTTTTTGCAATTTCAGTAGCTTATGGTCCACTAATATTCCGGGCAAACTGGACCTGTTTTCTCAAATTTTCACGTCTTTTCCATGGCAGGTGAAATCCTGTCATTTACATCTTAGCTAAACAATCCTTTCAGAACACACACACACGTCACCGGCTTGGAAAAATCAGAACACTTTCCTAATATCCATGTGGCGACAAGATTGAAGAACCAATTTCCGTTCCTAATTAACTCTTCAATAATGCAAAATTGACCCTCTGAAACCAACCCTATGTAAACAGGCCAGTTTCTATGACTAAGCCTCTGCACGGCTGCTCGTGTGGGCAGTTTATTGTGACAGGAATAGGAAGCGTTATCTCTGGTAAATATGGAGACCTCGTGCTTTTGAAAGTGGCATGAGCAGGCTTCGGGTAAGCAAACAGCGCAGTGTGTGTGACAGCAGGTGCCTCTCACGCTCTTGTGCACGTCATCCTTTACAAATGAAGACGGGCCAGTCAAACAAGCTCGCTTCACATTACAGTAGAGAAAGAAAAGATTTTCCTACATACGGAAAATCAGTTTTATTGCCTCAGTGGGATTAGTACAATGTGGTGCAAGCTTAATTCATTTCTATCATTTTTAAATTGCAAGTCGGCCGTAACACACATCCTGTAATAAGCAAAACTGATATCTCGGAAAGCAGATAACAGAATCAGCTACAACCTGCAATGCTAAAAGTGATAGATTGGTTAAAAATATACACAATGTCCCAAGGATGTTTGCTTCTTTAGCTTTGTACTGAAACTACAGTGGGAGAGAAGCCAATAATTACGGGAAGGTTATAACATTATGCAAACTGCACATCTAAACAGTCACACATTCTATTTGGTTTAGAAACTTCGTTTGTACATAAGCAGGTTCATAAAACAGAATAAATCTGAATGAAATTAAATACACAAATCAAACTAAGGACCTAAATTATCATCCATATGCACAATTCACCTTTCAAGCCGGATGCTTGTATAGAGTGAATAGAAACTATGTGCTGAAGAAGCATGCGATTTACTTTCAATATGTCTGCCACTCTTTTCAGCTCTGTGATGTCCTTCTGTCCATTTATATTCAAGCGTTTCACTCACGTGATTTTTTCACTATGTCTGGGACTGAATTTCTGGTCTTGCTGAACGACAACTAGAGGCGAAAGATGGCTAAAATGACTCACCTTACTTCATAAACAATAAATGGTAGTTCAGCAAAGCTGATAAGATAGGAATATATCAGACATATTCAGACTGACCGATCTTCAACTGTCCAGTTTCGGTGATCCTGTGCCCACTGTAGCCTCAGATTCCTGTTCTTGGCTGACAGGAGTGGAAACCGATGTGGTCTATAGCTGTTGTAGCCCATCTGTGGTTGCAAAGAGCGGTTGAGTTACCGTAGCTCGAGCCAATCTGGCCGTTCTCCTTTGCCCTCTCTCATAAACAAGGTATTTCCACCAACAAAACTGTTGCTCACTGCATGTTTTTTGTTTTTTGCACCATTCTGTGTAAACACTAGAGACTATTGTGCACGAAAATCCCAGGACAGCAGCAGTTTCTGAAACCCTCGATGTTAGCAATACTTGCTGTCAAGATAAACTTCTCAGTTTTCCCGTAATGTAGCTAGCTAGCTAACAGCTACAAGGCAGAATGACAAGCAGGATCTGCTGCACTGCCGCTTGTTAAAGGTGTACTGTATATAGTGAAGTATATTAGGGCAGTCGATTATCAGTCCACTATTCGGTCTTCACAATTATACAGTGAGACGTCACACAAAACAGTGTGTCCTAAGAGTGTCAGAAGTCCCGTAAGCAAGTCTGTTTGAGATACTGAGCAAGATTTGAGGCAAGTGTGTGATGCTTTCTGGTATAGCACTTATTCCTTTAGGGCCTGACTGATATATCGATAGAAATCACGCTGATAAAGCACCATTAAGGTCTCATTATATATTCTACAAGAAAAACACATTTATGGATGTGATGCTATTTTGAAAAAAAAAAAAAAAAACACCACCAAACACACTTCAGGGTGCTAATCATTCAAACAAAGTCATTTTTGTGGCATTCCTAGGATTCGAAATGGGTTCTGAGCAATCTTTTCATGGGAGGGTGAAACTTTAGCTGTGCCCTTCAAGAGCCTCCAGAAAGTGACAGAAACTCTAAAGATTTCAGCGCTATGAGGGCTCACCATATTTACACGTTTTCATTGTGAGTGCTAATATCTATAAACGTAGCATGTTCATACATTTGTATTGGATTTTGTTAAGCAAAAAAAAAACAAAAAAAAAACACCCCACTAGTGGGTGTGCCGTTACAGGAAATTCAATTCAATTTTATTTTTATAGTGCTTTTACCAATGGACTTTTTCACGAAGCAGCTCTACATATATCTGGATATAGATATAGATTTGTAATCAACAACGGGATGGTGTGATGTGACCTGACCTGAAGTGGAGTTACTGTTACCACAGTAACAACCTTTTCATCTCATACCACAAACAATTACAAATTTTGTTCATTAATGTCATGCTTTTTTAACTGTTTATAGTTACATTTAACATTGTGGAATGTCCAGGAGACAAGTAAGCTCCTCCTATCACATACATTATATCATCTATAAACAGTTGTTCCTTCTTCAGCATGTGTCTTATTAATGTCTCTTGACATTAATAAGACAAAAAACACAAGCGCAAAATGCTCTGTCCTGAAGACTCTCCCATGGTGGAAAACTTACTGACTGTTAGAAAGCACTGACACCCGTGACTCCTTCCATAAACGTTAAATAAACCTCTCCTTACAAAACCGTCCCCATATCATTTACTATATGTTTTCCTTTGTCAAGTAACACATTTTTAAAAATCTGTTTATTAATGGCCTTAGATTATTGTGGAACGTCCTTCATACGAATCCTTGTGAATGAGCTGTTACTATAGAAACGATAATATATTAGAACAAGCATATTAACATAAGCCTGTTGTCGGAATTACAGCAGGAACTACTGTCAAAGCTACAGTTATTGAAAATTAATCAACACCTACTGACTAATCAGATTTGAGAATTCAGCAGCACTGTGGTATAATTGAGTTTAAGAAATACACTGTAAAGCCCTGATTCATGAAACTATTAGTGTCCATTTATGGTTTGAACATAAATATGTATTTCTATACATTAATAATTAGAAGAATTACTAGCTGCTTATAATTAGTATGTGTGACAAAATTTTCCTATTGTTTTTCTTCAAGGGTACATGAAAGTTCACAACAGAACAAAATGTTTTTTGTCCTCTGTTTTTGGACCTGTCTGCAGTGTGTGTGTGTGTGTGTGTGTGTGTGCAGCTGCTTGAACAAATACAAAGAAACAATAATGATATAAACGTAACTGGCTAGCTGGTCTGGCCACTGCGAGAAAAACACACTGACCTGCTCCTGAATGCCCAAGGCAACGATTACTGCACTACACCCAAATGATGCTTTAAAATGGCTGTCACTGCAATAAATGATCTGCAGCACACAGCTGGCGTCAGTTCAAAGAGTCATGAGCTGGATTTCCAGGTACAGGTTAAGCCCAAGTTTAGACTGAATGACATTGTCAATAAGGTCTCTCCATTAAAAATGAGTGTAATGACTCTGCATTAAGCAAATTGCCATCTGTTTGTCTTTCAGCTTCATGGTAAACACCCCAACAAGGCACATTATTGATGTAAATTAAGAATTAGTGAACGATTCTGCAGACCTTCAGCTAAAGCTATTGTCAATTTACCCACTGGCGGTAAGCGCTTTAACTAAACAAACATTTTAAAGTGAACTGCTGACCATTTCCTCTAATTCTGTCATCTTCATGTAACAACCCTGGGAGGGAACCATGAATAATTCAAGAGCAACTGGATGATTTTCATTGAGCTATTTATCATGGACGTTATGGTGAGTGTCTTTAAAGTGTTAATTCTGGGATCGGTACTAACGTCTGGAAAACCAAATTTGTCTGGAACTCAAATAACTTTAAAGTAGAGAACCAAACTGGAAGTACCTCTGAGGATATCTTAGATAAAACACTGCTCAGAACTAGGGATGCACCGATACCATTTTTTTTTTTCAGGCCGAGTATGAGTACATGTTTTTTTTTTTAGTACTGATACTAATACCAAAATGAGTAACCCATTGAGTATTAATCAATCAGAGGGCTCATGAAACCATATGCTTAGCTCTGTTTATGTTGGATGCTGTAGTGTGCTGCTAGCAATGCACTCCACAGTTTTATATTTAAGATGTTACGGCATTTAAACAGCATCTTTAATACAGAGCGCAAGGACAGCCAACCTGTTTGTGCAGGGTGCAAGGTGCCATGAATTGCACTCTGACCTGTGAGCAAAGCGTAGACCCTGGTGAGCAAGCAGAAACGATGCGTGTCTCACTGCTCTCACTTGTTTCTCTGCACACTTGCTTTACTGTCCCATGCTCAAAAATACCTTTGTATGCATGCAACTCATGGCACCTTGCGCTCATTTTTAATGACCCTGATCCCTGATATGGCTCTGTGCACTCAGGTCGGCCATCCATGCACTGTTTAAACACCGCAAGATGTTTATGCAGGTTACTTGGATTGCAGAAAAAAGCTGTAGTTCCTCTTCTTGATATTTTCACAGAATATGAAGGGAGACTACCAAGAAGAGAGTTGCAGTAGTCAAGTCTGGAAATAACTAGAGCTTATATGAGAATTTGAGAGTATGTTGTAGTATGGAAGTAGTTGTATTCTTCTAATGCTGTTATAAGGAAATCTGCAGGTCCTGGTGGTTGGTTGAGCTTGTTATCTATAATAAGATTCTTTGTCATGTATTTGATGGACTGTGAGGGTGTTGATGGTCACTGGGAGGTGCACCATCGGGTTCTTAGCTGGTAGGTGGATAAGTTCTGTTTTGCTGAGGCTGACATTTGGGTTTTCAGTCAGGAAGAGATGTCATAAAAGCAGGCCAATAAGATCTGCTCACTAAGCACAGAGATTTAGCATATAAGGAAAAACAAGTGTGGACTAAGAATTGAGCCCTGGGGAACTCCAGTGTTTTGTCTGTGAGGTGATGAAACTGAACTACTACAATGAGCTGTGTAGTACAGGGCAATTCGTAGCACCAATGCGTTGGAGCTCACGTGTTTTGACTGCCTGGAAACATAATTGACTTGTGGCTAAAAAGTAGACTAAATAATAAAAATAAATCTGTGTGTAGTGCAAGAGGTGGTGGGATTCAGAACGAGTAGCTACTGCTATAGTTGCAGAATCAAGGTGTGTGGAGCCACTGAAAAGTGCAAGTTCAGACATAGTTAGATGCCAGATGAAAACTTCTCAGGGTGTACATTCTTTCTCCAGTTGTTGAACCCCACTGGGCGACTATGTATAAAAAAATTGAGTAGCCCAGACACAAATTGTGCTTGTCCTGTTGGCCCGGGCAAGTGATTTACTGTATCCACCCCATGGTAGGACTGATTGTGTACATACTGTCATGTGGTTGTGTGAAAGTGTCGCTCCAAATGCCTAAGTGAGTAAGCATAGAGACGAGGATCTGGTGATTCATCGTATCAAAGGCACCTGAAAAGTGGGGCACTGGTAGCTCCATGGCAAAGGCATTGGGCTACTGATCAGAAAGTTTGTGAGCTCAAATGCTGGAGCAACCAAGCTGCCACTGTTGGGGACTTGGGCAAGACCCTTAGTCCTCAGCTACTCAGTTGTATCCTGTTTCCACTGTAAGACACTTTGGATAAAAGCATTTGAATGAGGTAAATGCAAACGAGGATCAAGGACATAAACTTTTTTTCTTTGGCGTTTCAGTGACTGCAGGAAGACCATGGACTTGTTGCCAAATGGTTATCATCTAACAGGGGGTGTAGTTGGAGTTGTTAACATAGCTGTGTGAGAAAACCATATGAAATGGTTGTGGATGGCAATGAAAGGTGGGAAACAGGGCTGAAGGTGGTGATAGTAGTTAGGCCAAGCGTTGCTTATGTAAGCAGAAAATTGATGACAGAAGAAACCAGACCTCTAACAATGTGTTCATCATAGTGGTCACACACTGTGACGGCCTGTGTGTATATGACTCAGTAATAAATAGTAATGCACTGTATGATAATCTGGTGCTATACTCCATACTATATTACTAAAAATACCCGCTGTAAAACATGAAAAATAAACCTGGGCTATTCTGAACATTGAATCCATCATCAACACAGCGGTTAAAAGCTGTTCTATGAAACTATTATTTCAGGCTGTAAATTTATTCCTGCACATATGTCAGCTGTACAAGCTACACAGAAGAGGTGCAATAGCCTAAAGCAAAAGTGCTTACAAAGCGCACACATCTGTTTTTATTTCAACACTACTTCTATTTTTAAAAGTCTTATTATTTATATTTTAAATATAAAATATGGAACTGGAGAACATATATGACTGAAAAGTATAGTGAGGCTAAATGCAACCCACTCCAACAATTCTTAGTGTATAAAATAAACATTTTATATAATACTGTAGAGAGAGAAAGTATCATTTGGGTAATACCAATATTATTATGTGGATATAATATTACATTCGATATTTAACATGTCACCTGTCACTATACAGTACAATATTCCAATAAAAGTGGAACATTTAATCAACATTATGCTTTTTTGGCCCTTCTTTAAATATTGATTGGGTGATATTGATGAGATGACACTTTTTGCACACTGGTTGCACTCTCCTGATATTTTCACAGAACACAGTCTGCAGTCCGCTTTGCTTTAACTGCCATCATTAATCGTGAAATACAGTCACCCCCGAAAGTATTAGAACAGCAAGCCAATTCTTTTTTTTTTTTTTTTTTTTTTCTTCGCTGTACACTGAAGACATTTGGGTTTGAGATTAGACAGATCAGAATTCCAGCTTTCATTTTCTGATATTTACATCTAGATGTGTTAAACAACTTAGAACATGCCACATTTGGTGGCAGACCACACAATCTTTAGGTAAGCAAAATTTGTTCGTGATGTCACTGACTGTTTGTGGGTTTTTCTTTATAGCTCTCACAATGTTTGTCATCACCTGCTGTCGTTTTCACTGGCCGATCTTTTCGATGTCTGGTTGTTAGTACACCAGTGTTTTCTTTCTTTTTCAGGACATTCCAGATTGTTGTATTGGCTATGCCCAATGATTGTGCAAGTGCTCTGGTTGATTTTCCCCTCTTTTCTCAGCTTCAAAATGGCTTGCTTCTCCCATAGACTGCTCTCTGGTCTTCATGTTGGTTTGTCCTTTTTAACAAAAAAATGCAGTCTTCACAGGTGAAGCCCAGGGCTCAGACAAAGAGTAGACTTTCAGAGCTATTGTTTAAACAATTAATTAACAGGGCACACACGGGCAATAAGAAACATCTGTCAGTCACATGCTCCTTACATCAAATATCATCACATGCTGTTGGATATTGGTATCAGAGCATTATTCATGAGTATGAGACGCGGCCGATACCTGATGCCAGTATCAGTATCGATGCACTCCTAATCAACTTTAATTAATCGGAAAATCAATACAGCTGCAAAACAACTCAGAATTCAGGTTGTGACCTAAAATCTGGTTTCTACGCAAACAGGCCACTGTGCCTTCTAACTCACAACCATATAATACGTCACAATCAGGGACAGCTAGGCATTGCCAGCTAAGTAGGATCGGGCAGTACTGAAATTCTCCTGTGAGATTGAGTTTATACCCTGGCATACGATATTACTGAAGGCTAAAGTGCATTCTAGCTAAAAATAATATGCAAACAGTGAGTGAAACAATACGAGAAACTCTTCAGAATCTACAGAGTACTCGTATGTATGGAAGATCAGTTCCTAAGTTCATAAGGCAGTATTTGGCATTTTAATGTTAACACTCCCTCTCCATTAAGCCTAAAAATGATTTTTTACAATACATCACACAAACTTTATCACTGTTTTATCTTGAGAAATATGTAAAGACATGGATTATTAATGAGTAAACAATGTGGGCATGTGTGTGTGCCAAGCTCCTCAGCATAATATGCTGTAATCCAAAAGCCCATTTCTCCTTTTCTCACGCCACTGTAAGCTCTGCCCATGACTGCTATCACCTTCCAGGTGAAAAAGACATAAAAATATTACAATTTTAACTAAATAAACCGATTTCTGTGATTTCTTAAATGTGGCTTATCTCACGAAGGACTGCTTCATTCTTCCTCCTTTAGACAACTGAAATGTTTTTTACACATATATATATATATATATCTGTAGCCAGAAATAGGAAGCACACCACACTATCTGCACATTGTAAAATTCTTGCCTCACTACACACACTGCCCACTTTATTTTATAATTCAGAATCATTTTATTAGTTTTTAAGCTGACCAACATTCTATGAAACTACATATGGATGATTATCGGTGACTTTCTTCTTTAAACTGCTTTCCATATTGCAGTTAGTCTAAAAACTAATAATAATAATTCTTTAATACTATAAGATATCTACAGAAATATCGCTTGTACTAATGCAATAACATAAAAGACTCGTTTCCAGTCCACACAGTTGCAGTAACTGAGGCTGTAAGCGTATAACAATCAGAGGCCAGCCCATAATAACGATCTGTAATCAGAACACAGCTCTGCTTGGCTGGAGAGCAGTGAACCGTTTTAGGCATGAAGTCAGTAATATCTTTCACAGCCTTTAGGTGCAAATATGATCTCCACATGCATTATGAACACAGCTGATGGCCATCTACAAAGCAAATAAACCGGTCTAGCCTGAAATTAAATCAGCATGTTTTACAGCTCCATTAGATTGAAACAGCACCGACTCGTCCTCATCCTCGCGGCGTCTGACCTCCTGCTTTAACCACACCCCACGCTGTGAAATATCAGTGCTCAGCATCGCAAATACTGATCTGTCTGAAAACATCACAGTTCAGTAGCACTGGGGGGTAATTACAAGTAAAAGTAAGGAAAATATCAGAGAATATTGAGTTCTTCCTATGTATGTGTGTGATGGATGATCTCTCATTTACATATGTAAATATCATTACCATTCCAGCATTCCCGGGATACGCTCCCGATACACCGGGCATAAAGCTCTTACTGAGGATGTGCAAAATGAGTAAATGAATATTTAGCTAGCTTTTATTATCTGCCTTCATTTTACTGCCACATGACTTTTACATTACCTTTGTATTATAAAAAATTATTATGTTTTTATTCTTTTTGAAAATATAATTTCTTTCTCTCACTGATATTATTTATTGTATTTTTATTATCTGCCTATTTTTCTATTTTATTTGTTGACTACCTTTTGTTTCTTTATTTCTTTTTTTTTTTTTACTTCGCACTGTAAAGTGCATAATATTGAATATTTATATTATAATACTTATATATTTATATTGAATAATAGTATATTCAGTATCTACTGATGATTATTGATGAAAAATCAAAGAGATTTTGTTTTGTTTTGGTTGTTAACACAAAAACATGCCAACAAAAATTTTTTTTTTTTAAAGTATATGACGAGAACCTGACTTGTTTATGAAATAAATTCTGCTGTAAATCATGCATGCTGTTTGCTATTTGCTTTACCTGACTGTGAAGTCATAGGAGCAGGATGCCAGCACGCTCTTGTAGAATGGTGAGAACTGTAAATAAAAAAAATACCACAGCTGTATGAAAGAATACACCGCACCACTGCTGCATATACATAACATAAGGCAGTAAATGATATGACCTTGCATATGCACTGATTTGCTGTGTTATCAATTACTGACTATAATCAATCTGTTGCTTTTCACAATGTACCAACCCCCCACTACCCCTAGTTCTATCCATCAGTAGAACAGGACCACCACAGCACCACCGCTGAGCAGGTATTAAACGGGTGATGGACCATCCTTAACACAGGAGTGAACATCACTCAGTGGTCCACCACCCCAATAATACTTCTTTTTGTACAGCATATTTAATAACAGGCATTGTCACGAAGCAGCTTTACCGAAATCCAGATGTAAACTTAGACAGACTTTCAGTCTGTATTTCTATATATTTTTACATTTCTCTGCAAAATTCACTTTATGTTTCATGGAGGATGTTTAGCTTCTTAGATCTACAGGATCAGCCCTCTATTAAAATTCATAAAATACTGATTGTTTTTTTTAGAAGTGTATAATGATTAAAGCATGATGTTGAGTACTCAGGCAAAAGTCAGAAAGTTGCTAATCAAATGTACTCGAATATTAAAACTAAAGTAGGAGGAAATTAAGTTGATGCCATGGTTTCATGTGAAAAATAACTGCCAGACGAGGTACTTTGTTTTAATACTCTTACACTGTTTGGCCTGAATGCATCATTCAATCTCTGTAAGATTGCAATACTTTCCATTAGCTAGAATTTCTCTTGTTTGCTAACCAATCTATGTCAGCTACTGGAAGGTTAAAAGAGGTTGAAACAGGCTAACTTAGTAACACTGACTGGTTATATTGAACTAAATTAGCAACGATCTTACCTCAACATTCTTTTTTTAAATTACACAGGCAAAGGGGACACCTGATTTTTTTACGAGTCTTTGCTTACTCCAGCATACTGAAACGTTTCCTTGAGGTAGGGCCGGGGGCGCGCATACTCAACTTCCACTCTGCAGTCTGGTGGCTGCTTCATATTTAGATGCACGTGGATAGCTATCGTGCTAACGTGTTGAATCAGCTGATGATCAATTGGTGCGATTCTTGATGGTGTATCCTGAGCCCATTTGACTGATATACAGTCAGGTCCATAAATATTGGGACATCGACACAATTCTAACATTTTTGGCTCTATACACCACCACAATG
>CM075021.1:13707668-13720771 GCA_037576675.1 Pangasius sanitwongsei
TTGCATTTGGAATCTGTTGCTGTCAACTCTCAAGATGAGATCCAAAGAGCTGTCACTATCAGTGAAGCAAGCCATCACTAGGCTGAAAAAACAAAACAGCTGAAAAGCGTTCAGACATTGGCTGGTCGAGAGAAGATCTTCGAGACTTGTAACTAGTACTTTGAAGGTCTACATAAAAACATAGGGAGTAAGGAGTACGTTTTTTTTTCTTTGGAAAGTATTCAATTTCAATAATACAAAAGTCAACTTTACTAAGAGGACAGTATAAATGCATCAAAATAATACTTAAGTGTTGTAACATAGTACAATTACTGAAGTATTTTTCACCCCTGTACAGTACGAGTTGTTTTTTTTAAGACAATTTTACTTCATATTGTAATGAGAGAATAATCATATATCAAGTATATCTGGCTGAAAACAGATTTTTGAGTCCACCATCAAAACTGAACTCCAAATATAACTGAAACAGTCAAACCCCAGTTTTGTTTCCTATATCCACTACCCTGGGACTCAGATCAGTTTTACTTGTTATACTCTGATGCATGGTCAGGTTTTATTACTCTATAACAGCACAGATCAACTGCACAAGATACTGTATATTTCACTTCATTTAACCACTCATCAAAGCTGTCTGGGGAACGCTGATGAGAGGCTTTTAATGCAGGAATCTATAGCGGTTAGCGGGCTAAAATAACACGCTGACGACTTCAAACGGAAAAGCCCCGGCAACTAGAGGAACCTATTGATTACTCTGGCCTCTCACGCCCAGCCTCTCTCATTTTACTGACGCGTTAGGTCATTTACTAATCAGCTCAATATTATTGTATTGTACCTTTAATTAAAATGTTTTCTAATCCCTGCTTGCGTTAACTGTAGAGGATGATGGCACGGCTTTAAAGTGGCTATATGAGCTGCAATGTGTTCTGGATTAACCGATTAATCAGTTTTACAAAAGTGAAGAGGCTTTGGAGAGATGGTGAGGTTTTATTTATGGCAAGTATGACAGTAGAGCAGTGGCAAGTCACAGGTTTATATTAATGTACTCGGTCTAATAACATTTCAATATTAATGAGCTTAAATAGTCAGCTTGACATTAGTAAAAATGTCTAAACATTAATTTTTCATTTATCATAATGCCATAATATTAGACATATTAGACACACGTGCCTTTATTCAAGATATTTTCACTTGCTAAGAAACCATTTTTTGGGGTGTATAAACTTATGACTTTGGAACTAGCTACAGATACAGGCTGTTTTGACGCACATTACACTGAGTACAGTGTGATCTATTTAATTATTGGCAGTTTGGGCACCAACTTTATTAAGAGGATTTAGGGGAAAATCCACAGCATTCATCAAAACAAAAAAAAAGAGCACACTGATGCTTTCACACACACACACACACACACACACAGAGGCTCACATCACGAGTTTAACCAGCGCTCGCCAACTTCACCGAGCCTCAGGCTTTAATCGGCACCATTTCTCGAAGACAAGGTGACGCTGCAATGGCTGTGTGTTGGCGTGACTGAGGCTCACATTACTATGATGTATGCTCTGAGAAAAGAAAACGAAAATCCCGGATATGCTGAATGATTCCAGTTATCACTTTCTGCAGTGACGCTTCAGAACGACAAATCTATGCACTTTTTATTTCGCTGGACGATTCTCAATGACCGGAGAAAACGGGATTAGTCATTCAGCACTTTACCATGAAGTTGATTATTTTCCTGTAACAGCATGTCCCTCTTTCACCACAGCAATCTGCAAAGCTAACAATCTTTTATTTATTAAAGACCCATACGTTATAGTGTTTATCCGTTTATAGTTACCAGCTTCTCATTTTTCCTCAATCTGGAAAGTTAAAAAGAATCAAGAATTCAATTGACGTTACCTTTACTCTCCGGATGGCATAGGAGTGGCCCAGCATTTGAGCTGCAGGCTGGCGGACGTTTCGCAGATCCCACACGCACACACTGCAGTCAACGGCTCCCGTCGCCAACACGTTCTGTAGAGGGGAAAAAAAAAAAAATGTCTGAATGTTGACAGGTCACATTAGGATGTATATACTGACTAAATTTAAAGTCTTGACTGTCAAAGAGTTTCATCAGGCATCCCAGAAGTAGTACAGCGGTCAAAGATGCAACGTTTACACGCAACTAAACATCAAAAACACAACATGACTGGCACTTATTTTCTGTTTCATAAAATGTCTTTACAGTAAACATAAACTGCTGGAAAGCCACAATGTTCTCTAAACTGTTCACTAAATCTGTAATAAAAACGATTACTGGTAAAAAAATAATAAAAAAAAAAAAATCAATTGTTATTGAACATAATAATAATAATAATAATAATGAAAGAATTGAAATTGAAACTCTAAGACTGATATTCACGTTTACACACAATGTGAAAATGGATGGATAAACACAAAAGGCAATCAAATAATTTGGATTTACTTTCAGATTTCAATTAGAACGGGTTTACTGATGAATTCTATCAACAGACCAAACGAACCTTAAACTTTTTTAAATATTTACTTATGAACCTAGTTGACTGTAAGTGTTTTACTCCCTGTATGAGTGCAATTTTCATCTCTCATGTTTTTATTTGCCTTTTGTTATTAACTCAGCTCCATGGATAATGAGTGAAACCTAACGTGTTTTCCTTCGACATAAGAGAATGAATGAAAGCAAACTCTCGTGTGCATCACTGAGGTCACCTGGTCATATTTGCACCAATCACAGCTAAGGATCTCGGCTTTGTGTGCCGGAATGGCCAGTCGACACGAGCCTGCTTTCACGTCCCAAACTCTCAGCGTGCCATCTCCTGGAAACACAGACAACAGCGTATTATTAATAACATGATCGTGATTTTAGTAACGCGTGGAAAAATAGCGAATTATTCCACATGTGGTATATCAGTAATTTGTGGGGTGACCATTCATCATTTGGTGAAAATCACCCATACAATCCTGCAACATAAGCTGAAAACTGTCTATACACTTGGATATAAAGTCGGCATATTTTACTATTGTAACGTGCAGCATATAAAGTTTTATCAGGGCAAATCCATATATCATCATTAAAGTCCATCACAGGGGTCAAACCACATGCAGACAGCATCTTAATCTGTAATCGTAAACGTAAACACGGGTGTTGGTCAAAAGCTGGAAGTCATGAGGAGCTAGGAAATGAAGGAACACTGAAACATAGGAAGCCACAGTTCAGAAATGCACACATACAGTAACATGACGAGACTTTGCAGCAAAACTGAGACACACGAGCGTATAGACAAACTAAGCAGTCACTAACCAGGTAAGAGGATCACGGCCACAAGCAGGATCAACACCAATCACTGGGCAGGGGCGGGGACAAGACACAAATCAGATCTAAATTTATATGACGAAGAAAACTAAGAAGCACAAAACATGCACAATGTGCGCCTTGCTGTGGAGACATTTCTGCGGCGGAAAACTTACTGTGCGTTACGGAGAACTGACGCTGGAGACTCCTTCCATAAATGTTAAAAAAAATGACTCCTTAGAGGAAAGCGTTTTTCTTTGATAAATAACAACATTTTTTTTAAAACCCACTTATTAGTACTCTTAGGTTATGTGGTGCGTCCATCATACAAGTCCCTGTGAATTAGCTGTCACTACAGAAATGATAACAAGTGCAGAAACTACGTACATAAATATGAAAACTCGACTTAGTTTGAGGCGAGTGCGTGCTGATTCAGACCCGGCAGCTTGCACATGTTTATTAGCAATCTAGCATCATTAGTCTTGTAGCTCCAGTGCAAATCTAAAGTAGCACTTTAGTGCTTTTTGAGGAGAACTTTTTGAGTCTTGATCGACTGCATTTGGGGAATAGAGGAACGCTGTGTACAGTTCATTTTTAGCTGAACTGCTCTTCTTAAATGGTATGCTACAATCAGCAAATGGTGGCCCTGCCAACTTCTCTAGCAGTTTCAGGCTGCACTAATGCTGTAACTGCTGCGCACACACACTAGTACAGCAAATGCAAACCGTATCTAAATCTCAGAAATATTCCCTCTCCGACCATTCTACAGAAACCTGTGAACCATGACGTTCATTTCAAGGAACACTTAGCCATGAAAGGACGAACAGCAGAACTGCCAAGACGATGCGTCAGTGTGTCAAAATGTACCAGCTAGACACTGAATTTCAACAAGCGTCTCTCTCTCTCTCTCTCTCTCTCTCTCTCTCTCTCTCTGTGTAAAACCCTCTATGACCTTCATTCCTATAACAGAAGGATCCCCAAAGGAGGGGATTGCCTCATAAGGCTCTGTAATTCAACACTACATTTAACATTCTATAGTCAGCAGTAAGTGAGTTGTGGGTCAGCCATTCATCGTGTAGCAGGCGTGTCCGCGGAGACCTGCAACATCAGCACCGTTTACTCCAGTGAAAAACAGTCTAGAGCTGACCAGAAAAAAACATCATTCTAGTGGCATTGATTATTGCACATAAGCTCTGAGTTAAAGTCTGTGCATCGATGAACTCATCAAGCATTTTCTACTGTTCTCTAAGTCAGAGAGTCTTAATTTCAGTTCTTCGGTTTGAAGTTTTCCCCTGCTCGCACCCCTGAATCAAGTGATCAGATAATTATTAAGCCTTTAATGGGTTGGGTGTGTGTGGGTGTGTTGAGAGTAGGGGAAATTTCAAACTGTGCAAGGCAGGGGGTCTTCAGGCCTGGAGCTATAAACCCCTGATTTAAATGGTTCAGCAATAGCGGTGTAAAATACAGATTCGTTGTAATCAGTGCACTGGTTCCAGTGCACGGTGTACGGCTGCATTGATTTAAGGTAAGAGACATGGCCTCTGTATCTGTCAGTCACAGTAAAGGAGGTGTGGCCTGTCTGCTTGTCAGTCATAGTAAAGGAGTTTTGGCCTGTCTGCCGGTCAGTCCCAGGGAAGGAGGTGTGGCTTGTGTACCTGAGAGTTCCAGTGAAGGAGGTGTGGCTTGTGTACCTGACAGTTCCAGTGAAGGAGGTGTGGCTTGTGTACCTGACAGTTCAAGTGGAGGAGGTGTGGCTTATGTACCTGACAGTTCAAGTGGAGGAGGTGTGGCTTGTATACCTGACAGTTCCAGTGAAGGAGGTGTGGCTTGTGTACCTGACAGTTCCAGTGAAGGAGGTGTGGCTTGTGTACCTGACAGTTCCAGTGAAGGAGGTGTGGCCTGTGTACCGTCATCCCCAATGAAAGAGGTGTGGCCTGTGTACCTGACAGTTCCAGTGAAGGAGGTGTGGCCTGTGTACCCGTCAGCCCCAGTGAAAGAGGTGTGGCTTATGTACCTGACAGTTCCAGTGAAGGAGGTGTGGCTTATGTACCTGACAGTTCCAGTGAAGGAGGTGTGGCCTGTGTACCCGTCAGCCCCAGTGAAGGAGGTGTGGTCTCTATACCTGTTAAGTCTCAGTGAAGGTGTGGTCTCTATACCTGTCAGTCTCAGTGAAGGAGGTGTGGCCTGTGTACCCGTCAGCCCCAGTGAAGGAGGTGTGGCCTGTGTACCCGTCAGCCCCAGTGAAGGAGGTGTGGCCTGTGTGCCTGACAGTTCTGAAGAATGTGTGGCTTTGTGCCTGAGTCTCAGTGAAGTCGTAATTTTGCACAATGCTGCACTACACTGTATCGCAATAAAACAACTCTGAACTGCATCTTTTTTTCTTTTTTGAATTGTTGCTTTTAATATATTTTTAAACTCATCATACACTAAATCAATAATCACGAATTAAAACGCACATTATACTGTCTCAGAAGAAAGACAATGCAATTGAATAAATGGACACCCCCGTGTAATAAGCATCTCTTTTTTTTCATAATGTTTATCTTAAAGGCAGTTTCTAAGCATGGTAGTCCAGAGTCTTATAAACTTTCCATGCTTATGTGACTAGCGTTTACCTCTCTGCATACCAAACAAGCCCCTGCTTTGGACAGCTAAGTACAGAGCAACCAAAATATTCTCACTGACAATTCAATAACTCACTACTTGAATGAATGGCCTCAATTTACTTAACTACAGCTCGGGAGCTTTTATGCAGACGGTACGCACAATATGCCGCAGTCGATCAGAAAGCCGCAGTGCTGAGCTCGAGCCAAATGGATGCTTGCACAAAACTAAAACTTGTGTCTATTGCAGAATGTCATGCTACTCCAAGTGGTCAGCTTTATTCAGCCTGGTGCATTCCACGCATTCTCATTAGAAGGACAGGAAACTTCTGTTCCTTGAACTACTGCCATGCTCCTAAAGTGGATTGCAGAGATTCCAAAAGAAACCAATTTCTGAGGATAAATCTGCATTTCGCACAGAGCCAGGCTGCAGCGTTTAGTTAAAACCTTTGATTTGCAACCCGCTCTGTGCGCTGTTGACTTTAATTGCGGCTAAATGGATCTCTCATCGAGATTGCTGGCACACTAAGCCTTTGCCTTTAAAGCTTTCACGGCGTGGCTGCCAGCCGAGGCTGAGGAAGTCCGTATCTGCAGTGTGCGAGGGGAAAAAAGCAGGATCGCTGAGAAGCTTTAATCTTGTAGTACCGCTATTGTTTCTCTCTGCAGCTCTTCAAAGCAAACCTTCACTGTAAATGACATTATCATTCAGCAGTGTGCCACAGTGCTCCTGTAGAACAATAAAGCTGGATACACAGCACTAAGAAGCTACTTACATTAAAATCAGCAAGAGCCTTTTCTTATAACAATGACACAATGTGATGGAATAGATTACTAAAACTAAGCTCTTAAAAAAATCTTTCATCTCTCAAATATTAGAATGTTCTAATGTCTAAAAAAGACGTAACCTTATATACCATTATTATCTGTGAGCCTACAAAAATGATCTTATCACATTAGAGCTACTGAGGTTTAAAAACAAGCAAAATCCTCTTGACTGACATCTGAACAATCAGCTGGGAAATAATCAATATACACAGAGTCCATGATTTACTAAGATCCCAAATAAAGATGCTAATTTGTATGTGCGATCTGATATATTGCATTTGCGCGTTGCAGGTGATCTACAAAGATGAACTGCATAAATGTCATTACTCGCAAAGTAGGGGGAGGAGAAAGAAACTTCTGGAAGAGTAAAAGTAAAACTGGCCACACGTATGTAAAATTCTGCGTCAACTACATCACCAGTTAATGGCACTATAATGTAATGAAACTGCAAAACATGATATGAACACATAATGTGGAGGTCACAGACAGCAGAAAATAAAGCCATACCTTGTAAATACTATTTCCTAAACTTTCCTGATTGCTACTACTGAACAATCCGCAGACATGACAAGGAAACTACTGATGTAAATACAAATGATCCGCTTTAACACTCTGACGAGGGAACTTCATTCCGGGCCACACTCCTGCAGCCGGGGGTGTGAACTGAACCCACCAGCCTGCAGGCGCTCTTTCATCATTGAGAAAAGGACAGAAAGTAATTTCATGGTAGTGCATATGATGAGTGGCTCACAATTAATGCGCGTGAGTGGTTGTTCGATATACTAGGACCCGAGTTTGATGCATATAAATGGGTAACTTTGGCTTAAAACTTGGGCTGGTTAAGCACATGAAGTATATTGCTGGTCATGTGTGATTACAGTTCATTTAGTGAGTTAATTTATCTACCTGATAAGTACCTTAGAAAAGGGTTCGCCTTGCCGTCAGGAGATCACGAGTTAAAATCCCAATGATGCTACAGCAATACGTAGCCGGAAGTCACGAAAGCAAAGCCGGTCGTGCTCTCTGGGTGGGAGGGATGATACGCTCTCTCTCCCCTGTCAATCACAGCAACACTAACCAATCGCAGCCGTTTGTGAGCTCATGTATGCAAAAAAGGGCAGATAGCGCTTTCCTCTGAGTGTGTTACGCTGCCCTGTGAATGTAAATGTTTTTAGCGATCATGAATGGGATACATGAATGGTTTGGAGTCAAGCCAGAGCACAGCCGGTCTAAGAGAACGTTATGAACAGAAGCTCTATATAAACCACTCAGGATAAACCACTCAGGATGTGCTGTAATAGGAAACTAATTAAAGACAAGGTGATGTAATGATGTAGAGTTACTGTGCTTTGTTCATCTTATGCCCAAGCAATTTGGCAACAAGGCCAAATTTTTTTAAATGTTAATGAATGACGTACATTTTAACCGTGTATATTTAAATGTTTAATGTTATGGTACGTCTGCGAAACAAGTTAGTTCCTGTTATCACTTATGTTATAGCAGCTATAAACAGTCATTCCGTCACCAGCCTCTTTTTGTTTCTCTCACTTGTCTCGTCTTGACTTGTGGAAAACACGCTCACTGTTACAAAGCGCTGACCCTAGAGCCTCTTTCCATAATGTTTAATAAAGTCTACTTACAGTATCAAACTTTTTTCTTTGCTAAACAGCACGTTTTTTTGAAATCAGTTTATACCACAGCGTGGTTGAATGCTCGAATCTGACTGGTCAGAAGGTGTGCATTGTTTTCGTACAACAGCAAAAGTAGTTCTGACTGGAACCTGAATAACAGGTATATATTCATGCGCTCGTTCTAACATTATTATTTCTATAGTAACAGCTCACACACAGGGCGGACCCTCAACGTAATCCAAGACTAATAATAAACAGAGTTTAAAAAGCATGTTGCTTAACAAAGTAAAATTATTGTTACAATTATTGTTACTGTGGGGCCATTTTTTTTTGGTTAGGAAACATTTATTTAACATTTATGGAAAAAAATCTTTATGGAAGGAGTTTTTTTAAAATTGATCAGCACAGGAAAGTCTTCAGGACAGAGGACTTCCTGGTTTCCTGGTGAGGGAATGACTGTTTATGACGGCTATAACATAAGAGAAAACTGGAACTAACTTGTCTCTCGGATGTTCCACAACATTAAATCTAACTATAAATCGTTAAAATGTGACATGTCATTCATTAATAAATGAAACATTGTAAGCATTGGCAAATCATTGTGGAAAAACACACTCCAGACTGTGCTGGTATGCAAAAATATTGCATAATAATAATAATAATAATAATAATAAGCCTGGCAGCTATAACTAACATTTGCTTATTTATAGCTGCTAGGTTTATTATTATTATTATTATTATTATTATTATTATTTGTTTTTGCTATTTTCATTGCATTTCATTGTAATTTTTCTTCATTTATATTATTATATTACTCCATGAATAACTGTAGAATGTATCATTTGTGTTGTTGTGTTGCTGTCTCTGCATAAAGTACTAATATTTTGAGTCAAAAAGAGTATATTAATTAGGATCGTCATGAATATTATTATTCAATATATTTACTTCAACATATAGCTTAAAAAAAGTGTTCATTAAGTACATACAATATATTTTTAGCCATATGTGATTTTTCTGTTCCCACTTTGAAGGCCTTATTAGTGAGGAACATGCTAAAACAAAAAAAGAATTGGCATCAAACTTAATAGCATTTTGTCCTCAAATCCTATGTACTATGTAATCATGGTAAAAGAAATGAGACCTCCTGGCGGTATTGATCTTTTAGAAAGCTAATAGTATAAAATTATGCATGTTCCTCACACAAATGATGCACAGATCGATTTTTTAGAGTCAATAATTTCCCCCAGTATAAAGAGGACACACTTCTCCAATATAACACAACATAAAACCAAGCTACAAAGCACAATGCCATCAAATGTCTTTGCGAATATCCAAAACACTCTTAAAATAAATATTGATCAAATGCAGCAGAGTGTTTTTTTTTTAAATGATGGGCTGCACAGCATGTGTGTAACCTTTGAGAAACGCTGTATCAGCAGAGGCACAAACTCTTTTTCCACATGATCAGATTCAGCGTTGTTTCAGCATCGGGGCTCTCGCATTGATTTTCAGACATCTTTCATTACACAAATGCTTATGGCTTTGGCGCTCCTATTTTAATAAGAAAGAAAAGGGCTTTCCAGCATCACATCAGTGTGTAACATCGTGGCTAAATTCCCTCTGGATGATTCAAAAACAGCAGGAATAAAGCAATGCGTGTGCATTAATGTGAGCAATTTACACCTTATTAATAATTGTGCATTAAAGTGAGCTATTATCAGGCCTGCAAGGGCCTGAATGTGCAGTTCCAGTGGTTTTCTGCTGTTGGAGCACATCTGCCTCATGGTTTGAATATGCTGCACGGTTTGAGATGCTTTTCTACTCACCACGGTTGTAAAGAGTGGTTATTTGAGTCGTCATTGCCTTTCTATAAGCCCGAACCATTCTACTCTGATCTCTCTCATCAGCAAGCGGATGGTGAGTGTACACACTTTATAAAAATGAGCAAAAACACTCACTGAACACTTTATTAGGAACACCTGTACACCTACTCATTCGTGTACTTATCTAAATCAGCCAATCATGTGGCAGCAGTGCAATGTATAAAATCATGCAGCTACGGGCCAGCAGCTTTGGGTAATGTTCACATCAACCATCAGAATGGGGAAAAAATGTGATCTCAGTGATTCAGACCGTGGCATGATTGATGGTGCCAGGCGGACTGGTCTGATTATTTCCATAACTGCAGACCTCATGGGATTTTCACACACAATAGTCTCTAGAGTTTACACAGAATGGCGCGATAAAGAAAAAACATCCAGTGAGTGGCAGTTCTGCGGACGGAAACGCCTTGTGGATGAGAGAGGCATTTCTTCTGGAGAACTTCAATGTTCTTCCGGGGAACGGCCAGACTGGTTCGAGCTGACGGAAAGATTACAGTAACTCCGACAACCAGTCTGTACAATTGTGGTGAGCAGAAAAGCATCTCAGAATGCACAACATGTCGAACCTTCAGTTGGATGGGCTACAACAGCAGAAGACCATGTCGGGTTTCATGCCTGTCAGCCAAGAACAGAAAACTGAGGCTGCAGTGGGCACAGGCTCACCAAAAATGGGCAGTTGAAGACTGAAAAAATGTAGACTGGTCTCATGAAGCTCGATTTCTGCTGAGGCACACAGATGGTAGGGTCAGAATTTGGCGCCAACAGCATGAACCCATAGACCCAACCTGCCTCGTGTCAACAGTCCAGGCTGGTGGAGGTGGTGTAATGGTGTGGGGAATGTTTTCTTGGTGCACTTAGGGAGCGTTAATACCTATCAATCAATCATTGCTTGAACGCCACAGCTTATTTGAGTATTGTTGCTGACCATGTGTTTCCCTTCATGGCCACGATTTACCCGTCTTAATGGCTACTTCCAGCATGATAATGCACCATGTCACGAAGCAAAAGTCGTCTCAAACTGGTTTCATGAACATGACAATGGGTTCAGTGCTCTTCAGTGGCCTTCCCAGTCACCAGATCTCCTTTGAGATGTGGTATAACGGGAGATTCGCAGCATGAAAATGCACCTGAAAAATCTGCAGGAATTGCGTGATGCAATCATGTCAACATGGACCAGAATCTCAAAGAAACGTTTCCAACATCTTGTGGAATCCATGCCATGAAGAATTGAGGCTGTTTTGAGAGCAAAGCGAGGCCCTACCCAGTATTAGTATAGTGTTCCTAAGAAAGTGCTCAGTGAGTGTATATAAATTATTGAAAAAAATTTAAATAAATGCAAACAATTTGGCATTCTTTTATTCACGATCTGCCCTATTTACATTTATCTACTATAAATAAAAGAATCAGTGATAACCTTTGGCTATACAGGCAGCCACCGTTGAGAGCTTTATTTCTGAAGCACCGGCGCTCAGCAGGGTTGTGTGTTGCTTTATTTGGAACACAGCCGCCGGGTGAAGCATTGGTAACGAGGTAACGAAGTGCATGAGCTGCAGACTCTCTGTGTGAGCTGATAAGATCTGAACAGAGCAGCTGGGAGCTGAACAACTCCGGGACATGATGACAGAACCTTATGAGGCACTCAAGAAGTACAGTACGTGTACACACACACACACACACACACACACACACACACACACACACAAGCAGCACTGTCTCTAGCGCTCAACTTTCTTCCGCGCTTTTCTGATGACAAAAATCATTTTAAATATTTCTCTCAAAAGAATACCAAGTCTAAATGAAAAACCTTGTACTCGTTCACTTTAGCAGCTCATGGCACAGGCGTTTGTGTAACTAACCTAATTATTTCACAAACAGTAACACTATTGTGAAAGGCTGTCGGAGACGTGTACAAAAGACTAAAGCAGCTAAAACAGTCAAAGGTTGCTTTCTGTGCAGTGAATTAGAGAGTGTGTGAATGATGACGACGAGGTGTTCGGCAATGACCTCAAGTGGGAAATTACAAGAAAAACTCGTGATGAAGAAAAAGCTAGTCCTGAGGAGGCTGAGGAAATTCAGCAGGTCACCTGGGATCCTCAAAAACATCTCCGGGTGCACAGAGAGCATTTTAAACTGCTGCACTGCCATGTGGTTTGGCAACTACACTGCGCAGGACAGAGGGTGATCCACACAGCCATGAAAATCACAGGGACCGCACTCACTCACAAAGCCTGGTAAAGGGAACTAAAGCATTACAGCAAGAACATCCAGGAAACCCACCACCCACCACTCCCATCTCTGTCTTCTCCTTACGCATAGTGCGCTACTGAATGCATAAAATGCTGCAGCGTGCACTTCACAGGACGTACCTGACTACACCAAGGTTGCATCAACACTGCACAACACCTCGCTTCACGTAAATATGACCACGACTACTTTTACTGCATTTTTTTTTTTTACCACCACTGTTATTTAATTTATTTTACTTATTTACTTAAGTTATTATTATTTATCAGTTAATCGAAATCTACCGCACCATCACCCACGTTATGTGTTACAGAAGAGCACGGTCAACTTCTGATGCTCGCACTTAAACCCCAGTTTTTTTTTTACAAAGTCACTTCAGCGCACTTTCGCCCTCTGCTTGTCAAAACAAGGAACACGTCCATACACCATGCAGAGACGTTCAGCCCAGGGATTAGCAGCTCTGAATTAAGACTACTGATTATTCTGATAATTGATTCTTTTTGATTAATCCATTTTTTTAAAATTATTTTTTAAAAATCTTCTTCTTCTTCTTTCGGCTTTTCCCTTCAGGGGTCGCCACAGCGAATCATCACTCTCCACCTATCCCTAT
>CM075021.1:13721505-13747757 GCA_037576675.1 Pangasius sanitwongsei
TGCCTGCACTCGCTTCTTTACCTCTTTCCCACACTCTCCATTACTCTGGACTGTTGACCCCAAGTACTTAAACTCCTTATTATTTTTAAAAATAATTATTTAAAACATTTTAAATTGTAAAAGTTATTTTGAAAAATATTGAACTTGATCAACAAGCACTACTACAGAACTATTAATTAAATAGCAGGTCACTAAACTACAATACAATATTATTGCCATTTATCAGATGTTCTGTCACAGCATGAGAAGTGCTTTTGTCAACCAACTGAGACCCAAACTAACGTAAGGTGACTGTATTCTGTACGTTTTTACTGGTTCTGCACACTTTCTTTTGCACCTACAGTATGTTTTATCTGCATTTCAATCCCTAATTTGTTCAATTCCATCCAGACAAATTCAAAATAAAGGCAAAATAAATATCCACTGCCTGTCTCTCTGACTGGAACACCCCAAGGCTAAATTCATCTTACTTGCCGTGTGTGTGTGTGTGCGAGGTGAATCATTTTCAGTGTGTGGAATCGACTCCAAAGCTTCGGGGTTGCCTCTTAGTCTGAGCTTCAATGCCTGGAATCAGCGAATAGACTCTTTTTGATCGACTTCAGTGTGTACTAAAAGCAGGATGGAGACTTGGCGACTTGACACACACATTTAGTCGAACTACAAGCTAAATGATTCAAATAGCATCAGTTATGAAATAATGCTTTCTGATAGAGCAAGAAAGATCGATAAATATGACCATAAATATGAGATACAGCTAGAAAACTGGATAAGCTAGGACAACTCAATATACTATACCGTGGTTAATAAGCATGATTCGACCTGGGATATCACACTTCCACTGTTTCTCACAATGACCTCAAACAAATGGTTATTAAAATCAAAACACATTAGTTATGTCATGAGAACAGCAGCGTCGTGTCATGTAAAGAGTTCCCATACCTTAGAGCACGTTTTCTCTGTGTTATTATACCCAGCCATTTACAGCAAATGTGTGTGAGTGAAGTGAAGTGGCACTACAGCAGGCTTCAGAGCACAGTCCAACTAATCAATAATGAAATTCATTCCCAGATATTTTTATTACTGAATTTGATCAATCTTTTGATTAGTTGTTGCAGCCCTACTCTGAATTAAATTACTGTAATGCACTTCTGCCTGAATGCCAATGTATCCATTAAGGAATTCCAGTTAGTCTAAAATACAGCAGTCCTAATAAGAGCTAGAAAAGTTTAAACACATTAGTCCTGTCCTATTTAATTGACGTTGGTTTCCAGTTACTCTACGTATTGAGTACAATGCTTCATCCAGATTAGTATTTAAATAATGTCCGAGTATCTTATAATACACAGCAACCTTCTACAGCCCAGATCACTTTAAGAGAAAGTCATAATGTTTGACAAATCCACATGCACTCACAATCACTTGACATGTTCATACTGCGGCTCGGGACTATTAACAGACTTTACAGTATCAGCACTACAGTGCAGTATACAGTCTGTAATTATTGACTTTTGCAACATTAGTCACTGTGGCACTTATCCTTTTTGTCTGACAGAAAGAACATTACATTCTGTTCCAAACATTACACCTACTTATGATGAGAGGAAGTGTTATTTACTTTTAAGACTATTCCAATACTTTTATTGTTCCAATACTTTTGCTCACCTGAAAATTTGGTAGTGTGCCACCGAAGATGCCATGTTCTAAGTTTAGCAAATGTAGATGGAAATGAAAGTTGAAAGTCTGATCTGTCATCTCATATTCATCTTTTGATCTCAAACCCCAGTGTATAGCAAAAACAAAATAATTGGCCTTGCTGTTCCAATACTTCTGGAGGGGTTGTTTTTTTTTTTGGGGGGGGGGTTTCTAGCCTATTCACATCTGATGAATGGAGTTTGTTGATGATGGTGTCGTCTCAGGGGTCCTTCATACCTATGTGGTTTATTAGGTCTTTTCTTTTAGTGGTACTCAGATCATCTTAAAAAGATTAAGCATTTTGATTCGCTGTACTACACCGTTTTGGCTCTGTTTTTCTATCCAATCACAGGGTACCTATCCTAAAAATCACAAGCTCATCCTCTGATCCAGTAGCAGCTCCTGAGGCCTACAAGCCTCAACATCTGTCCTGATCATACTAATACCATCCAGATACCTACAAACTCCTGCTTCACTGGCTGCTCACTGTGACCAATGTGCTTAACTGTAGTTATGCCTATAGTAAACATTACACAGATTCAAGTTTTCATTACTTGCATATTGCTGTCTTTATGGCAAACCATTGACTTCTATTGCCTATGAAATAAAACGGATATAAAAACAGATTGTAATGCGCAGTTCTTTCTCCCTCTTCCTGAGTCTTTATATTTGTTCTAACGCTCATTGTGAGTATTTATTAGTGTTGGCATGTTATTCCAACAGTCTGCCCTTACTTACAGTGCTTACGGTAGATGTGCTACTCCAGCACTTATGGTAGTTTGTCTCTTTATGTCATAAATTAACATGGTGGTGTTTTTTAGACCTTAGCATGGGTTTGTTATTGCGGCATATAAAACATGGCAACCTCATGGGGTGCATGTCTACAGGCGCATGTACTGTATATACTGGCATTTACTGGTGCTGTTTTTACATTGTGGCTCTTTTTTTTTTTAAGAACGTTATGTCTTTCCATGCATTAATCAAGTAATCAGTGAGCCCAGTAACCCACTGCCTGTGGACCAGTAAAAATGCCAAACGTTGTCGGCGTGTCCTGCACTTACCTGAGGTTGAGGCGAAGCAGGCTGGGATGTGTGGAGACCAGATGGTGCTGTACACGACTCCCTCGTGACCCTGAAGTGTGCACACGGACTGAGGGCGTTCTGGATCCCACTGTGAAAACACACTTTTTACCGCAAACATGCGCATATAGTTCACAGCTTACAGTACATAGAATTTTGTAATGGGCTGAAGTGGGATATTCGTTTTACATCAGGTAAGATTTCTCAAAATTTGTCAAGATTAGGTGTCTATTGGTTAAGCTCTATTGGAGCTGAATAAGATTTGAATGATTTTTTTTTTTACACTTTGAGCCCACCCTGCTTTTCCTCACCCATGAACACAAAGCGGTGGTTCAACTAGAGATAGCATTATCAAGGATTGGCATGACATCACTTTCAAGTGCACTATACAACATTATAAACACACAAAATCTGGCTCATAATGATTTATGAGAACGGTCACAAGTGCAGCCATTGTCCTATTTTCGTTGTAATAATCTCTCACGAGCACTAAGCTGTGGTATTAACATGTTAGCAGCGTGCCCAGTCAAGGTGTGTGAGGGAGTGTCTATAAAATGACTGACAGGATGGCCATGTAAACACAAACACACTTTCTGGACTGGAGTTTTCCAAAGGAGTTTTCTCAGCCATGTAATACTTTTCTCCTGAGGTCACGGTTTAAACCATCATAATTTTTTAACACATTCTACATACTTTCCAGCTTATTCGTGTTATTATTAAGAACAAAAAAATGCAAAAACTATTGCACTAGGAATTTCTTCTCAATTAAAAATTAAATTCGACTGCTTCCCAGTATAAGCCTGTACACAGTCTGTTTAATTTCCTTTCGTAATTTTTTTCAAAAATATGAAATATAAAAACTGCTCCACTATTTAACATGTCGCTGTGTTCACTCAGTTTATGAGAAGTTTCCACATCGACGGCCCTCTCGTGATATTTGAAAATGTTGGCGACCTCAGCCCATGTTACGTGTAATTTGTTCATATAGCTTTTTCCTCCATTTTTTTTCCTCAACATATCTGAGGAAAATGCTAATAGTTTGTCTTGTTTCCACTGTTCACACACCATTTACTTCATTCTGTTACACTGTTGTGACACCATGTATCTAATTCAGGTGTGTGCTGCGCTCTACTGGACGCCTAAATCAAGAAAAAGATGACCTTTGACCTTCTCCTGAGTAAACACACTGGAATGCATTTCACCGTACATTCTGACTTGCGAGTTCAGTGGGATTTGCTGATAATTCCAAGTTCAAAAGGAAGCCCAAAAGGAGCCCAGTTTTCTTAAATCGTTTTAGGAATAATTTGATATAACTGTCAACAGTATAGTTAACGGCTGACCAAAACTGATGAAAGAAAACTGCCTGTGGTGAATTGTATTAATTTTACTTTCACCCCATTCGACAACTTTAAAACATACAACATTATGTTTGACATAAAATGCCAGTCAAATGTTGACTATATTTTAACATTTTTGCTCAAATGAGCATAGTGTAACTAGTCTGTTGTTGCTGTTCCTCTTTTGTCTGCTCCCATTAGGGGGTCACCACAGCAGACTGTTGGTCAGTGTATTTGATTTGGCACAGTTTTTTACGCCGGATGCCCTTCCTGACACAACCCTCCCCATTTGATCTGGGCCTGGGACCGGCACTGAGAGTGCAGTGTCGCACGCAGCCCCAGCAGCTGAGGTTGGTTCCCTGGCCGGGAAACAAAGCCGGGCCACGGCGGTGAGAGCGCTGTGGCCTAACCACTAGTCCTCCGGGGACCCTGTAGTGTAAATACTCTAAAATGTCAAAATCTAACCAAGGAATAGATATAAGTGAATCAAGAAATATTTATTATTAAATGTTTCCTTAAGAAATGACTTAATTGAACAAAAATCTAGATCTAGTCTAATCTAGGCAAAACCCTTGACCACTCTAACTACTCACGCTACACATTTATGTTTTATCTACAGGCTTAAAAGCCTTACTCTTCAAGTTCTCCTGACTTCTCAGTCACAAACCTCTCATTTACAGTCGCGTGAGGATCTGAGAGTGAGCAGTTAATAAGTTCTGCAGATGTAATTGTCTGTGTGTGATATTCTGTGGTGTGTGGCAGTGATAGTGATTAATTAAACTGTAATAAATCCTAAGTCACTCCAGGTGTTCAAGAACTTTTTACTGGTAATGTATGTTAAATATAATCTTATCTAAAAAAAAAAAAAAAAAATTGTGTGAAGTTTAAGTCAGGATTTGTTCTGTTTCTCACCACTTTGGCCGTGTGATCCCAGGATCCTGACACCACCAGGTTCTCGGTCCGCGTCTGGCTCCAATCCACTGCATACACCTGAACACAGAGTAACACTTCAACACTGCGGCTCTGCTCTTTACTTCTTACAAACGTCTCACTGACTCAGGCAGTGTCTTTAAACTGTAAAGCACACCGGGAGAAATAATAGTAAAATATCAAAAAACGTTTGCTTTGTATATGTATTATTAGCAATATTCAATTTAGGCATGGAAATAGACAATTGAAGGTTCTCCCAATGCTCTGGGATGCTCTTAGGAGTTTAAGGGATTAGCAATAAAAGCTGCCATTTCTTTTTATTTCACCTAATTTCAGCTCAAAACTGCCTGACCATCATCTCTGTCCTTTTAATATAATTATAACAGTGCAATCTGTGATGTTTAACAGTGTTTCTCAACATATAATAGCAATTTCGAAGATTAGAAAAATTGTCACAACAGTGCTATGAGAGAAATCTGCCTGGTTTCTTCTGTATATTTTTCCAGCCCTAAGATCAGCTCTGCCCCCAGCCCAAACAGAGCTGCCCTTTTTTTTTTGTTTCAAATAAAAATTCACATGGACCATTCTGACATACATCATGCAGAAGTGCTCCCCCATGTATACAATCCTAATGAATAACTAATTCATGCATTTCACCTCTTGACTGTGCTCCTTCAGCACTCGGATAGGCCCTTGTGGGTTGGCCGTGTCCCAAATCTGCAGTGAGCCATCACCAGCTCCGGTCACCAGCACATGCTCGTTGTTCTCGCTCCACGTCACGTCAAAGAGCCCATCGTTCCAGTCAAAGCTGTGCATAAGGAAGAACACACAGCAAGGGGTTAAGAACTCTGTGACAAATGAATCAACAGAAATGGAAAAGCCACGTCCAAACTAAACCTTCTCATGAGCACAATATCCGCTTCCCTCTGCTCCAGCACCAGCAGCGTTCCACATCCTGAAACGTACAGTGAAATTTTAAACACTCAAAATAAACACTTTATGCGCTCTAGCTACACTAAAAAAAAGATTTACCCTGAACGACATGCATAGTGATTTATATAATTAACATGTGACTTTCAGTAGCATCCAAGATTTCCATCCAACCATTTTCTGTACCGCTTATCCTACACAGGGTCACCCATATCCCAGGGGTCTCAGGGCACAAGGCGGGGGACACCCTGGACGGGGTTCCAGCCCATCGCACATACACTCACACACCATGGACAATTTAGAGATGCTGGTCAGCCTACAGTGCATGTCTATGGACTGGGGGAGGAAACTGGAGTACCCGGAGGAAACCCCCAAGGCCCGAGGAGAACATGCAGGCTCCATGCGCATGGGGTGGAGGCGGGAATCGAGTCCTCAAGCCTGGAGGTGTGAGGCAAGCATGCTAACCACTAAACCACCATGACCCCCCCAACCAAGATTTGTTTATAATGAAAGACTTTTTTTAGTCTAAACTTCTTTCAGTGACATGTCGGTTTATTTTCACTTTGACTAACGGTTTTAACCGAGTTTGCACTTTGCACTTTCTCAGCAACATAACAAACTGCACTTTTTTTTTTTTGCCTTATTAACTTTGAGAGAGAAAAAAAAAAGAGACGCTAGTGAGGGAACGCCTGTTTATAGCTGCTATAATGTAAGTGATAACAGGAACTAACTTGTCTCTCGGACGTTTCATAACATTAAACGTAACTATAAGTATGAAATATCGTCAACTAATAAAAAAAAAAAAACATTGTAATTGTTGGCAGATTGCTGTGCTATGAGAGGAATAAAGCGCTTTGGGAAGCACTGCTGTAGGAAAATCAACGTTTTGAGATGCAAATGGTCATGACGAGGAAATTAATATGCAAATTAGGGTATGGCGTCATCTGACGACTTCTAGCGGCATTCTGAGCATGTATGAGCTACTTTCCCCTGAAAAGAGCTGGCAGCTGCTAGGAAAAAGCTTTAATACCTGCTATGCCGTAATACTGAGCTGCAGCGCAGGCCAGTGTGTTGGGGAGAAACGGGGACATTTCCACCGCATAACCGTGTCGAGCTGGACACCGGAACCACTTCATCCTCTCTCTCCTTCATCTACACTGACATTACTCCGAAAACATCCAGAGAAACCGTTAACTCATGCTATTAATGCTACAGCATTTCCAAATGAGCTAACTACTAGCTAGCTAACAACTATTCTTAGCCCAAAGTATCCACACTCCTATTAATATAACAAGAATTACGAAATTATACGACTCGTTCAAATATTATTTCACGTAATTTGGGTATTTTAAGTAAATAAAATCAGTCAGTGTATAAAGTACAAAGTATTCAGTGCTAACACCGCTGTTTCACATGTTTCCTACTACTTCCTTGTTTTGGTTCTTAGGAAGATAGGCCAAATTACAAATAGCTCATATACTCTACACATGTGCACTATGTAGGCTATAAAATAACGGATTAAGTAGTGCACTATCTAGCTAAGAAGGAGTAGTTTGGGATTCAGCCCTGGGAGTCAAGCGGTTATTGGTGGATTTGTAGTTACCGAGTCAACATTAAGGACATTCATTGGCTGAGGAGTTTGTCATAGTTTCTCTACTAAAGGCTACGGCGAAATAAATATTATTATTATTATTATTATTATTATTATTATTATTTGTTTGTTTTTTTGTTTATTAAAGCGTATGTACCACAGTGTTTGTTCTTAAACAGACGGTTAAACCACATACTTCCGTTAATACAAGGGCTCTTACTTTACAGTCGTCATAGCAACCGATAATCTGGAAAAAGAATTCCCGGATGTTACACTTGTACACTTGTTAGTAAGGCAGTACACAGAATTTAAGTGCGTTATATGAGTTGAAAAAGGGCCACAGTGCTTTTATGGCCTTGACTTCTTGATTAAAGATGTTAAATTGGTGGCAAGAGGTTTTTTCTTCTCTTGTTTCAGTTTTCTCAAGCTGACATTATACAGTGTCAGGTTATTTAATGATCGTGTAAGGCATGAGGTGTAGTACACAGCTTCTCCACTGTGTGGCGCCAGTGTTCTTACAATATTCTGCGAATAGCTTCATTTTAAAGGAAAACTCCAGCTTAAAACACATTCAAAATGTTTATGTTGAAATGTTTGTGAGCTTCTTAGCGATACTGGTGCTAATTTGTTGTTGGTGCTGTATTCTCATTACTCCTGTGAGAAGTTAGCACGTTTGTGTCGCTCTGACGTCACAGGGTGACATTGCTAGCACAGTTACAATGGTGTTTAATAGGAGAAAAAAAAAATCAACAATCTCAAACATAAGGGAAAGCAGCCAGGTTTTGCTGTTAGCTCCTAAAAACAAAAGAGCACGGGTTTCTTTTCTCGCTCACCAGCGATGTTCAACATCATGTTAATGAGAAGTAGCGGAGATGTTGGTGCAAACGTTAGACTCAAAGTCCCAGAATGCAATGCAGCTATACGGATGCGGTTGTGCTGAGTTACGACAGAGACTCGATTAGTTAAGGATTTTTACAGGATGACGAGCGCGATGGAGATAGCATTGACGGAGATCTTAGCATGAAAGTTTGGATGCTGATCTGTTTTAGCGGAGTGTACAAATGAGGAGGTGAGGGAGCTGGACAGACTGAAGGACTAAAGCGCTGCTGCATCGCTCTCTTTAGGTAGACATGAAGCAAGAGCGAAATCTCACTGGCACTACAATAATTCTGAAGATTAATATGCAGGTTGTTTCTCGTTATCTGTTGCTAATTTAAGCACTTGGTGCAAAGAACACTGTAAACCCAGCTGGATTTTCTCACCCCGGTGTTTTTATTGGTGTGTGATGTGAAGATCACGTGTCTCTCCGATATACGACGGCCTCTTCAAAGCCGTGGGCCTGAGAAGCAGTGTTCTAAAGCAGATAAGCAGCGGATTTACGGCCCCGCTCCGTTCCCATGCGCGTCTGCGGTCTGCAGCCGCCGTCTGCCCTAATCCCTATTCACTTGGAAATGCTGATACTTTTCCCTTTTAGGAATGTAAGGACAGGGTTTAATGGCGTGACAGTGATTTACTCGTGTAAAACTGTCCAGCATAAAGGGAGTGGATTAGAGGGGCACAGAGAGCCATTCTGGGGAGGAGTGACCTCTCTTGTTCTCAGTTAATGCTTTGAAGGTTGCAAGTTTTGAGGCTGGAGGTTCACACACACCAAAACGGCTGCAGTTTATAAGTGTGTCGGCTTGAAGTTCACGCTGAAGACGCGTTCCTGCTCTTTACACGGCTTGAACGGTGTCTTCTGATGGAGTTCGTTAGGAACGTTTAAGAAAAGCCAATGAAATTGCTTTAATTATAGTAGATCAGTTTAATATTGCTTTAATCACAGAGCACGTCTTGGGACTGTAGTACCTCCTTATAGAAAAATCACACATATTTCATGTGGCATGTTGTTATGTGAAAAATAAAGTATGTGATCAGATGTGGAAAACATGCGAAGCTGCATTTTAGCATGGTATGGCTTCAAATTGCACACGTGAATTCAGGCTAACACACGTGACATCATGTAAAAAATATGTTGGGAATAATGAAAATAAAACCACATGCCTTACATGGGAAAAATTAACACGAAAATAAATGAATCTTGAAAAAAATCATATGTGGGGAAAAATAAAAAAGGCCAAGTGTGAATTTCAGATATATATATTATTCACATGTGAAGTTCATGTCATTCATCAAGAGGCTTTTTTTTTTTTTTTCTCAAGCATTCTTAGTATTTATAAAGGGTTCTACCTGGAACTCACTTCTGACAGGAAAGCATACTGTTGCAGGGATCAACAATGAATCTTTAGCAGTTTCCCCCACCTTTTAAAGCTCTAGATCATATTTTTTCTAAGTGGACTCAATGTTTAAATGGATGCTTTGGTGAAAAATAATGAAAAGCATGATGATATTCCACTTACCCACTTGTAGTCAATTGGCCACTCTCTTCAGGGCATGCTGTTATAGTAAAATAATCCATGATGCTGTGGTGTGATGAGGCCTGACCCTGAGCAGAGTTACTCTTGCCACCCCAGAGTTGATTATTTTCCAATAACACCATGTCCCAAAGTGTTATACAACAGCAATTTGTCAATGATTACAATTTTTTTATTGCCTATAGAACATCATAATTTTTTATCCATTTAGAGTTATGGAGCGTCTGCAAAACAAGTTAGTTTCTGTAATGTTATAGCAGCTATAACAGTGGCTGTAACATGTGGCTCGTTGGTCTAGGGGTATGATTCTCGCTTCGGGTGCGAGAGGTCCCGGGTTCAAATCCCGGACGAGCCCACAAGTTTTGGGGGCAGTCGTGGCCTAATGGTTCGAGTCGGACTTGTAACTCGAAGGTGAACCTGAAGGTCGTAGGTTTGAGTCTCAGGTCCAGCAGGGATTGGAGGTGGGGTTAGTGAATGTCCAGGGCTCTCTTCCACCCTCAATACCATGACTGAGGTGAGACCCTTGAGCAAGGCTCTGGGTGTGTGTGTGTGTTCACTACTGTGTGTGCACTTGGATGGGTTAAATGCAGAGCACAAATTCTGAGCATGGGTCACCATACTTGGCCACACTTCACTTCACTTCACCTCACTATAAACAGTCGTTCCCTCACCAGACTCTCTTCTTCTCTCTCTAACTTAATAAGACAAAGTAGAGAGAGAAAGTTCGTCACGGCAACCTTTGATGTTGGCTTGACAAAGCCAGTCTGAAAGGGTGAAATTGTTTCATAGAAGCTTGAAGACAGTTTGAAGTTGAAAGACAGAATGAAAGAAAGAAAGAAAGAAAGAAAGTAAGGGTGACAGACAGAAAGACAGATAGACAGTTACTGGTAGAAAGTTAGATGACAAATAGAGTGATACAAGTAGAAAGTCAGATGGAGTGAGAGAGTGACACAAGTAGATAGGTGAAGAGAGTGTTATAAGTAGAAAGACAGAAGGAGTGAGAGAGTGACACAGGTAGATTGATAGAAAGAAAAATATGGAGGGAGAGAGAGAGAGAGAGAGAGCGCTACTGGTAGATTGATAGAGAAATGGATGGAGAGAGTGTGTGATTAGTAGAAAGACAGAAGGAGTGAATCAGGTAGACTGATAAAAAGAAATATATGGAGAGAGAGAGAAGGTGTGCTACTGGTAGACTGATAGAGAGATGGATGAGAGTGTGTGTGGCATTGATAAAGATGAAGTGAGAGTCTCTGTTACAGGTACATTAACAGAGAGAGAGAGAGAGAGAGAGAGAGAGAGAGAGAGAGGGAGAGAAGAGGAGCTTCAGGCCGTGTGCACACAGGTGTGTGTGTTGAAATCATGAACATTCCTAGCCAGGCTCTGAACATTCCCTCAGTGCAAGTCTCTGGGAGTTTTTGGGATTTTTGCTCGTCCGCTACGGAAAAGTCCGATCATTTAAAAGAAAAATACAGCTTGAGAAATCAGAACAGCGTGAAGGATGTGCTGAGTTTGGTGAATGTAGCTTGAAAGGTTTAGGAGTTATAACAGTCGAGAAAGGAAGTCAGTGGGAATTTTGGCCACTTTGAGCTTCAGTAGCGGAAAATCTGTAATTCTGATCAGTTAAAAAAAGTCAAAGCACACTAAGTCAGAACAGACTGAAGGTCTGGGGTGAGGTTGGTGCATATAGCTTGAAAGTTTCAGAGAAGTAGCGTTTAGAAATTTTGGGTCTCATAATAATAATAATAATAATAATAATAATAATAATAATAAGTTTAAACAGCAGAACAGAGTGTTGGCTTTGTCAAGTCAATAGAAAAATCGCAGCTTGTCATGTTACACAGAAAGCGCAAACTCCTCCGTCCTGAAGATGTCAGAAAACATAAAGTTACAAACCTCTGACCGCAACAAAGCCCTGACACTGGAGACTCCTTCCATAAATGCTAAATAAACGTCTCCTCACATAAAACTTCACCAGATCAACGATTATACATGTGTAATTCTTTTATTTGATGCATCTATTATTATAGAAAATTAATCACCACCATGTGATCAACTAGAATTAATCATTCAACAACACTGCAGTGGTTTTTTTTTTGGGGGTTTTTTTTTTTTTTTTTGCTTGCTGGCAATAATTACACTGTTGTTGTATCCACTCAGACTGAAATGCACAAGACTAAATCAAGAAAGTGCTTCGCTTCTGAACATCTACATTCCAAAGTGGAACACATAACTTCATCTGTTTGTTCTGTCCTTTGATGGTTTCTTTTTGCATTATTATAAAACCACACTAAAGCATATTATTTCCTTCACCAAATAGTTTCTGGAAGTCGTGTTGCGTTTCAACAAACAAGTCTGTCCTCCGGTTTGTGGGCGAGGGTGAAAGAAAGGATGAGGACGAGGGCAAATAAAAAGGACTGAATTTTAATCTGTGACATCTGCTTTTTTTTTTTTCATTTTGCATAGAAAAACGGTTACATATTACAAGAGCGGGGATGGGGATTAAAAAAAGATACAGTAGTGTGGTTTACTGGCAAATCTGACATACAACACGAGCGAACAGTGAGAGCTGTAGCGCAAATATCGTAGAGAGAATCCCGTCTCTCCGGGCAGTAGTGACCGAAGTGCATCATCATGACAATATACAGCTCCAGTATAAACTCTAGTTACACTCTTCCACATGTACATATTTACAGACCGAGTGGTTAGTTCCTCACAACACACACTCTCATTCACACTTCAATTGTTCTGTGATTATCTGGAAAACCTTTGGCTTATTGGGTTTTTTTAAAAGTGAAAATAAAAGATTTGAAAATCAGACAGTGGTTTTGATGGTTAAAGTCACGGGAAAGTGAAATATGTGAGTGATGTTTTTTTTTTTAAAGGTTAAAGTTGGTCTTATGGGCACAATGTCCAGTATGTCTACATGTACTCAGATGTAAAGTGGACAGGGCTCATTTAAGGGTAGATTTGCGTAAGCTTTACATTTATAGCATTTGGTATCCAGAGCGACTTACAAGTATCTCATTTATACCTCTGAACAGTTAAGGGCTAAGGGCCTTGCTCAGGGGCCCAGCAGTGGCAGCGCGGCGGTGCAGGAACTTGAACTCTCAACCCGCCGCTCACAAGTCCAATGTCTTACCCACTGAGCTACCACTGCCCGAGCTTTTCTGTCAGTTTTACCGTCACCAATCACAAGGCTGATATCGCTTGTTCCACACAGCTTTCAAAAACAACTTGTTTTCTGTGTCCTTTGAGTCTGATTAAAGTTGTACCAATGAGTGTGGTGTAGTAGGATGGGTGTGTCTAAGAGAGACGGGTGTCACTCAAGCATGCTCATTAGAATACTAAGCCACGCCCAATAGGACACTTCTGAAATTGGTTTAATTCAGCTGCAGGGGTTAGTGTTTGAGCAGGTTTATGTTATTTCAATTTCTTTTCTTTTTTTTTTTTAACCATGGCCCATAAATGCAAACCACGTTAACAAACCAAAAACATAACAGCAAATTTGGAAACACATCAACATTAAGTCAAAAAGGGTATGCCCTTATTGAACGTCACATACTCGTTGCTGATCGGTTACAACATGTGTCAGTCTGAGAGACCATGGAAAACAAAAAGCGTAAGGATCTTTACAGTAAGAGGAATATAAGCCTAAACGAATCTACTTACGCTTCTATTTGTGCTTTTTTTTTTTTTTATCAAGGGCATTCATATGATGTTATTATAGACGTGCTGTCAATTTTGCATGGTATTAATATAAATATGAAAACACAGAGCTGAAAACCTGCCTTAAAGAAAGAAATAATAACATAAGTAAATTCTCATTAAATCACTTTCACTAGGTTAAACTTGATACCAGACTGAAAAAGTGCAATTCTTTGTCCTTGTGACAGTCATGCGACATACGACGTCAGCAAGAATGTGATGCTTAATAAGGAACTATACCTTCCATTTTGTGTTTCTGAATTTGCTGTCATGTTTTCGGCTTGTTAATGTGTATTGCTAGTTTTCCCTCATCCAACATTTTCTGGATATTTAATATAACTAACAATGTTTACATACTACAAATAAGTTTTAACATTTTGCACGGTTTCCTGGGACTTTATGCACAGACATGATATTTCAGTTGTTTCTCAGCAGTAAAGGTGACTGGAAGGTAGTGAGTTCGAATCCCATGAGAGCCGTTATTGAGCTTGGATTTGATTCAGCACTACTAAGATCTTAGTTGCTATTGTTGTGTTAAGTTGCATTTCAGTCACACCGTCCTGCAGAACAGCATCATCCCTTCATGTAAAGTTTGTGTGAAATCACAAAAATCGTGGTATTTCTCCATGGGAAAGGTCAGGGTAAAGAAAAAAAGACAGTGATGGGCCCATTTCATTGAAAATACCAATCAATCATCCATGTGTGATGCGTACAAAACATGATCCACACTGTTTTCCCCTCCCATGAGGTTTACTTCAATGGTACACACAGCCAGGCACTTGTCGAATTGATTGTGGCTGAAAGAGCAGCGTTTACAGTTCACAGTCTCAGCGCTCAGAAGGCTCCCACTTCAGTCCCCCATGGCCGATACGGCTTAGCAGAACTGGCGCTGGAGCTGCTCTGCTGTGACGTCGACGATGTAGAAGAGCTGGAAATGGAGGGGCTGATGGTCGCCGATGATGTCATGCCAGGAGCGAAGAGTGGGAATCCAGCGGGAAAAGACAGGGGGAAGGTTGCAGAGAGCGAGAGCAGGGAGGTGGAGAGTGGCGGTGCTATGCTGCCGGCGTGAGAGAAGGAGGCGCGATGTGGCTCTGAAGAGGAAGATGAGGAGGAGGGCGATGGTGTGGCGTGTGCTAGAAAGGCTGCGGGTAGCGGGTGCAGCGGGTGGAGAGGATGCAGGGCCTGAGGGTGGTGTGTGATGGATGAGGCGACGAGTTGAGAGGCGCAGCTGCTGAGGTGTGAGACGAGGCGAATGCGCAGCGGATCACTTGAGTCCAGTCCTTCTACCGAGCTCAGGTAGCGAGCCACTTCAGTGAGACACTCACGGAAACCAATGCTCATGAAGTCCATGGCCAGAGAATGGAAATCGAAATAACCTGATGAGAAAAAGAGAAAGCATGGTTTACCCTTTACTGGCAGTTATCATGTCGTTAAGGTGGTAATGAAAACAGTATATTATGATATTGTTATGATGTCGGCTTAACCTTCTAAACTCCAAAGAACGATGGATGATTCAACACTTTCACTGGCAATAAGTGCGGCAAAGTCAGGAAGCAGATCAGACAAAAACACTTGTATATTATCCCAATGATCAGCTGATTCAGTGCATATACACTAGTAACATGGTATCTTTCATTTTTGTATATTTACATTTATTCATTTGGCTGATATTTGTTTTTATCCAAAGTGACTTATAATTGAGAAAACTTGAGCAATTAAGGGCTTAAAGATCTTTCTCAATGATGCTCACAAACTTCAGAAACATTCCCACAGCCTTAACCACTGAGTTACCACTTTCTGTCCCAAAAAAAAAAAAAAACTCTCCAAAGTTTTTACCATAAAGCAACACCATGCTCAAAACCACACCAGGATGTCAGAATTTTATGGGACGTCCCCCTTCGTGTGGTTTATCAGAGATTTAAAAATCCACTGTCGAGGTTCAAATATTATGTATTTCATCTAGAGATTTCCCACACTCTTAGAAAAAGGGTTCCTCAAAGGTTCTTTAAATAGCAGACGACGTAAAGATTCAAGATTTACCCATAAAAAAAAGAATCTAGTTATTAAATAACAGGAGTGGAAATAAGAGACAGAGGGAATGCGACGAGGAATTAACCCTTTTTAAAAAATTATTTATTAGGACGTTTATTTCTCTCTGTTACTTTGTTATTGGTCAAACTGAGCCAAGTATCTATCAGCTCACACTGGAAAAATAATTTTTAAAATTATTCCAGTTTTAGTAAAAATATAAATTCAGTCTGTCTCCTGATATGTACTGATTATGACTGGTGATTGTTTTATTCTTTATCTAATTCAAAGCTTTTATGTACAGCACTCTGAGATTTTTGGACTCAAAATGAAAAGTGCTATATAAATATAAATAAGATTATTATGATTATCATTATCCGAACATATGATTATGAAGACGGCTCTTCAGTCAGGTTAGAATGAAGCCAACAGCTGATGCATGGCGCTGATCCCTTCTGCGCTGAACACTCGGACTGTTTGTGTGTTTGTTTTGTCTCCCCAGTGCACCGAGTTTACACTCGCTGTAAAGTGCAAACACACCCCCAGCGGTGGGGTGTGTGAATGCGGCCCGCTCGCCTCCCACTGGTTTATCAAAGCAAACACAAGCTCGGGGTCAAGTGATGCTTTTGTCCTGCCTGCGCTTTCCCACGGGCTCAATCCTGCCATTAGCGTCGACTTCCACTCCTTTAATCTGAGCCGAAAGGAGCCGAGCGCTCATGTTTCACAACACACACACACATACACAGAGAGAGCGAGTGAGAGAGAGAGGAAGTCAATTAACTCTTTACCTTTTCCTCCTGTAGCCTGGAGCATCTTTAGATGATCTACTGTCATCTGCAGTATTTCAGCCTTCTCTAGTTTAGCAGAGCCCTAATAACAGAAAATCTATTTTTAATTTAAGGCATCTTTTTCTTGACGTGCACTGGTACTGTTTTTCGTTTTACATGCAGAACACATATCAGACCTAATCATTTCATTTACACTCACCTGCTTCTCGAAAGCAGTCGGCACCAGGCGACGCAACTCCGATAAACTGTTATTGATCCGGTCTCTCCGTCGCTTCTCGATGATCTGCATTAATAAATCAGCACTGTAGTGTAAACATTTCATTGCATACACACACACACACACACACACACGCACATATATTACATTTTTTTTCTGTAATAATCGTGCTGATGCTGAGTTGCTCACCCCTCTGCGTTTTTTTCGGGCCATGACCTGTGAGGTGGTGGTGGGAGAAGCACATCTCAGAAAAGAGCTGCTGCTTTGGCTGTAATCAGAGAGATGGAAATGGACTCGTTAAACACGGGGTGTGCTGTTATAGGAAAATAATCAGTGACAGTGTGGTGTGGTGCCACCCGATGCAAAGCAGAAATGCTCTTACCACTCTTGAAATGTTTTATTCCTCTTATACCACAGCGATTTACCAATGAACTGAAGTGTGCTATGTGCAATTAACACCTGTTGAGACTTTGAGTTTTTTACCTTCGAATTAACGCTCAAGGTATTGACAGATACAGTGCTAAATTGACTCATACAGTGTTGAATAGACTCTTACAGTGTTAGATTGACTCTTATAGGCTTAGATAGACTCTTACAGTGTTGAATAGACTCATACAGTATTAAATTGACTCTTATAGTGTTGAATAGACTCTTATAGGCTTAAATAGACTCTTACAGTATTAAATAGACTCTTACAGTGTTGAATAGACTCATAGAGTATTAAATTGACTCTTACAGTGTTGAATAGACTCTTAGTGATAAATTGACTCTTACAGTGTTGAATAGACTCATACAGTATTAAATTGACTCTTACAGTGTTGAATAGATTCATACAGTATTAAATTGACTCTTATAGTGTTAAATTGACTCTTACAGTGTTGAATTGACTCTTATAGTGTTAAATTGACTCTTACAGTATTGAATAGACTCTTACAGTATTAAATTGACTCTTACAGTGTTGAATAGACTCTTAGTGTTAAATTGACTCTTACAGTGTAGAATAGACTCATACAGTGTTGAACTGACTCTTACACTGTTTATTATCTCTAATATATCTCTAATATATTCTTTATATACGAGTCCAGGTTGACACAAATGAACCCTGTATGTGTAATTCAGCAGGGGCTTTCCTTGTGTGCCAGTTCCTGAAAACTGATTCATTTTTATTATCTTCTCTATTCATTATTATTATTCAGCAATAAAATGATTAAGGATCATTATTATAATTTACAGAGGACATGGTAAAATCCACAACGGTTGAATTCTATCTTAGAGTATTGCATTAACACCTACAGAGTTAAAGTGTCTCTTTCAGCTTGAGAAGTATTGGCACCCTTCAAAAGTAATGGACACAATGATTTTTGTAGTGTCCATTTCCGTTCTTGATTTGAACCCTGATGAAGTTTAAGATGGTGTCCTAAATAGGGACGGGTAATGTGACAACATAACATCGATATCGTGATAAATCATGTCACGACATGTCATGATAAATACGTTTTTTTCATCCAATATCATGGATATCGTGATACCTTTTTAATCAAATTTGAATTTTTTTAAAAATTACAAGATAATGGAAAGCACTTGTATCGTTAAAATGGCAAAATGTTAGTCAGATTTTTACATACTATCATTTTCAGCGTTATATTTTAAAAAAATATATATATAAAATTTCTTTCCATAGCCATAAAGTATCATCGAACACTTTTGTGAGCAAACCTATATATCATGATACATAACGTGTATTGTAGAAATGCCTTTGAGAATGGTGATGTGATGTATTTCCCACCTCTACTCCACATACATAAAATGAAGAATGTAAAAGATTGCAAAATATGTTGCAATGTTATCTCCAGTCTTTTTTTTTTTATAGGTTATAAGCCTCAGTGCTGTTTTTCTAAAACTTTTTTTTTCTAAAAAGGCTAAAACTTTTGAAAGTAGAAGAAATTGAACTACTTAAGAAAAACCTTTTATATATATCTATTTGAGTCTATCAGTCCAGCTGAACATTGTGGCTGTTAAATCAACCATAAGGGACCTTTTTGGTTGTGTGCCAGTTCCAACATCATTTTCTTCAATGAAGTTCATTTTTAATATAATTAAAATAATAAAGGATCAAATCATGAACATTATAATCTGGAATCACAGGGTACATGATAATATCCACGTGGACTGAATTATTATGAAGTCTTATAAAACTGCATTAACACTTGTTAAGAGTGAAGTGCCTCTTTCAGCTTGATAATTATTGGCACCCTTCAAAGCAAAGCAAGAAAACTAAAAAGCAACACAGATTTTTTTGCAACATTCATTTCAGCCTGTTGATTTAAAACCTGTCCTTCAGTAACAGTAGAAGACGTAATACAAATGAAATGTAATTTCCCGAGAAACTGGATGTTTTTGGATAAAAGTCTGGTATCAGCTGTCCATGCAAAGTGCTTCTGAGGCTTTTGGAAGAGAAACCAGTGGTTTTGGGTTTTGGATTTTTGTCCACTTGTTGTACTACTCTTCATTTTACTACACACACACACACACACACACACATGCTTGCTTCCTTAAGTAGCTCAATTTCTTCTTCAGAGCACTTGTTTCAGTATGAAGAGAATAACAGCACTGAGTCTTGCAGTGCCTGTAACAAGGTTGGAGGCAGAGTGCAGTGTCACTCCTCCATGCAAAACCTTTTACACTCCTTTATACTTCTCTTTCAGTGCATGTGGACTTTGACATGTCCAGCTGGACAGGAATGAACTCATTAGGTGTTCAACCCTTTTTTTTTTCTTTTTTTTTGCAGTGTCATTTCCTAAACAGATTTCCCAAGAAACCTGTATCTGTCTCCATTTTTGATTATAACAAACTCTTATTAGTATCAATAATTAACAATAAACCAATGGTAATTAAAGCATAATAGATTTTTTTTTTTCTTCCCAAAATAAAAGTGAAGCAAGTGAAGTGGTTCTATCCCTGTGAGCTATGTAAATAAAGTTATGTTACTGCACTTACGCGGGGTAATTATTCTCACTGCCCACGTCGATGGTCTCGTCCATGTCGCTGTCGGATGTGCTGTCCTCACAGGGCCGCTTCATGTCGGCGCGAGCGCGAGCGCGAGCTTCAGGGGCTGAGAGATCGGAGCGCGAGCGATGTGCGCACAGCTGGTCGTGGCGCGCGCGCGCCTCTCTGCGTAATCTTTTCTTTTTTCTTTTTTTTTTTTTTTTTTTCTCTTCCCTCCAGAATCCCTCTGAGCTTCTTTTCCCACGGAGCGCTCGAGCCTTGGGCGCTTTCCTGACACGCCCACATCCCTTACCGGACAAGCCCACTACCCACTTTTATGGCACGCCCACATCAGAACATCACAACAGCAGCAGGAGGAGAAAGAAAATGAGTCAGTGCGCTGAAGAGTCAGGAATCAAGATTCAGGATTCTTTTATTGACGCACAACAGTGTTTCGTGCTAACTGAGTTCTGTACAGATTAACAACAGATTAACAACAACCTAAACAGCAAAGTGCGAGAAAAGAGTGCGTGAGGGCAGGAGAGGATGTGCGACAGGACACATCAGGGGTGGAGCGATACCACTGTTTCTTTCCCAATACCGATACTGAAAGCTTGAATATCGGCCGATATCGATGCCCATCACATATTTTTTCCCCTTTAAAATCTAATATACTTATGAATATAAATATTTCTTATAAACACTGAAATTACTAATATCCAGTATATAAACACTTCGATTAAAATGCATAGCTAATATGCATAAAATGCATGCACCAGACCACAGCTTTTTTAAAATTCAGTTAAATTCTGTCACATATACAGTGGAATCCAAAGGTCTGAGACCACACTGAAAATCTGGGATTATTTTTATTTAAAATTGGAAATAAACAGAAGTTTTTAGAATTTGGAAATATTTAAAACAAAGAAAGTAAATGTTCAATATCTTGAATATTCACTATTCAAGATTCTGCACTATTTCTAGGTCCCTATTTAAATGTAAGCAAATTAGTGATACTGAGCATGTTAACTGCTGTACAAAAGGTCAGATTTTTCTCATGACTAGTCTCTTCTATTGAAGCACGTGTTCAGACGACACTCTGATGAATTTGATCTAAAATGGATCAAAGGTTTTCCACAAACTTGTGGAGTCCATGCCAGCTCAAGTGCACACTGTCATTAAAGCAAAAAAGAGGACAAACCAAATACTAAGAAACTCAGAAATTCATGTAAACATTTCAAATAATCTACTTTTCACTCAAATTGTTGTCAGTAATATCATTTGTAATAGAAATTGTTGTATTAAACTAGAAAAGAATGCAAAATAGAAGCATTTTCGCTGGTGCTCTCAGACTTTGGATCCTACTGTACATAATAAATATAATAAAGTATAAATATAATAAAATCAATCCTTACAAAAAATGTCTCACAATGTCTCTTTATGAACATTTCCAGTTCTCTAAAAATCCTTTCCAAATCCAATTCCAGTCCTTTCCATTTGCTACAGAATTGGATCGAATTTGTTCATTTTTTTCCCTCCAATATTGTTAGTATCTTCAGATTTATATACAGATTAATAAAGTAGACGTGTAACAGCAATGATTATCTTCAGAATTCGGAGTGCAGCTGTAACAGAGTGATAAAGTATAGTGTGTGCAAACATTACAGCAGGTCGGATTGAAAGAACCAGCAGTTACGAGTTCTCTGATGGCAGAAGAAAAGAAACTGCTTCTGAAGCGTCTTGCTTTATTCATCAGCAGTCTGTAACTTTTGCCAGATGTACAGTATATGGGATGAAGTAATGTCTACATACTCTTTCCTTGTTGCTCTGGTGGTAGCATTAAGAAGACATGTCTTTTTTTTTTTTTTTTTTAACTATTACGATTACTATAACTATTCGAATTTAAGATACCTAAAGAAGCACTGATGAATCTTGAAATCATTACTCTAAAATCTAATTAAAGGTATAACACACGCATGTGTATTACGCATGTCACATGATGTGTAACATGTCCCCCTGATGGTATCACCACAGCGACAAGGAAAAGTGCAGTTTCTGAGAGTGCAATCCCAAGCTGTTTGATGCAGCCGTAAAGTCTCTCATGAAAAAGACTTCAGGGGAGAGAGAGAGAGAGAGAGAGAGAGAGAGAGAACTAAACCATTCAATTTGATGACTGTTGGTCAAAGCGCTTGGACGTTTTTGGACTGAGAAGCTCTGCATCCTGCTGTACATGATCCACTCAGTTGTAAATTTAAAAATGCATCATCATTATCGTCATCATTATCATTTAGAGCACCACATTATAGAGCTACAATGGACACTTCACTTTTGTGAATAAATACCTTGCTTTTAAGGCAAGATATCAGCTTATTTATTTAATTAATAATTCATGTTTAAAAGATTTTTCCCCTTGACCCATGAAACTCGATGTTAAGAGAGTGCATCAGTACTAAACATTTTTCTGAAAATTTTAATGTATATGACTGAATATGCAGAGATTGAAATATGCCTCAGAAATACAGCAATATTTATACTAGGTTTAGTTCAAATATCCAAAATCTCCATTTTTGCCTGGTCTGGCAAAGTCATTTTACTTGAGTGTGTACTCACTGTGACTCGAGAAACTTTCCTGTTCTTAGTGCTTTCTTGGTAAATCTTGTTTAAGCATAAAATGCAGTATTGAAGTATTAGAAAGGCAAATTGTTTCAAAAACTTTTGCAGCGGGAAAAAGTATATATTATAGTATAGTAATATTTAGTTATATTTCAAGATAATGCTTATCATAATAAAGACTTCTACGTATAGGATTAAATAAATGTCAATTAAAAAAACAAAATAACCCCCCATATGTTTTCTAGCCCTAAAAATAAATCTAAAGGCAGGCAAACTAATTACTGATGATCACATAGACTTATTCTAATGAGGGCTTATGGAGACTCTAATACACCGACTACAAGCTAAACATTTCGTTGTCTTGAATATCATTACGCATTTAGTCTAGGAAAGGCGTCACTTTATGGCTTTCATTTTTTTTATTCAAATATGAAGATATAAGAAATATGCTGTGGGCTACATAACATCAGCAACATTATACATTGGGAAACACATAATTAATCAAGAATTCTAAAATCCTGTTTCTACGAAACTTATATTAATTAAGTTGTGTATATTATGTTAATATAATGAGTCTCCAGTGTGAAATGTGTGCTTTTTTGTGCTTTTGTGAATATTCAAAAAACAATGCACACAAATTAACACATGTACCCATACAAGCGCATACTGGAGACTCCAGCTCAATGAGCGGTTTCCTGGGTTAACAGGACATTGTCTGGGAGAACACACACTCCCTCCTCTCTCCACACACACACACACACACACACACACACACACGCACACACCCCTCTGTCATGTGCCTTCGCCCTGGTGGAGCATAACACACTCTCCCAGGCATCCTGCCAGTGTAACAGGCTCTGTTCCCACAGCTCGGCGCAACACTGAAACCCAATCACCATGTGAGAGAAGGCACAGCGAGGGCCGTCAGGGGCCGCCGGGATCTCGCTGCCAGCCGTGAGGCGCCCGCTCGCCACCGTATTCTCCACACTGTTTGTGTTTGCTCTATGCCCAATTGAACCAACATGACATAAAACCAGGGAAATGCCCAGCTACCATTGTGAACCAGGGCAGTGCTTGACCTTTCTCACGTTAATTTTTCACAGCTTAGTGGTTTGGATTGTTTCTGAGAAAGTACATAACCATCCTGAGAAGTCATAGACAACGTATCCCATTTTCTCTTTGGCTAAAAACTAAAAATAAATAAATAAATAAATAAAAATAAATAAAACTATCAGAATATTTTAGTACCGCAAAACCAATATTATAAGAAAACTTTCCATGAACTGAAGGCCCTTTAAGCAAGATCACTAATACACACTTTAGCTTCATTTTAGATGAAAAAAAAAAAAGCATCTTAATGCATATCACTGATTCATCACACACAGAAGCAAAATGACCAATGTCAAAATTGTCATTATTGCTACAACAATATCAAACCATATTATGAGGCAAGAAGACAAGCAACATAGAGAACACTGGGCATGTGAAGCATGCAGTGTGACAGCCAGCCAGGATTTGTCTGCAAAAGCAAGCCTTTTTTTTGTTTCTTTTTTCTTTTTCTTTCTTTCTTTTTTTTACACAAAAAGAACTCCAATGGATTTGGCTGCCACAGCCCCCTCAATCAGCTGCCTGGTCTGAAAAGAATGATGTTTCAGCTAACAGGCTCCAACAAGTACCATGGCCAATAATTCTGCCATGTTCCATACAGCAGCTGCCAGGGGTCCAATATTTATGCCCAGACCTCAGCTAGGCATTTCAGTTTGGAGAGATTATTATTTAAGTTTAGTAATGAAACCAACCATGTTAATCCAGTTGTCTGTGGTGCTAAAATGTTTTTTAAGGTGTCTTGTTTATGCTTTAATGGTCTGAAATGAGATCTCCAAGGTCATGATGAAGAGTCAAATTATTAGAACAATCTGGATGCCAGAAATCTACCTTTACAGGAAAAACCCATATAAATCACTTACAGACAGTAGGTAGCTAGCCTTCCTACTAATGTTACTGGTTAATCAGGAAATAAAAAAAACTACAGGGTGCAGTAGTATAGTAAAATAATCTGTGATGGGGTGGTGTGATGTTTCCACCACGTAAATGATTTTCCTGTAAGAGCCTGTCCTGAAGTATTTAATTCTTCTCAATAACACAGTCATTTATTCTTTGTTTTCAAAGAACAACATGCCGTACTTTTTATGCACTTATAGTTACATTTATTGTTGTGGAACATCCATGAAACAGGTTTGTTTCTGTTTTCACTTACGTTATAGCAGCTATAAACATTCGTTCACTCACCAGCCTGTTTTTCTCTCTCTCTTGAAGCCGAACAGCACGAAGTCCTCCGTCCTGATGACTTTTCTGTGGTGGAAAACTTAAACTTTAAAAAGTTAAACTATATCTCTGACCTTTAGAAATCGTTGACACTGGAAACTGCTTCGAAAAAAGTTGCCTAACAGAAAACGTCTCCATATCGACAATTATCTGTTTTTATTAGGCTTAGTTTATGTATACGTATGTATTACTACACAAACTGTGTATAGCATTGTCAGAGCTGCTGTTATAGGAAATACATCAACGCTTTCTGAGCAATCAGAGTCTAGAATTCAGCATCTTCATGCCGGTTATCAAGGATAAACTATCTGTCTAGCTTTTTTTTTTGTAGACGTGGTATCTGTAGTATGTGGTTTTTTCCCTTTTCCTGAACCAACAACTTGTAGAAAAAAAGTATGCAACAGGGTGGATGGAATTAAACTTAAAAACATTTTTGGTCATATAATGACTTTAATAAAAGAGAGATGATTTTATTATTATTATTATTATTATTATTATTATTATTATTATTAATTTATTTATTTATTAAATCTTTTTCTCCTTTGTGGCATCCCCTCTCATTTGGATCTCTGCTCAGTAAATCCAGACCTGCTGGAGTGCCTCTTGTTTTCCTTCTTTATCGAGCGATAAAGTATATTTTCCATCCTGTCATCACTGTGACCAGGTGAAGCTTTTATAGCTCCAAATTTTATGGGTCCGACTTCACCCCGTGCCCCTGGCTCTCCGCCCATCATCCTGTCAGCAGCCTCTCATAGCACAGCTCTCTTCCAGGTGTGTGTGAACTCACGAGCTAATTAAAGCAGCTTTACGCACCCCGGAGTTTCCCTCGTTTTCCCTTGCTGATGGATGTCCCTCTGTAAGGTTTTTTAAATCTTATGAGGTTATGAATTAAGGACAGTGCTGCCCACAGAACTTGCTGGAATCTTATGGTAATTTGAGAGGACATCTAAGTAGTCTGAGTCCTTTCAGTCTCATTAAATCTACTTTCAGCCCTCAGTCTCAACTGAACCCTTTTAGGCTCTAAATATTAAAAATATTAAAGTTAGAGTTGGTGATTTATTTTTGTAACACTTTTTGTTAAATACAGTACTGTGCAAAAGGCTTAGGCACCCTATTTTTTTTTTTCAGTACAAACTTTGTTGTAGATTTTTATTTTATGATTCAGTACAAAACATTTGAGGTTTCCAAACATTAGTTTTCCAGCACAGAATTAAATTTTACAGAAAAATGTTTGTGTGTCAGTTAAGAAAGCAGCAGATTACATAAAAGACCACTTTTCAGACAAAAAAACATAATGAAGGCTGCTGGCTTTTGCTGCAAAAATAAGAAGCGAGTGTGACAGTCAAAGTCTCCAGAAGAACTGTGGCTGCTTCTGCAGCTCATTCCCTTATAAACCTGCACAAAATATTGTGCACTAAATATTAACTTTGTTTCACTCATTATAGTTCTTTATATATACATGCTCTTTATAGTATTTTTGAATGTAGAAATATTTAATTTCATTATTTTTGAAGGCATCTTTGCTCTACAGCATTTCTTTGCTTGTGACTTGTGGCCAAGTATGGTGACCCATACTCGGAATTTGTGTTCTGCATTTAACCCATCCAAGTGCACACACACA
>CM075021.1:13747857-13764829 GCA_037576675.1 Pangasius sanitwongsei
CCTTTTTTGCTGCAGCGCCCGGGGAGCAGTTGGGGGTTCGGTGCCTTGCTCAAGGGTCTCACCTCAGTCGTGGTATTAAGGGTGGAAGACAGCGCTGGTCATTCACTCCCCCCACCCGACCTGAGACTTGAATCCACGACCTTCAGGTTCCAAGTTCAACTCTCTAACCATTAGGCCACGACTGCAAAGACTTTTGCACAGTATAACAAATAAATAAAATAAATAAAAATAATAAAAAAATCTAGATATAATAATAATAATAATAATAATAATAATAATAATAACAATAATAAATTTTTAAAAATAATAACATATTTCCTTGTAAGACAACTGGACCACCAGTATCCACCCAGTTAAGAAAGCTCCGCCTATTTTACTAGCATTTGGCTGTTCTAGCCTAGGCATGTGTCATGGAGGGAACATTTGTTGTTAACTGCATTTGTTTGGATTTTGTTTTTAAGAAGATCTACCTTTAGGTAGCTTACATTAAAATAGCTGACAACAACTTCAATGCTTGTAGGATTTACAAACTGTAGGTTAGATATACGTTGCGCACAATGCCTTCACAGAGCATCTGAAATTAACGTTAAGTTTGCTAAGGTTGTGGCTCAGCATGCAAACTGTGACTGGGACTGCCCACAGTCAGTACAAAGCACAAATTGCGGTTTAAATGTTACTCTGAAGTGGCGGAAGGGGTCAACCATAGAGCCCTCAAAAAGCTCAGAATCAAAAAGGAAATGCCCTGCTCACTAAAATATCATTTGTTATTAAATGAAGTTTTTATTAAATAATTATTGTGTCAGAATAAGTAAAAGGTGTGGTGGGCATTAATATAACTGATATGAAATTTTAATTACTAACTGGTTTTAAATCAAAATAAAAAGATGTCTTTCCTTGCCATCTGTACTGTAGCTGGGAGCCAAGGGAGCAACATTGTTCATGGTATGTGGGTGGGAGGAATGGCATACTCTCTCTCCCCTGTCAATCACAGCGACACTAGCTAATCATAGGCGTCTGTGAGCTCATGTATGCGGAAAAGGGCAGATAGCACCTTCCTCCACCCTGCGACGCAGCACAAAAAGGACGGGTTCCCTTTTGAGTCTGGCTCTTCTCCAGCTTTCTTCCTCATGTCCTCTCAGGTAGTTTTCCTTGCCACTGTTGTCTCTGGCTTCTTCATTAGGGATCTAAATTTACGTCCCGATTTCTGTAAAGCTGCTATGTGACAATATCTATTGTTAAAGGCTCTAAAAAAAAATTGAATTGAATATTAATTTTGTGAATTGCAGTGTTTGTATTTCCTTTTATTATGACCTTCGTTATTTAGTTTGCTTGCACAGTCCATCCTCGGCACCTAAAAAAAACAATAGCCACTCATATTAGTAGAGAGACAGGAGTGTGTAGCAATGATTCAGCCCCCAGCAGAGAATATGACGCTGTGCCCTCTGGGAATAATTAGAGCATGATTCAGAGCGGCTCCAGCCTTGCAAGACGGCTCAGCGTGAAGGTTCAGTCTCTGTGTTTGTGCATTTCTTCTTTTCCCAGGCAGGAGGAAGGATTCCTTTCATCCCGTACATAGTTGCCGTGTGCAGGCGACCGACTCGGCCCCAGTGCCTAGAGAGAGACGCCCGGCCCTGGTGTGCCACGCTATCAGCCGTTCCCAAGGCTGGCCAGTCTGGGAAAAGCTAGGTGGATGAGTTCCAAAATCAGCATTACATGCATTATTGTTTTTTTGCCCTCCCCGCGTCCCGAGCACACAATGAAAACAACAGCAGCGGCCACGGTCTCGAGCCCTCCCTCCGAACACAAGGCTGCCCTTAGTCACTTGCAAAGTGGCCTTTGCTTCTACAAAGTTAACTGCTTCGTGGCAACCAAGTGTTGCCCAGGCACCAGCTTCTTCTGCCTGGGGTCTGCACTGTGTGTTTTTAACAAACAAACAAGTAGCAAACAAACAATTCAGCAGTAAAATCGTAGAAAAGTTAAAAGGGTGTCATTTGGCCCATGGAACTCTTAAAAGTGTAACTTGGTTGTCATGAAAACTCATCTCAGACAAAAATCTCATTTTTAGAAAGTTAAGATTAAGTTGTTTTTTTTTTTTAGAATAAAATAGAATTAGCAAATACATAAAACTAGCATCCATGTTAATGGTATGAGGACATTAAGGGCATTATTTTTAACTAAAATTTCACATTCTATCTATAATCTAGGTAACAGAGTTCTACTTCCAATGTGACCTTGCCAGTCATTGTCATAATATCACTGGAAATAAAGAAAAATAGAGTAGAAAAACGTACTTTTCTTCTTCCCATGATCTTCGGAAAGTTTGATGACGAACTCCTTGTTGAACACGTGACTTGTAGAATATCCCAAATATTTCATAGAGGTGAATGTGTTCAGATAACAGGACTAATATATATATATATTTCATAACCGATAATGGATGACTCAATGAAAAAGACTAATATCTATATTTTTGAAGCACAAGATGTTAAATGGATTCACTGATTTATGCAAAAATAATAAGATTTATAACAATAACATACAATTTCAAGGTAAAATGTAGTTTACTGGGCTGCGAGAGGCAAAAATGCTGTGGTTTGGCTAACTGCTAGCTATCATAGCAGTCAGCGTATCCATTTTGCAAATAAACTACTCATTTCTGAGTCGGAGTAAATAGAAAGTTCGGAGGAGAGTATCAGAGTCATGATTTTGACACAATGTGCATGTGTAATATTTAGATATACAGAAATGTACACCATGCACGGACATCCTGATTACTCTTGACATTTGGCAAATGTTGACCTTTTTGCTTGCTTTTAATAACACAAGCTCATGGTGTGACATCATCCAAGGAAGTGATTGTTTCCATCAGAATATGAGCACAAGGAGAGTTTTCCTTACACTCACTGAAACAACAGCCTCTCTCTGAGAAAACAGAGACTCAGGTCTTTCTTATTGTTGTCCAGCAGCTCAGAGACAAACCAGCATCTTTTTGTTTTTCCAGTGAGCAGGAGCCTCACAATAGCTCTGGCCACTAGACTCGGCACCTCTTGACTCCCGGGACGTATTATAGGCCCTTTATTACTGTTTAAGGTCACACAGAGACAAGCGAGTGCATCCTATATCAGGAAGCGCTGTCCGTCTCAGGAGTGAAATATTTGGCGTTGAGTGGGAGCGGTGGTCGCGAGTCGGATATCCTGGCGAGCGAGAACATGGCAGACGGGCTCCAGGCGTCGCACGGCTCACCGTTGCACAGAATGGCTTAGAATAATAGGGCCCTTCCTGCCATTCTCAGCTTCAGCACAAGATTTCAGTCCAGCTAATCTCATCCGCTGCTGCCTGCTGCTGCGTGGCTGCAGAGTGTTTTTGAATTTTATTTTTTTTGTTTTTGTTTTTTAAGTAGGTGTACAGAACAGCTCTTAAAGAAGTGCACAATGTTACTTTAATATGAGAACATTTAATGCACGGCCTACAGATCATATTCACAGGTTGAATCAATGTGACAAAAGAGATTTACATACAAGACAAGTGTCCTCTTTCTATTTCCTGTTCCTAGGACCTAAGCTTCCTGTCAGGATACATAAGCTTAAGGAAGCCTTGGATTTCCATTCTATGCATACAGCCCCCATTGTTCAAGCGTACCCTCAAATCCCCCCTCCCAATGATACACACATTTGTGCGGCACCAGCCGAGCACACACACTTTCTCTCTAAGCTGTTTTGAAGTTGTTGATGTGTCTGTTTTGTCTCTTGTTTCTGATCCACAATCGCTGCTGGAATAAAACACTTCTTGAAGAGAACTGGCCTAATGGTTTCCATCAACAATTAATATCATTAGATGTAGCTAATGGAAACCAGTGGTTACTGGTAACTATTAATCATGGTCCATTTAGGAGGAGTTATTTTTTTTTCTTCAGCAGATATGAAATGTACTGTATGGCAGTTCTGCTGTCTTGATGGCCAATTCTGCAAACAACCAACACATACAATTTCAAGCAAAATAAGGAAATCCACAAGTTTTAACCCCACCCCCTCACAACAACTTCAACCATTTGTAACCCTTCATATGTGTTGGAAAATTGCATTTGTGATACCATACACATAAACCATAGAAAAATAAACTATAAACGTAGCTAGCTAAGTAAGAAAAGGTTAGAACAACCAGTTTAGCATCATACATTTAGCTCAAAAGGCATCATTTACCTCATTAACACCATTTGTACATATATATAAATAAATATCCAAATCACATTGGAAGTACACTCACTTGGCACTTTTATTAGGAACACCCGTACACCTACACATTCATGCAATTATCTAATCAGCCAGTCACGTGGCAGCAGTGCAATGCATAAACTCATGCCGATACGGGCCAGCAGCTTCGGGTAATGCTCACATCAGCCATCAGAATGGGGAACAAATGTGATCTTAGTGGCATGATTGCACAATTTACCCGTGTTCTAATGGCTACTTCCAGCATGATAGTGCACCATGTCACAAAGCAAAAGTCGTCTCAAACTGGTTTCATGAACATGACAATGAGTTCACAGTTTTTCAGTGGCCTTCCCAGTCACCAGATCTGAACCCATTAGAACACCTTTGGGATGTGGAAGAACGGGAGATTCTGCACCTGAAAATTCTGCAGGAATTGCGTGATGCAATCATGTCAACATGGACCAGAATCTCAAAGGAATGTTTCCAACATCTTGTGGATTCCAGAGCAAAGTGAGGCCCTACTTTAGTATTAGTACAGTGTTCCTAATAAAGTCTTCAGTGAGTGTATATTATTCCAATAGCTCCTAATGTACAATTCCGCCTTCAGTTTATGGGCCACATCTACTACCAGGTTCGGTTCAGAGTGACTCCAAACTACAGTATATGCTTAGGAAGAAAGGGATTCATCTAAAGCTTTTAGCCTCTAGCTTAATGTTGTGCCAACTGCATATTTAAATCATCACACACTTGCTTTAAAACACATCCAAGTATTAGACTTGCTGATGAGGATATATCTATTCTTACTTGTTAGCTATATTAGCCTTGTACTGTAGCTCCTGTGCAAAACTAATATGTTGGCTGTTTGACTATGTTCGGGATAAGCGGAAGCTGGATTAGTGGCTGTCTGCTCCCGTGCCTCCACACTACAGCTGCTCTGGACACCCATGGCTAGAAGTAAATGTGTTAAAGTCATTATCAGCCAAGAGGGAGGAAGTCATTGGATACACATAGAGTGACCCGACCGCTGTGAAATCTCAGGCTCGGCCAGCAGGATACAGTCTGGGAAAGACATATGCACGTGGCACTGACCAACGCAACCAACAGCCATGTCTCATCTCCTCTGCAAAGGACATCAAACTAAACGAGGACAGAGAAGCTGTCGACATCTGTGCTGAGCATTATTCTTAACCCAACACCCAAACTAAATAAACATGAAACTTTTACCCAGGATGAACCAGGAGCAGGTCTACTGTGTGTACTAGGCCCAATCACCAGAGATATGATATGTTCAGCTCAGATAAAATGAACTCATTTTTAAAACATTATTTAAAGTGGAACAACATTAAAAATATTTTTGACATAAAATGGGTCGATTTTTCTAATGCGCTTTTATAAAAATAATTTTTATGTTTTAGATGTTCCGTTTTCCAAAAGCATTGTAGGGTTATAATCATCTTAACTGGGAGAGAGAGTATTCATTTTGAAGCTCACTCAGCCCTGATCATTTAACACTGAGAGTAACAAGGTGAAATAAAAGTGTAAAAAAGTAACAGTCTTTGAAAAAAAGAGGTGATTTTAATTTTTATTTAATTAATATTTCCTCCATCTTTTATTCCACACCCACACAGAATTCTGCTATGCATTATACATTAATATGATAACGAACAGATACAGTATATCTGGTATTCACTCACTTTCTCTCACTTTCACTAATCCTTTTCAGGGTTGCGGTGGATCTAGAGCCTAACCCAGGAACACTGGGCATGAGACAAGTATACACCCTGGGTGGGATGCCAGTCCATTGCAGGGCACCATGCACACACACACACACATTCACACCTATGGCAGTTTTAGCGTAGTCAGTTCACAATGTTTTTGGGAAGGAAGGAAGGAGGAAACCAGAGAACTCAGAGGAAACTAACATGGACATGGGGAGAACAAAACTCCTGTGACCTGTGACGTGACAATGCTTCCCACTCCACCACCCTGCACTGGGTATTTTTAAAAATAATTTTTGCATTGTATTGGTATTAAATCAATGTGGAGATCAGGAGGATGTGGTAAGAATATCCTATGTGTAATGCATGCTGGATATCGTAGTGACAAGGCAGTGATTAAATAAAAGACAACAATATAAAATTCTGTAGAAACAATGAGTCTAAGATATACAGAGCACTGGCTACAGAATACTATGTATTTATAATAAACTGCATGGTATATAAATCAATAGAATTACCTACCCTGATGTTTTAGATGTTTCGACACCTTATGTGACCGCATTTGATTGTTACAAGTATCTCAAAATAAACGGATTGTAACTTCCTGTACAATGAACTTAAAGCGTGAGCTATGACCCGAGTACAAGGTGAAGTGTATTTCCAAACACTGACACGTGCTCATTTTACTATATTCCTTCAGCTCCCTTTTTTCTATGTAAGAAACCCAAACATCCTTTGATGAAAAACATGGCTCGTGGCCTCCAGACAGCAGCATCCCAGTCTCAGGAGTTCTCCTTGGGTGAGGCCTTCACATTATTTCATCCGCTCAGGAAACTTCCAGTTATCAGAGCAAGACTCGGCAGCGCCACAACACTGATATGGACAGCTGGTGATAAACAACACCGGGTGTTGTTCTAACGAGCCAGCCTCATCTGAGCTGTTCTACAGAACTTAATGCACATAAGAGGACAGTGAGTCAGTGTCAGCATGAGCCCAGCAAATTTACCTCAGGAAGTTCTCAGTAAGAAACAGATCAGTAAGTTACTTTGCGCTCGAGGATAATAAGGTAGGTTTTGAGGTAAATTCCCCTAATTATTTTTTTTATACTGTTAAAAATTGAGATTAAAAAAAAAAAAAAAATTCAATGAATTGGTCAGTGGGATGCAGTAAAAGCACATCCATTACTAAGCTGTAAACAAACCAAAAGGATTATATATTTTATATATCATGAAAATAAAATGAACATTTAAATGAACTTTAGTTCAGGAGCATTACCTCAAGAACTTTACCTCAGGAACTTTAGTTCAAGAACCTTGCTTCAAGAATGTGACCTCAGAACTTTATTTCAAGAACTTTACCTCAAAATTTTTAGTACCGGAACTTTACCTCAAGAACTTTAGCTCAGGAACCTTAGCGCAGAACTTTACCTCAGGAACAATAGTTCAGCAACTTTAGCTCAGGAACTTTACTTCATGAACTTTAGCACAGCAACTTAACCTTAGGAACTTAATGTGTGTAGGTCCAATATATATTCTGTATTTTTCATTCTGGAGGCCTAAAATTAGTAGTTTTGGGAATTGTTGCAGATAAATTTGACTATAAATAGGTTCCATGCTTTAATCAACAGCATGGATGACTACACTAGTACCATATACAGTACAACCCTTATTTATTGTACACCTCATTTAAACAGAATATGTGCCATCACTAAAGCATCACTTTACTGTCCACATCGGACAGTTCTGCCAAAACTGAACTCATGGTGTTCTCTCAAAACAATCATTTAGCTAAGGCCACCCTTAGCTTAAGTCCACCTTATAACATTCTGCATCTCAGAAGTGTAAGAATCAGTCAGTAGCTTGTTTGCATAATAGGGAAACAACACAGCAACATGGATTTTCAATCTCTGTTAATGCAAGTACCTATATTATTCAGAATATTTATTCTTTTGCCTACTAAAGTCAACAATTTTATCTAGCTGACACAAAAAGGACTTTGCCTCAGGAACTTTACATCAAGAACTGCAGCTCAGAAACCTTACCTCATGAAAAACATTAACATCTATACTTCAATTAAAAAATTAGCTAGGCAAATTTAGCTTATAAAATATGTCAGTTTAGCCTTGAAAAAAAATTGTGAACTGAGCTAGAGTTCTTAAAGCAAAGTTCTTGATGTAAAGTTCCTGAACTGAAATTCATAAGGTAATGTTTCTCAAAAATTCTAAAGTTAGCTGACAATGTTATCTGACTAAATACCACCAAAAAAATGGGCTACATCAATTGATCCTTGACAAAAATCTGTGGCTCATGAAAATGAATTACCAGATACCTTGGTGCTAATGACTTTCCAATAGGCAAATATCTTAAATGTTTAATTGTTCAGATGTAAATTGTGCTCATTGTCCCAATGGTAGTGTAGTACTGTATTTCTTAAGTAAAATATTCATTATGAATATTCACAATGATAATCTTTTCATTATAATACCACTGCTGTTGACTGAACATCTCAGCCTTGGTTTAGGAGTTCAGCCTTATCAGTGGTGTGAGCTGCTGAAAAGCCCTAGCACACATGCTTGACCCAAACCTCTGGCCTGCTGCTGTACTCTCAGATCCTGCTGAATATTCAGCTGAAGGTGACGACATGGGTTCAGCTGGCGTTATCAGCCCGAGAGCTGGGCATGACAGCTATGCACAGACTCCAGATCAGTTATGTGAACACTATTCCTTCACAGATACAGCAGGGGAAACCTGGTTACACTCCCTGCAGCTGTGACTGTGGTGGTCCAGGCCTGGAAAATACCTGTCATCAGAAGGGCTGCGATCAGGAATCTCCACACTTTCACACCAGCAATGAAATGGAGGGAGAGGTGTTCACGACATCTCCCAGATCCCTCCTTCTCCACTCTCTTTTCTCCTACAGCTTTTTTTTTTCCAGCTGCTTATCACCGTTGAATGCAGGGTCACTTAATGTGAGAGCTCATCAGTTGAAAATGGTTTTAATTACTACTGCATAAGCAATAAGTTACGTGAAACTATTGTTAATATGCGTTAATTAGAAACAATTACTTCATATTTCTTCACCTCTCCACACTTCTCATGTTTACTTTTACTCTGTCTTGCCCAAGTCCCCTAAGCAGTGTTTGTACTTGTATATAGGGTTTCCTCACATCTTATAGGGTCTTTCCTGTTACCCCAGTTTGTATACTGTATATACACAAATTTTTGTATTACATATTATGTTTTGTATTGAGGTTACCTTCACCTATCATGCATGGTGTGATCAACCATGACAGTGGGACAGAAGAGGACATCCAGGCCAGACTTGGGAGCCTTAAACACATTTCACTCCATCTGGAAGACTAAGCAGATCAGATCTGATAATCAGATCTAAGCAGGTCTGTTCTCCTCTATGGCTCTGAGTGCTGGAGGGTTACAAAGAAAGATATGACACAGAAAGAAGCATTTCATCATCAATTTCAATATCTTCTGGCTGAACATAATCAGCAACATCATGTTATATCAGAAGACAGGTTGTCGCAGCATTGTCCAGGAGATCCAGCAATGCCATCTGAGGTGGTTGGGCCATGTTCTAAGGATGCCAGCTGAGAGGATCTCAAAGAAGGCACTACATTGGACACCACTAGTGAAGCGCATGCCAGGTCACCCTGAAACAACATGGTGGAGAACTATGAGAAGACCTAGATAGAATGGGACTCTCATGGGGTGTGGTACAGGAAGCAGGCCAGGACAGAGATAGACGGTGATGCCTCACTGGGGCCCCAACAGGGACAAAGAGGATAAGTAAGTAAGTATGGTGATTGACACGTCAAAACACTAATCTTCTGTATATTTTAGTGCATCTCCTTCAACTCATAGTCTCTTGCTTCCTGTTCCTTTATGTTCTATTTGTGTATTTGTGTTCCTGATGTTTTCTGGTGGGAACCATTATCTGACTAAATTGAGTAGAATGATTATTATGGCTTTCTGTGTATCCTGAGCAGTTGTTCTGGGGACCCACTGGGATCTGTGATATAAATCGTGTATACCCAAGTCCCACCCTTGCTTCCGTGGATAAGCTCACCTGGATGGATACTGTAGATTTGTACCTAAGAACTGCTGCTGTAATCATAAAAGATTGTCCTGTGCTTATTCAAAGACTCTCAATCTGACAATCTTCACAATCTGAACATTCTTTCAACACACTTAGTACTGTTTGTCTTTACTCTTCTACATCTGTATGCTGTAATGATTTAGAATCCCACTATCCAGTGTCACCCAGAAGAGGATGGGTTCCTCTCAGTTTCTTCCTTATGTCATCTCAGGGAGTTTTTCCTTGCCATGTCTGGCTCCATCATTATGGAGCTAGATGTGCAGTACATCTGGAGCTCTGTAAAGCTGATTTGTGATTTATTTTGATCCATTGTTAAAAGCACTATGCAAATAAAAATAGAATTGAACTGAATTGCATAAAAAGCTCTATTAATAGCTCTATATGAGATCAGTGAATCCATAGTTAATGGTTTAACTCCTTTATTTTTCTGTTTTATTCACTTTCCTGTTGATTTGTGGTCCTGTGCTACTGCACAGGACTTTTCCTTAACTTATTGTTTCAGCCCAGTTTAGCTGTAGCACAATGAGTTTGGGGGAAAAGTGGCTTGGCATTATTGATCTACAGTAAATTTAATCTATATCTGGATTTCTTTACAGCTGCTTTCTGTGGCTAAAAGCTATACAAATAAAGCTACATCAATAAAATGAATTGAACTGAAATGTAGATCATTAATATTACTATTGGAAAATAATACCGTTTTGCTATGGTTTTACCGCTTTGTTATGTGCTAATGCACTGTTTTTCCTCAGTGTTCCCCTCGTAAATGATACCGGAGATGCAGATTGGCAGCCTATTGAAGAAAATATTTTGATGATGTCAGTGAGAAAGAGGGCAGTGAATGGAGGTGGAAGTGGCAGTTCATTGTTTGGCCGGGTAACAGGATAAGGCCAGAGTACTATGGAGAATAATGACACGCTAGACTTTTATTACTACCATTGACCAAACAGCTGTGGGGGGCAAGTGGCTGGCTGCCGTGGAGCTTGGTGCTGCTGCTTCATGGGATATGACAGGCTGTGGCTGCTGTTGCATGAGGCAGCACTCTCTCTCTCTCTCTCTCTCTCTCTCTCTCTGGAAGTGGAGGCTCAACTAAGTCTTCAAAGCAGCGTATATAGCGCAGCTGGCTAGCACAGAGAAAGTGTGAGAATAACCAGCAGAAGCTGATGTGCAGCTGGCAGACTCACATACTATAATTGACGACATGCCTAGGGTTTGGGGTTTTAAAAATAGAATTTTCGACACAGTACAGCTATTTACACCCACAAAAAAAAACAAACAAAATAAGATAAGTTCACGAGGGGTATAACGTAGTGCCTTTATCTGTGTCTGATTAGTGCTCCAAATATCCATATCTGTATCTGAATTTGGATGGACTTGAACCTAAAGTGGGCATGGCCTAAACCAGAGATTTTATTTTAAATTAATAAAAAAAACAACAACAGAGGTACAGTAGAAATACCAGCATAGTGTGTAAATTCTGGCTCTGACAGTTCCTCAACCTCAGCTACATCACTCAAGTCATTATTGTATTAACAGTAATACAGTTCGTATGTGAGCTTGGCCTACATTTAAAAATGAACTCAAAGTATTCCTCTTGCCACCATTTATACACTCAATATAATACATTGTAAGAACCTCTGGAATAAAAAATATTCCACCTATAGTAATGACTACTTAGAAAGGCCATTTTTCACCACTTGAGTTTGGATCCTACAAACGGCTGCCGTGTGCGTTCTCCCTTCAAACCCCCTTAGGCACTCTTCAATTATTTTGTTTGGACCAGATCACAGGTGTATTGGGGGAAGGGAGAATTTCTCCAAAAGGAAGTGGGTCCCCAGGACAGGGGTTAAAACACTCTGATGCAGAAAACCACACTAATTAAGTAAATACGTGTGTTAGTCAGTAGGATGTGGCGGTAATTAAGATGATGACTTTAACATTTGTACTCTATAGAACGCCAGTAAAGAAACATATTTAAAATTTGTAACTTAAACGTCTGATTTGTCATGGCATGCTGTTATGCTGTTATAGGAAAATAATCAAGGACAGGGTGGTGTGATGCCGTTATCACCCCGAAGTTGATTCTTTTCCTATAACAGCATGTCTGAAGTGTTTTATTCCTTTTATAGCACAACAGTTTGATGCTTTCATAAATACACTTTAACAAATATTATAAGTACGTCATTCTTTCATTCATTGAAAAATAAAAAGAATAATACTTTTTATTCATTTGTAGTTATGCTTAACGTTGTGCAAAATCCATGACACAAGTGAGTTCTTGTAATCTGTATAACAGTTAGAAACAACCATTCCCTCACCAGCCTTTCATTTTTCTTTCTGTTGAAGTTAATAAGACAAGAAATTGTAGCTGGTCATGTTACTGAGAAACCACTATAACGAAATGTTTCAGAAAACTTTTTGACTGTTGCAAGGTGGTGACACAGATGACACCATATGAACAATTACACACTTTTCAACATCCATATATGTGGAGTGTCTGCTATACAAGTCCCTGTGTAATTTGTTACTATACAAATGCGTCAGAGCTGCTGTTATAGAAAATGAGTCAATACTTTCTGACCAATCAGATTAGAGAATTCAGCATTGCTGTGGTAAATACAGTGCATATGTGTATTAAACAGCAAGTACTATACATTGTACTTGCCATATATTACATATATTTCTGGTAACACTGGACTGTGTAATGTATTATCTTATTTTGGGAGTTGTGATTTAATTTCATTGTACTTGTAAAATGACATTAAAGGCATTCTTTTCTATTGTAGTCTGTAGAAAATCCCCTTGCAATGTACAAATAGCAGCCTGTGCATTTAAGGATAACTAGGCAACACAAGGAGAGGAAGTGAACTCTTAACACCTCAGCATCTGAACTCATATTTCATGCTATAAGGCAGACGTGCAGCTGTTTACAATGGCCCAGAGTGGTCACTTCCACACAGTCACGACCTCACATCCTGTACGACTGCTCTGTCCGTCAGACCTTCAGGGAATCACACTCATCACACACATTCAAGAAGTCACCTGCTACTTCTTTATCTGCACCGTGAACTTCATTCGACTGATGGTGAGAGTAAGGGGTGTCTTAGTCGTTCAGTCAAATCTGAGTGCACCCCACGAACTGCTTTGATTTCTTAGATAAACTGTAGATATAAGAACTAAGACTAAATTAGTTTAAAAAAAAAATCCAGAATCCGTGGTGTGATTTAAAAGTGGTAATGTCAAGCGCCACTATGAACCATTGTCTCTTTTACAGCCATGAACTTACCAATTTTTCATAGCTAGGTTTAACAGTCAAGAATGTTCCCATTTCATATAGCTATGTGGTGTTTTATATTATGTTTTCAGCACAGGCAGATTAACTCAAACCTGTTAGTAGAATCTGAATAAGTAAAACTACAAACCTTCTGCAGAGTGTTGGTTTTTAATCCAAACCAAATAATATCTTGTTTTACTGCTAAACTGTGAAGCTACACATGGATTTGCAATCATAATTTTCTTCCCCATTAAACCATGGATCTCTTGAAAATTTAAAACTCTAAGCAAAATAATTCCTAAATTATTAAGCGATATTTAAGACATGATATTTCATCACACAGGCACCATCACAGATTTTTACGGGCAAATTAAGGATATTCAAATCTTGTTTGAGAAATATAATTTGACCAAACTGGCTTAGTTTTTGATAAATAACGCTAACAATTTTCAGGTTAAATTTGGTTTTGTACGACAGATGTTTTTACATTTAAGGATCAAAAGCTTAAAAAAAATCCAGGATGAAAATGTTTTAAGGTAAATACACGACAACAAACATCAACTATTGAAATCCTACCCAGAAAAAATAAACCTATACTCTTATTCACTTTGTTCTACACAGTAGTTGTTAGAAAATGCTGGTTCTTTGTGAGTGTGGTTCCTGCAGAGACCTGTATTGTCCTCAGGCGTCTGTTTAGCTGAAACACATCAATCAAGTGGAAATCGTGTGTTGCTCTTAATTTGCCTTAGCATGTGTGTGTTTCCTGTCCCGCTGGCTGATGTCGCAAAGGTCAGGGCCATACATCATGCTTTGATTGGTTCGCCCTCTGCTACATTAGAAAGTAAACGATGTGTTAAAGTGCTTCAACTAAAAGTGTTTTAGTTTCCTGAAATCAATTACAGGACGATATAATAATATGAAATAATACAATAGCGAATAGGTGACTACTTACATCATGTGCTGGTGTGGAAGCAATCAGAAATTAAACTCAAAACAAACCTTTTCCTCCATTTTTGATGCTGTAGAAATATAGTCTAGTCATACTACGCCAGGCGGTGCTAACTTACACGTTAACTAGTCCATTAAGCAAAAACAGGTCTATGTATAGGGGGGCACGGTGATTTAGTGGTTAGCACACTTGCCTCACACCTCCAGGGTTGGGGGCCCAATTCCCGCCTCTGCCCTGTGTGTGTGGAGTTTGCATGTTCTCCTTGTGCTTCAGAGGTTTACTCCGGTTTACTCCAAAGACATGCGTTGTACGTTGATTGGCATCTTTAAATTTTCCATGGTGAGTGGATCTGTGTGTGATTGTGCCCTGCGATGGGTTGGCACCACATCCAGGGTGCCCCTCACCTTGTGCCCCAGGTCCCCTGGGAGGCTCCTGCTGTTGTTGCTGTGCTGCAACTTCAGACCAAAATGAATGTTTGAAGTTCACTATAGGAGAACAGCACCAGTAGCTACTCAGGCCTGTAACTGTAAAAGTGCATTAAAGGAACTTTTTAATTAGCATTACCTGCTCTGACAGTGTTTTCCGCTTCGCACGTCAAGCGTTCTGAGGTGGGAAGTGACGTTATTACAGCTTCAAATTACCAGTTACAAGGCGCCACGAACTCTGCACAACTATCAAGCTAGCTTTGGTGGCTAGCAAGTTAGAAGCATGTAAGCTAGCTGGATAGGATAAGCTAAAATTGTGCTATGTTCACTATTTAATTTTAAGCACAAAAATAAGAACACAAATACAAACACTGTTATGGCTAGCGGACAAGTAAATCACTTGCATTTTGAATGAAGTTTTGTCTGCCATGTTTGTTCAAAAATGATTTGCTTACACTGAGAAGGATACCTGCAATGGTTCCCTCAAATTTTGCCAAAATAAAGGCCCTCAGACCGCAGCTTCCTTGTGAATGGCCCAGCCTTTATCTCCGGAGTGTGCAGATAATGCCAGGGAAACATTGGGATTGGGACACAGCCTCCACAGCTGTGGTGTGAAATTCAGGACGCACTAATGAGCCGTGTTAACACCGTCTGACCCCGAGCTGTGTTCTGGAAACAGCCTGGGTCACGTGAGGTCACGTGAGTGTCCAGACAGGCCACTGAGGCCTTGATGTAGCTCAGCATGGATGCCATAGGACACGTGTGAACGTCTCTTCTGCCTTCCGGGTGTGTGTGTGTGTGTGTGTGACAGCAGCTGGAGCTTCAATTACTCTCTGATTCGTTATAAACCTGCCCTGCTGTGTCACACACAGGAAACATGGGATCACAGAGATCCTTACACACAGGACAAAGAATGAATGGAGTTAAGGCAAAACAAAATATTTGTTTGTGATGAGGGGCCACATTTTATCTTGCAGTTGGTGGAAGCGTAGGTGAGATTGGAATCGGCAGCAAATAGTAATTGCCAAGAAGACAATAATAAAAAAAGTAAAGAGGGCATTCAAAGAGGATGCGGCTAAAGGCTTGAGAATATTGAATGGGCTCATAGTCTGAGCTGCTGAAATGCTAGCAGGAGCATCATTGCATTAGGAGCTTGAAAAGTAGCTAACTTTAGGAGTTGCCTACAGTATAAGGTGCGTGTTAAGCAAATTAACTTTGTTTACGATGTTATAAACATGTCTTGAATGTGCCCACAAACAACAAAGTTCTAAGCATCAAGAGACTTGTATATCTTCAATTTCTCTCTGCTATAAAAGTTCAGAGTTTCTATGTACATATATATATATATATATATATATATCCGATCCCTTGATAGATTCTTCAGTCAGATGACTACCAAGTAGTGTCAGGTTTTCTGCTGGAAACCGGTGCACAGAAGTGCAAAAAGCCAATCAGATTTCACCTTCGAGATCCTGAAGCTTGTGCCAGAAAAGTGTACGAAGCTTATAGATGTTCAGTGGCCAGAGTACAGCGCATATGAGGCTGAGAATAAAGAGAGAGTAACCGATTAGGGCGAGTCAATAGGGCAGCTTTTTATCTAAGAAGGCGATATATTGTGTGTTTTTTTTTTTATTAATTATGCACTATTTGAGGTGGGCCAATCTGTATAGCTTCTAGGCTGAAAAAACAATCCTCTGATTACATGCATTACATGCATCAAAAAGAATAGAAAATGAGAACATAGAGAATGTCATGTGATGAAAAACATTTGTTGGTTATGTAGTAGTCTTTGAGGGTTTTCATGTCATTTTGAAATGTGTCAAAGTAAACCCAGGACATTTCAAAATTTTCAATTTTCAATTTATATCCGGATTTCTGTAAATGTCCACTGTTAAAAAGGCAACACAAAAAAAAAAAATAATAATGAATTTATAATCTTTCCAACTTATTATCTACCATATGTTCACCATAAATCTTAGAATTTTGAAACCCACTGTAAATCTGTTGTAAAAAGGAAATTCATTATTTTTAGCACTAGGTTAAAACTAAAAAAAAAAAAAAAAAGGTTTTAGAAATGTTTTCTTTTTGGTCAAAATCGTGACCGATTGGAGTCATGAGTTGAACAATTAGACATAATTGTTTAATGATATTTTGTCCTTTAATCATTGTGCAAACAAACAACAGAGTACAAATATATATAGTGAAGTGAATTGAAGTGAAGTGAAGTGAAGTGTGGCCAAGTATGGTGACCCATACTCGGAATTTGTGCTCTGCATTTAACCCATCCA